>CM038677.1:344800259-345353716 GCA_021605205.1 Aegilops longissima | reverse complement strand
GCCATTATGGGATCCCTTCCCGCCTACATTTGGGAAGAGGACCAAGGCCACTATAAATAGGACCTAGCCACCACTATAGGAAGGGGATGGATCATTTAGATCATCCTCCCCCACACCAGCTCAAGAACACGCCTCCTGAGGTTGTTCCCCCACTGTACTAGTTCATCCTCAGCCCCTCGAGTCCAATCCACGACAAAGCAGGAGTAGGGTTTTACACCGCAAGGTGGCCCGAATCTGGGTAAACTGATGTGTCCCATTTCCTTCATGTTCGTCGAGCTAGGCCGTGGGATTGGCGAGTAGAAAGACTGCGGAGGTTGATTTCTTTGCACGCACTCCAGAGTTCAAACCTCTTAATGGTCCGCGGAGCCTGAAATCCGACATTTCGCGCGCAAGGTAGGGGTGCATCGGAGCCTCTCTTCCGCCAGTCGATCCGCTGCCTCCCCGCAGTTCTCATGGCTGACGCTCTGAGGGCTCACATTGAGCACTGGGTTGTTCTTCCTGCCCAAGCAGTGTCGTCCTCCCAAGAGAATCTCCACTCCGTGCTCCTCGCGGCCCATGCACCGCCCAGTGTCGTGGGTCGCGGGCGGCATGGGCCGCCGCCGCCCACCCTCGCGCCACCCCGTACCCGCGCCACAACGCGATCTTCAAGCTATGATGCGGCGATGGCACCACACACTCGCTGGGAGTAGGCGAACATGCGAGCCGTGCTCATCGTGGCACGAGAGCTGATGCGATGCAGGTTGGCGGAAGGCGGCCGCGATGCCCTGCTGGAGCGGGTCGCCGAGCTGCTCGATGTCGCCTGCAGGGGTGTGGCATCTTTATGCATCCTACATACGTCGCAAACTATGGCGGGGGCGCATGCCAACCCCCGCCACGCCCGCGCCCTCACAGGGCACCTAGGGGACCTAAGCGGCGGTGGCTCGGGCGATCCCTCACAGGCCGGCCAGGGGCGCCACCCAGCGCCATCGAACTGGCGCCAAGCACGGTAGCCATAGACAGCAGGTGACGGCGACAACCCTAGCGCGGCAATTTCAGAAGCCTACGTACCTCGCATGATGGACCTGCTGCACACGTCAAGCGAAGGCCACTGCTCGTTCCCCTCACCCGGCTGGGTATCGGGGGAATGTGAAGCTGAGGCTCTTCATGAGCCGCTCCAGAGCTTCACCAACACCTTCAATGACAACACCCACTGGGTACAACCGATATCTCAGGAGCACAATTACGCTAACCATGGACCGCATGTGAACAGGGCCACAGCAGCAACCAGGGATGTCGGCGTCCTGGGAACGAGGGTCCCCAAACTTGCCTGCTTGCGGCCCACGGCATGGGTCCACCAGCAAACACTCAAGACCCTCACGAGGGGCCATGCCTCGCGAGGTAGACGACACAAAACCTCCTCTGGGGCGGCCTCACCAGGCTGGCTCGCGAGGGGCGGAGAGATCAAGGCAAGGAGCACCTCGCGAGGTTCTGTGGCATAAGCCATGACGATGGAGAGGCAGGTAGGCGCCAGAGGCCGCCCGGTATCGCGTCTGATGTCTTTGTTTCCTCTTTGGTGCTAAAGAGGCAAGCGCATGAGAGGAGTCCCGAGGCATCAGGCAAAGGTTTCCATATCAGTGCTACAAGACCAAGACCAGCAGGATGGCAGGACGGAGGTCACCATGGAGCCCAAGATGGCATCACCACCAGAACCTTTGGCAGGTGAATACCACCTTTAGTCAGGATAACTTGTACTAGTTGTCTCCCTTAGAATTTGGCCATTGTTGGATCCCTTCCCGCTCAATATTTGGGAGAGGATCAGGGCCTCTATAAAAAGGACTAGCCGCCACCATAGGAGGCATCTGATCTAATCATGGATCGGAGCTATCCATCCATAGCCACACACAAGTTCACCAAGCACATGAGCACCTCTCCTCAGGAGGTTGTTCTTCCCATGTAACTGTTCATCCTCAGCCCAAGAGGCAATCCACCACACCACATTGGAGTAGGGTATTACACCGCATCGGTGGCCCGAACCAGTATAAACTCTTGTGTCTCTTGTTCTTTGGGCTCGTCGAGCTAGGCCTTGCGATCGTTGCGAGAACGATCTAGGGAGAGAGAGATCTTCGTGCGCACCCGAGTGTTCGAACCTCAAGGGTTTGCCGGAACCCGAAATCCGACATTTGGCGTGCCAGGTAGGGGTGCGCCGAAGCCTCTCTCCCATCAACAGACCCGCCAACACTTTGCAGCACCGATGCCCGGCGACCTGAGGGCCGGCGCCGACCACCGGGCAGCTTGGCCGGCCCGGGCGGCGTCGTCTGCCCAAGAAGACCTCAACCCCGCGCCCCAGACGGCACGCGCACCGCCAAACGCTGCGCGGCGCGGGCGGGGCGGTTCGGCATCGTCCACCCTTACTCTGCGGCGCGTGCGGTCCGCCACAAGGGCTTCAAGCTACGCTATGGCAACAGCTCCACACACCCGATGGGAACAAGCGAACATGAGGGCCGCACTCACGGTGGCGCGGGAGTTGCCGCGATGTCGGCTGATGGAGAGCGGCCGAGATGCGCTGCTGGAGCGCGTCGCTGAGGTGTTGGACGCTGCAGCCAGGGGAGCACCGCCTTTCTGCTCCTCGCTCACACCTGAATCTGCGGCCGGGTCGCACGGCGGGCCTCGCCGTGCCCGTGTGCCCCTGGGCGCGCTAGGAGGGGTCGTCGACATCGGTGCAGCCAGCGGCGCCGGACACTCAATCGCACCTGTGCCACCTCCGATGGGCGCAGGCACGAGCGTCGCCACCCACGGCCCTAGCAGGGTGCCGCCCTACCATCCTCAGGGCGGCGCGCTGGGACGGGCAACATGGAGTGCGGGGCACTTCGGCAAAGTTTTTGGGGCGATGGCCTCGGAGGCCTGCGTGCCCCGCATGATGGACCAGGAGTACACACCGGAAGATGACCATGGCTCGTTCCTCGAGCCAGGATGGGAAGAAGAGGCGCTGGAAGCCGAGACCTTCCAGGAGCCACCAGGGAGCCTCGTCGACCATGCCAGCGACAACAGCTACAGGGTACCACTAATCTCTCAGGAGTAGGCTTATGCTAACCATGGGTCGCAAGTGGATCAGGTCACAACGGTGGACGATGGCCCTAGCACGGCCGCCCCCTTCCGCCAGGGGGAGCGCACTAGGGGCTGCAAGGGAGGAGCCGGGAGCAAGGCCCCTCCTTGCATCCCGCGGAACAAGGTGTTGCCCGAAGGTAGGCCCTCTACCGGGGAGGCGCTGGTGAGCCTTCCCCCCGTCAGAGGACCCGTGGTCGCCGAGGGTGTCGCTAGCGTCCTCTTCTCCCCTTGGCATCGTCCTGGTGTCTGGACGCCCAAACGGTGGTCGAGGGCGGCACAAAGCGGGGCCCTCGTCTGGCGATATGAAGCAAGGCTCGGGCCTGTGACGGTCTCTGCTCGTGACACTCTCACATAATAATGAGTGGGGTTGTACACGCCCCGGAGTCTCCTTAGAGCCGCCCTCGGGCCTCGGGGGCTCCCGCCCATGCCCAAGTGGATGCGCCATGCTCCGCGCTGGTGGAAGACCAGAAGACTATACTAGGCACCGGATGCGGCCATTTTTTTTAATCTCATTTCTGTAGCCCTATTTTCTGGCTTGGATTTAAGTTTGAAGTTGAATTTTCATTAGTATGCGTGGGGGTGTCTTTTCTCGTTCGTGCGATTTCTTGCGATCTGGTTCCTTGCCTCGATTTCGGAGTTCGCACCTGCTGCCTTGATGACCCGCAAGTATACGGGATAGTTGTAGCCTCTTTCGATAAGTAAGAGTGTCGAACCCAACGAGGAGCTAAAGGTAGAACAAATACTCTCTCAAGTTCTATCAGCCACCGATACAACTCTCATGCACGCTTGACGCGTTAAGCTTTACCTGGAACAAGTATGAAACTAGAAGTACTTTGTAGGTGTGAAAGGATAGGTTTGCAAGAAAATAAAGAGCGAGTAAACATAAACTAGGGGCTGCTTAGGTAAAAACAAAACTAAAGTAAATTTAGCGAGTATGTAAAAGTGGTGATAGGAGTTGTGGAATTGTCCCTAAGCAATTGACTATGTTACTAGACCGGTAATCACTATTGCAATTCTATTTGAGGGAGAGGCATAAGCTAACATACTTTCTCTACTTTGATCATATGCACTTATGATTGGAACTCTAGCAAGCATCCACAACTACTAAAGATTCATTAAGGTAAAACCCAACCATAGCATTAAAGCATCAAGTCCCCTTTTTATCCCATACGCAAACAACCTACTTACTCGGGTTTGTGTTTCAATCACTCACGCAACCCACCATAAGCAAATCATAAACATATTGCAAACCCTACAGCGGGAATCCCTCACGCTTGCGTGACATGGAGGGCACAATAGGACAGCACCAATAATAAAACATGCAACTCAAACCAATCATAGAAATTCATCAATCACCGATAGGACAACGAAAATCTACTCCGACATCATAGGATGGCAACACATCATCGGAAAATAATATGAAGCATAAAGCACCATGTTCAAGTAGAGGGTACAGCGGGTTGCGGGAGAGTGGACCGCTGTAGATAGAAGGGGGAAGGTGATGGAGATGTTGGTGAAGATGACGGTGGTGTTGGTGAAGATAGCGGTGATGATGATGGCCCCCGGCAGTGCTCCGGCGCCACCGGAAGCAAGGGGTAGAGAGGCCCCCTTCTTCTTCTTCTTCCTTGACCTCCTCCCTAGATGGGAGAAGGGTTTCCCCTCTGGTCCTTGGCTCCCATGGCTTGGGAGGGGCGAGAGCCCCTCCGAGATTGGATCTATCTCTCTGTTTCTGCGTTTTGTTCTGGCTCTGTTTCACCGTTTCGTGTATATATGGAGATCCGTAACTCCGATTGGCCTGAAACCTTCGCCGTGATTTTTTTCCGAATATTAGATTTGTTGCGGCAAAAGAAGAGCTTCAACCACCTTACGGTGGGCTCACGAGGGTAGGGGGCGCGCCCCCCTACCTCGTGACCACCTCGGACACTGGTTCGCGTTGATTTTCCTTCCAGATTTTCCATATTTTCCAAAAAAAAGCTCCGTCCGTTTTTATCCCGTTTGGACTCCGTTTGATATGGATATTCTGCGAAACCAAGAACATGCAACAGACAGGAACTGGCACTGGGCACTGGATCAATATGTTAGTCCCAAAAATAATATAAAAAGTTGCCAAAAAGTATATGAAAGTTGAATAATATTGGCATGGAACAATAAAAAATTATAGATACGACGGAGACGTATCAGCATCCCCAAGCTTAATTCCTG
This sequence comes from Aegilops longissima, assembly GCA_021605205.1. NCBI lineage: Eukaryota > Viridiplantae > Streptophyta > Magnoliopsida > Poales > Poaceae > Aegilops > Aegilops longissima. The sequence goes on along the minus strand of CM038677.1, from coordinate 345,348,430 downwards.
CTCGTCATCGAGTAGGTAAATGATAAAAAAAAGATAATTTTTGATGTGGAATGCTACCTAGCATAATTTTGATCATTTGTCTAATCATGGCATGAATATTAAGACATGAGTGATTCAAAGCAATAGTCTATCGTTTGACATAAAACAATAATACTTCAAGCATACCAACCAAGCAATTATGTCTTATTGAAATAACATAGCCAAAGAAAGCTCATCCCTACAAAATCATATAGTCTGATGATGCTCCATCTTCACCACAAAAAATATTCACATCATGCACAACCCCGATGATAAGCCAAGCAATTGTTTCATACTTTTGACGTTCTCAAACCTTTTCAACTTTCACGCAATACATGAGCGTGAGCCATGTATATAGCACTATAGGTGGAATAGAATATAATGATGGAGGTTATGTGGAGAACACAAAAAAGGAGAAAGTCTCACATCGACGCGGCTAATCAACGGGCTATGGAGATGCCCATCAATTGATGTCAATGCGAGGAGTAGGGATTGCCATGCAACGGATGCACTAAGAGCTATAAGTGTATGAAAGCTCAACAAAAGAAACTAAGTGGGTGCGCATCCAACTTGCTTGCTCATGAAGACCTAGGGCATTTGAGGAATTCCATCGTTGGAATATACACGCCAAGTTCTATAATGAAAATTCCCACTAGTATATGAAAGTGACAACATAGGAGACAATCTATATGAAGAACATGGTGCTACTTTGAAGCACAAGATATGAGACTCACTACATGAAGAACATGGTGCTACTTTGAAGCACAATTGTGGAAAAAGAGATAGTAACATTGCCCCTTTTTATTTTTATTTTTATTTTTTTGTGGGCTTCTTTGGCCCCATTTTTTTATTTAGGCTTCTTTGGCCTCTCTTTTTTTTGGATGGGGCAATGCTCTAATAATGATGATCATCACACTTTTATTTACTTACAACTCGATATTACAACTCGATACTAGAACAAAGATATGATTCTATATGAATGCCTCCGTGATGTGCGGGATGTGCAATGATCTAGCGTAGCAATGACATCAAAAAAAGGACAAGCCATGAAAACATCATGCTAGCTATCTTACGATCATGCAAAGCAATATGACGATAAATGCTCAAGTCATGTATATGATGATGATGGAAGTTGCATGGCAATATATCTCAGAATGGCTATGGAAATGCCATAATAGGTAGGTAGGGTGGCTGTTTTGAGGAAGATATAAGGAGGTTTATGTGTGATAGAGCGTATCTTATCACGGGGTTTGGATGCACCGGCGAAGTTTGCACCAACTCTCGAGGTGAGAAAGGGCAATGCACGGTACCGAAGAGGCTAGCAATGATGGAAGGGTGAGAGTGCGTATAATCCATGGACTCAACATTAGTCATAAAGAACTCACATACTTATTGCAAAAATCTATTAGTCATCAAAACAAAGTACTACGTGCATGCTCCTAGGGGGATAGATTGGTAGGAAAAGACCATCGCTCGTCCCCGACCACCACTCATAAGGAAGACAATCAATAAACACCTCATGCTCCGACTTTGTTACATAATGGTTCACCATACGTGCATGCTACGGGACTTGCAAACCTCAACACAAGTATTTCTCAATTTCACAATTACTCAACTAGCACGACTCTAATATCACCACCTTTATATCGCAAACCTATTGCAAGGAATCAAACATATCATATTCCGCGATCTACAAGTTTATGTAGGATTTTATGACTAACCATGTGAATGACCAGTTCCTGTCATCTCCCTAAATAGATATAAGTGAAACAAGAGAGTTTAATTCTTTCTACAAAAGATATGCCCAAGCTCTAACAAATATAAGTGAAGCAAAAGAGCATTCTACAAATGGCGGTTGTCTATGTAAAGAGAAACATGCAATCCAAACTTCAAATGATATAAGTGAAGCACATGAAGCATTCTATAAAGCCATACTCAAAGGATATAAGTGAAGTGCATAGAGCATTCTATAAATCAACCAAGGACCATCGCATACCAGCATGGTACATAAAAGAAAAATAAAAACCTAGTTGCAAAAGACGCTCCAAGACTTGCACATATCGCATGAAGAAAGAGGGGATGCCTTCCCAGCATCCCCAAGATTAGACGCTCGAGTCTCCTTGAATATTTACTTGGGGTGCCTTGGGCATCCCCAAGCTTGAGCTCTTGCCTCTCTTCCTTCTTCTCACATCGAGACCTTCTCGATTATCGAACACTTCATCCATACAAAACTTCAACAGAAAACTCGGTAAGATCCGTTAGTATAATAAAGCAAATCACTACTCTAAGTACTGTTGCAAACCAATTCATATTTTTTTTGCATTGTGTCTACTGTAATATAACTTTTTCATGGCTTAATCCACTGATATAAGTTTATAGTTTCTTCAAAACAAGCAAACTATGCATCAAAAACAGAATCTGTCTAAAACAGAACAGTCTGTAGAAATCTGAACATCCACCATACTTCTGATACTTGAAAAATTCTGCCACAATTAGGAAAAATAAAAAATTTGTACAGAAAGACTGTTAAAAAAGAATCAGAACCATTTGACATTCCATTAAGAAACTAAAATTCTCGCACTACAGCTAAAGTTTCTGTCCTGCACCGCACAAACCAACAAGTATTGTAAACATCCTAAAGGCAAACCTTGGCACATTATTTTTATAATACAATGGAATTGTACAAGGGGATAATTATTTTTGTTGAAAAAGTTTCTGTAATCAAGAATCACAAAGTTGCCGTGAGCATGAACAAAGTTCAAGGAGCTCTCCCACTTCAACAATGCTTGTCTTTCTCACTTTCATTTTCCTTTTTGAAAAGTTTATAGGTTCCCCTCTTTATTTTTGTTGTTTTTAAACTATATGAAAGCACTCAATAGAAATAAATGACTCTCTAAAACTTCTGGGTTGTCTCCTTGGCAGCGCTTTCTTTAAAGCCATTAAGCTAGGCATATAGTGCTCAAGTAATGAATCCACCCGGGTCCCAATGTATATCAAAGCCAATTTTAATTAACAATGATTTGTAATTTAGTAGTGAGCACAAAGTAATATATATCAAGCAATGACAAAGTCTAACTCTCTTCCTATGCATCGGCATGTCATAAAAGAATAATTCATGCACACATAGTAAAGGCCAATGCATAGTATAAACAATTTCTTGCAATTTTATTGTATTGGAAACATAGAGAGGTGGAGATATAGTTCCCCTCTCATAATAATTGCAAGTAGGAGCAGCAAGCACATGCATATTATATCTATCAAAATCATCATGTGCAACGGTAAAAGGCAACCCATCAATATAATCCTTAATAAGGGCAAACTTCTCCGATATAGTATATTCGGGAGAATTCAAAAAGATAATAGGACTATCATGCGTGGGTGCAATAGCAACAATTTCATGTTTAACATAAGGAACTATAGCAAGTTCATCTCCATAAGCATAATTCATATTGGCATCTTGGCCACAAGCATAGCAAGCATCACCCAAAAGGGATATTTCAGACAAATTCAAGGGATCATAGCAATCATCATAGCAATCATCCTTCGGTAAGCATGAAGGGGAATTAAATAATGTATGAGTTGGAGGGTTACTCTCATTAGAAGGTGGGCACGGGTAGCTAATCCGCTCTTCCTCCTTTTGTTCTTCGCTCTCCTCATCATCTTTTTCATCCAATGAGCTCACAGTTTCATCAATTTCTTCTTCCATAGCTTCCTACAAAATATTAGTCTCTCCTTCGACAGCGGAGAATTTCTTCATAAATGCATTAATATAGTAATTGTATTCATAATTTGCATAGCAATATCTAAGTATAGAAAGATTTTCAGGTCTATAAGCATCATCATCTAAAGCTTCATACTTTTCAAACAAAGATTCAATTTCATAAGCAGCCTTAAAAGCAAAAAATTCTTCTATTTGTTCCACATCATAGTAATCATATATACCATTAGCATAAGAAGCTAAGGTTTCATTATCGTTAAATTTGCATGAAAAGGGGAGGTGTGGAGCCTCCATCCTAGAGCAACAAGTAATATCATATTTCAAGCATAGATTCCAGGCATACCAATGCAACATAATAAATTGATCCCATAATAGTTTCCCTTTTTGTGTCGAGCGATAATCCCAAAAGTATTCACGTTGATCCAACGTGTCTCCCATTATAAAGTTGAATGGGGTTTTCTCATGATTATCAAAGTAGTACATAATATCTCTCGTATAATGAGAATCGAGGGATTTAGGAGTTACCCCATCCTAATGAGTAGCAAGTACAACTAATTTTTTTGGTATTTTGCGTTCCATATCCATAACTAAAGATAAAGAACAACTAAGAACAGCAAATAAAAATTACTTAATGATAAAGCAAACAAGCACACACGAGAATATTCACCCCAAGCTATGACTCCCCGGCAACGGCGCCAGAAAAAGGTCTTGATGACCCGCAAGTATACGGGATAGTTGTAGCCTCTTTTGATAAGTAAGAGTGTCGAACCCAACGAGGAGCTAAAGGTATAACAAATACTCTCTCAAGTCCTATCGGCCACTGATACGACTCTACGCACGCTTGACGTTCGCTTTACCTAGAACAAGTATGAAACTAGAAGTACTTTGTAGGTGTGAAAGGATAGGTTTGCAAGAAAATAAAGAGCGAGTAAACATAAACTAGGGGCTGCTTAGGTAAAGACACAACTAAAGTAAATATAGCGAGTATGGAAAAGTGGTGATAGGAGTTGTGGAATTGTCCCTAAGCAATTGACTATGTTACTAACCGGTAATCACTATTGCAATTCTATTTGAGGGAGAGGCATAAGCTAACATACTTTCTCTACTTGGATCATAAGCACTTATGATTGGAACTCTAGCAAGCATCCGCAACTACTAAAGATTCATTAAGGTAAAACCCAACCATAGAATTAAAGCATCAAGTCCCCTTTTTATCCCATACGCAAACAACCTACTTACTCGGGTTTGTGTTTCAGTCACTCACGCAACCCACCATAAGCAAATCATAAACATATTGCAAACCCTACAGCGGGAATCCCTCACGCTTGCGCGACACGGAGGGCACAATAGGACACCAATAATAAAACATGCAACTCAAACCAATCATAGCAATTCAGCAATCACCGATAGGACAACAAAATAATATGAAGCATAAAGCACCATGTTCAAGTAGAGGGTACTGCGGGTTGCGGGAGAGTGGACCGCTGTAGATAGAAGGGGGAAGGTGATGGAGATGTTGGTGAAGATGACGGTGGTGTTGGTGAAGATCGCGGTGATGATGATGGCCCCCGGCAGTGCTCTGGCGCCACCAGAAGCAAGGGGTAGAGAGGCCCCCTTCTTCTTCTTCTTACTTGACCTCCTCCCTAGATGGGAGAAGGGTTTCCCCTCTGGTCCTTGGCTCCCATGGCTTGGGAGGGGCGAGAGCCCCTCCGAGATTGGATCTATCTCTCTGTTTCTGCGTTTTGTTCTGGCTCTGTTTCACCGTTTCGTGTATATATGGAGATCCGTAACTCCGATTGGCCTGAAACCTTCGCCGTGATTTTTTTCCGAATATTAGCTTTCTTGCGGCAAAAGAAGAGTGTCAACCGCCTTACGGTGGGCTCATGAGGGTAGGGGCGCGCCCTAGGGGGGCGCGCCCCCCTACCTCGTGACCACCTCGGACACTGGTTCGCGTTGATTTTACTTCCAGATTTTCCATATTTTCCAAAAATAAGCTCCGTCCTTTTATCCCGTTTGTACTCCGTTTGATATGGATATTCTGCGAAACCAAAAACATACAATGAGACATGGCTGCACTGGGCCTTTGGATCAATATGTTAGTCCCAAAAATAATATAAAAAGTTGCCAAAAAGTATATGAAAGTTGAATAATATTGGCATGGAACAATCAAAAATTATAGATACGACGGAGCCGTATCATGCCTCCCCCATGAGCCTGGCGGCGGCCGGTGAGGCAGCCTTGCGCCACGAATGTCCTGCCATGGCTGGCGCTTGCTTCTCGCGAGGCCCTCTCGGACGGATCGGCAGGATCCTCGGGAGCTCACGACCTCACGAGCCAGTTCGTAACCTGTCCTAACTAAGGTAAATTATAGCAGCAAACTCGCGGCAGGACTCACGGGCTCATGAAAACACATATCCAGCTTGGCCTAAGGCATAGAGGCAGTAATCTGTTTACATGAGGGGCTCCCCCTCCCAAAATACTCTTACAACTTCCAGGGCCGTGCCCGAGCTTTCGCATGCAGGGTCAACAACAAGGAAGCACGGGCTCAGTCGGACATGTCGCTCACCGCGTCCTCCAGGTCGCCCTCAGAGGCGTCGCTGTGGCCGTCTCTAGCATCACAGTCATCGTTGCCGGCTCCGCCCTCACCATCGTCGACCACGTCACCTTCATCCACCGTGACCACCACCGCGTCATCCTTGGAGGTGAAGGCCCTGACTAGAGCATCCACATTGTCTTCCACCCACGCGCCAGGTCGCCCCGTTTGGCTTCGGGTACAGGGGCAATGGCGGCGTCGGAATCAAAGTCGGGGTAGGTGTTTTGGAGGTGGCTGAAGACGCGGGAGAACGCGCGCCCGAGCAGGCCACGGCTCCTATCTTCAACAAGCTCATGAGCCCTCTCGGATCGGTTCTCTAGGCGTGTCACCACGTCGGTGAAAAAGTGGAGATGACTGGCATAATCGTTCACGTGGGGATGAGGGGCATGTTCATCGCGGATGGTGCCCAGCGCCATGTTGGCTCTGATCCTGAGGTCTTGGAGCATGGGGGCGTGCACGTGCTCCACCGTCTGCCGTCGAAGCGCTTCCTCCCTGCACTGCTGCGTGAAGGACTCAGTGCTGGCGACCCGTTGCTGAAGAGAAAGCAGCTCGGCATGGGTGGAGGCCAGCTCAGCCTGCACTGATACCAGGGCGGCTGTGGTGGATTTCTTGCACTATTCCTCCTCAGCCAGCTCTGACCTGAGGGCGGTAGTCTTGCCTACAACTTCAGCTTCCACGAGCTCCAGCTTCAGGTCATACATGCCAACAAGATCGGCGCGAGCCTCGGCCACCCGGCGGTCGACCACCTCCTGGGCCTTGGCCTCGAGCCCACCAACAACATCCTCTGCTTGGGCGACCCGACGCTCCCTCTTCTCCAGCCGCTCGAGCTCGAGGCTGCGCTCTGTGGCCTCCAGCAACAGTGCTTCCTCGCACCTCGAGATCTCCTTCTCGTCAGGCGGTGCACCCTTCATCGATGCCAAGGCGGCTCTGTGCACATCCACCTGCTTCTCCATGGAGGCTTTCAAGACCAGGAGCTCCCACCTGTGCTCCTCGGCAACCGCGCGGTGATCGTCTGCCTCCCTGGCCTCCTCCAGGGCTCGGGCGCTAGCCTCACGCGAGGTTGCCAGGGGTGCCTCGGCCTTCACATTGGCATGCTCGCGCTGAAGGCGCCCAAGGTTGATAGCCACCTTCTGTTGATGCCACTCCTTCACCAGCCAAAGACCCTCGGCTTCAAGGCGCGCGTCTACATCCACGAGTTCTCCGCCGAGCAGGCTCATCACGCCCATCGCCTCCTGAAAGAGCTCGTGGCGGATGACACTCCGCTCGTGCGCAAACTTAAGCGCGTGGCCCAATTCTTCCTCCACAGCGGGGGTTGTCGGCGGGATCCGAAGCCGCTCACCCCCTTTCAGCAGGGGGCTGAGGCCTGGCGTCTTCCGAGTTGTCGACCAGGCTTCGGCAGCGGCCCAGATGGATTGAGGCTCGCTCTCGAAGAAGAAGCCAGTATCGAAGCCATCCAGCGGCCGTCCATAACCAAGGGAGGAGCCCTTGGCATGCTTGCCACACCCCAGGCGAAGCCACGCAGGAGAGACGGCAAAGGCGCGGGCTCGAGACGCAAGGCTGGCGAGTTTGCCTCTCCGGCTGACCTCGCGCCAGGGGCGGCACGCTGGCTTGGGGTGCTCAAGGATAGCGGAGGAGTCGAGGCAGGAGGAGGTTGCTTCTCAGGAGACTTCGCGGCCTTAGCAGGAGGGACCCTGAGGAGCCACTAGTCAGGAGGGGAAACAACACTCGAGAAACTACAAAGATAAGGTACTCACTCGTCTATGGCGATATACTTCCTCTGCTTCAATGGTCGGAAGGCATTACTGCTGCAGCTTGGGGACCCTTTCCTCTTACGAGAGCATCGAAGTCCAGAGAAGCTGGCCAAAGCGCTGGATGCGGCAGCCAGCACAGGGCGTGGCTGGTGAGGCTCCCGAAGAGGCGACCTCAGGAGTACTGAGACGAGGGGAGCCCTCGGGCTCTGCCTCACGACGGCCTGCTGAGACCTCGGGGCCTTCGGCCTCAGGAGCAGCGGATTGCGTCGCCCCCTCAATTGTCACCCCAGGGTAAGAATCACGGGCTCCCGGGGATGACACCTTAGGAGCCTCGAGTGACGTCAACGCTTCAGCACCCGCGCCTCCAGCCTCCAGCGCTGCTTGCCCCTCTGCATCCACTTTCAGGGTAAGTTCGGCGCTGACGGCAAGGAGCGGGACTAGGGAGACAGGGTTCTCGCAGGGCCCTTCAAGGCCGACTGGACGCAACCCCCATTCATCGAAGGGGGCATCTGCTTCATGAACTCCACCCTGTTTGAGCAGCAGTACAAAAGACAGCCCTCCAGCGGCATGTCGGCTGGCGAGGGGTCTCCCATCAGGACCTCAAGCACAGTCCTTCGTGCCTCGGGCGGAAGCCCCGACTCCTGAAGCCTCATGCGATCCTGCCCGACGGATAGGGCCCACATTGGCTGGGAATGGCGCTGGAGTGGGGCGACGCGGCGTCGGAGGAACTCCTTCATCACCATGGGCGCAGTCACGCCGAGATCTTTCAGCCTCTTCAAACGGAGCCAGACGAAGGCGAGGCGGGGGCCCGCAAGCTTCTCGTGGCCCGAGCCGGAGCTGGGGACGGCGGGCACCAACGGAGGCGAAAGAAAGGAGCTGAGCACTCCGACATCCACATACAACCACCATGTCCGAAACCCGCCCGCGGACGGCGGGAGTTCAAAGTCAATCCCCGAGCTGGCCGTCGCCGCCACAGCCTGGAAGCTCAGGCACCCCGAGCACTGCCGGGGGTCGGTCAGGTGCAGCTAGAAGAAATGGTGCAGGAGAGCCACGGAGGGGGCAATGCCCACCATGGCCTCACAGACAAAGGCAAAGACGGCAAGAAGGGCGACATATTGGGGATCTAGGTGTAGCATATGGATCTGGTAATGGGAAAGCATGGCGTTGAAGAAGGCAGAGAAGGGAGGAACCAGGCCGGCCCACAGGGCGTCAATGAAGAATTGGACCTCGGTGGCTATCCTATCGATGGAGGCTCGGGATGCAGGCCAGGCCACCGTCCCTCCCCATTCGTTGAAGCTAGTGGAGAGCGCAGGGCGGACCTTGTCCATGGCCTCCTGGTTGAGCACCAGCGATTGACCGACGGCAGACTCAATGGCCGGAGGTGGTCTGGCTGAGGACAGGGGTTTCTTCCCCTTCTCTGTTCTTTTTGGTGCCATGGCAATGGAGAGGGATGAGCTCTGGTCGGATTGGGAGAAGAAGCTGAGGTTCGAGGAAGCACAGGAGTTGGAGGAGTGCGCCGCCAGCAACGGGGAAATAACTATGTAGGACGCCGTGGCCGCCTAGCCAGGCGGATATCAAGGCTGCGTGGGGGAGCGGGGCCACTCACGTCCAATCAATCGTCATGCGTCGAACGAGGCCGCAGGCTGTTGGGGCCTGCGGCACTTCGCACTTGCCCCTTGACTTTGCCCCGAAGCCAAGTCCAAGCACGCCTTGGGCCCAGGGGCTACTGTCGGCGTCCTGGGAACGGGGGTCCCCACACTTGCCTACCTGCGGCCCACGGCGTGGCTCCACCAGCGGCCCTGTATGGCCAATCTTCACCAGCAAACACTCAAGACCCTCGCGAAGGGCCAAGCCTCACGAGGCGGACTACACAAGACCACCTCGGGGGCGGCCTCGCCAGGCTGGCTCGCGAGGGGCGGAGAGATCAAGGCAAGGAGCATCTTGTGAGGTTCCTGTGATGCAAGCCATGATGACTGGAGCCGGGCGGGCGCTAGTGTGCGCAGTGTCCTCGTTTCATCTTTGGTGCTAAAGAGGCAAGTGCAGGCGAGGAGTCCCGAGGCATCAGGCAAAGGTTTGCATATCGGTGCAACAAGACCAAGACCAGCAGGACGGAGGTCACCGTGGAGCCCAAGATGGTGTCACCACCAGAGCCTTTGGCAGGCGAAGACCACCTTTAGTCAGGATAACGTTTACTAGTTGTCTCCCTTCGAATTTGGCCGTTGTTGGATCCCTTCCCGCTCAATATTTGGGGAGAGGGCCAGGGCCTCTATAAATAGGACTAGCCACCACCATAGGAGGCATCTGATCTGATCTTGGATCGGAGCCGTCCATCCATAGCCACACACAAGTTCACCAAGCACAAGAGCACCTCTCCTCAGGAGGCTGTTCTTCCCTTGTAACTGTTCATCCTCAGGCCAAGAGGCAATCCACCACACCAAACTAGAGTAGGGTATTACACCGCATCGGTGGCCCGAACCAGTATAAACTCTTGTGTCTCTCGTTCTTTGGGTCCGTCGAGCTAGGCCTTGCAATCGTTGCGAGAGTGATCTAGGGAGAGAGAGATCTTCGTGCGCACCCCAGTGTTCCAACCTCAAGGGTTTGCCGGAACCCGAAATCCGACAAGGGGCCCTAGGATGATGGCCCCGCCACAGGTGGATAGAGTGCACTGGGGGCTGCGCAGGGGGAGCCTGGTGCCAGGGCCTCCTCTGCGCCGCATGGAGCAAGGCGCTGCACGGAGGTAGGTCCTCTGCAGGGGAAGGGCTGGCGAGCCCTTACCCCCGGCAGAGGGCCTGCGGTCGTTGGGGGCGCCGCCAGCGTCCCCCTTGCCCCTTTGTCTCATCCTGGTTTTCGGACGCCCCGACGATGGTCGGGGAGGTGCAGGGCGGGGCCCTCGTCAGGCCCCATGGAAAAGCGTGAACGTCCATGATCGTGACACTCTCACGTAATAATGAGTAGGGTTTGTACACGCCCCGAAGTCTCCTGAGTGTCGCCCTCGGGCCTCACGAGGGCTCCCACCCACGTCCATGTGGAAGCACCATGCTCCGCGCTGGCCGTTGACACTGTCCCCCAATGACTATGCCTATGCCCAGTGGAAGCACTTAGCTCCGCGCTGGTGACAAGACTAGCTAGGTGCCGGACGCGGCTATTTGCTTTTGCCCTATTTTTGTAGCCCAATTTGCCATCTTCTAGAATGAGATTCGGAGTTTAGTGTGCTTATCAAAAGAAAACGGTGGGAAACTTTCTTGACTCGTAGTGATTTCTTGCTCTTTGTCTTTGTGTTTAAAGACTAAGGCTCACACCTGCTGCCCCCCATGTGAGCGCCCCGCGAGCGGGGGCCGGGCGTGGTACGCGCATGTCGAGCATGTTCGGGCTAGCCCGGGCGACGCAACCCCCCCCCCCCCCTCCCGGGGTGGGGGGCGTCAGCAGTGCATTCACCACGCGCACACCTGGTCGTAATCCGGCAATCAGGATCCTCGCGAGGCTCTCTTGGCGCGGACCAGCAGGCCCCTTGGGAGGCCAAAAACATCAGGAGTCCTCAGAGGACTCGCCTTGGGAGAGGGGTGCTCCCGCAACAACAGGACCCGCTCAAGACCTACGGAACCAAAGATAAGTCGCAACAACTACCCCGCTCGGGAGCCCACAGGCTCGCGACGGCACATTCCAAATCGTACCTCAAAAGCATGTCATCATTTCATACATTACAAGCGTCCCCCCTTCAAAAAATGCTTTGCGCCCCGCAGTCATTTTGCGAAGGTTTTTGCACACAGTCGAGCAAGAAAGGAAGCGCAGGCCTAGCCCAGATCTTGTTGTCATGGCGTTGTCCTCATCTTCATCACCCGCACCACCAGCGCTGCTACTGGCATTATCCTCATCGTCATCGCCCGCGCCACCTCCCTCAGCAACAATCACAGCCGCACCGTCCTCGGGAGCGAACTCTGCGACCAGGTCATCCACATGGTCGTCCACCCAGCCTGCCAGATTGCCCTGGGTGACCCCGGGCACGGGGCCTAGCATAGCATCAAAGTCAAAGTGGGGGTCAAGGTTGAGGAGGTGGCTAAAGATGCATGAGAATGTGCATTCGAGAAGGCCCCGACTTTTCTCTTAAACAAGCTTGCGAGCCCTCGCGGCCCGGTCCTCCAGATGGGTCACAATCTCGGTGAAAAAGCGAGGTGGCTGGCGGCGTCATCCTCATGCGGATGAGAGATGCTCTCTTCGTATATGGCGTCCAAGGCTCGGTTGGCCTTGCCCTGAGGTTCTTGTACATCAAGGCATGCTCGCGCTGCATCGTCCAACGGCAATTTGCTTCATTCGCGGTCTTCTTCGCAAGGGACTTGACGCCCTCAACCTGCTACTGAAGCGAAGACAGGTCAGAGTGGGCGGAGACCAGATCGGCTTGAGTGGAAGCTTGAGCCTCCTAGGAATCCTTCTCGCACTACTCCGCTGCGTCTAGCTTCGTCCTGAGGGTGGTGATCCTGCCCCCAAACTCGGCCTCCTGAAGCACCAATTTCAGGCGGTACTTGTCGGCAAGAGCCGCGCGAACCTTCGCCATCCTCTAGTCGACCTCCTGCTGGATCCTAGCCTCCCGAGCGATGACAGCGCCCTCAGCCGTGGCTACCTGGTGCTCCCTCACCTCCAGCCGCTCAAGCTCCAGGCTACGCTCCAAGACCTCCAGCGCCAGCGCCTCCTCGCATTCCTGAATCTCCTTCTCATCGGAGGGGGCCTCGCTCAGTGATGCTACCAGGGCAGCCTTGCGCGCCAGGATCTGCCGCTCGAGCATAGCATTCGAAGCTCGAATCTCCCGCTCTCACTCCTCGGCCGCTTTATGACAGCAGTTAGTGGCCCTGGCTTCCTCCAGAGCGTGGGCACAAGCTTCACGAGAAGCTGCAAGAGATACCGCGGCACTTGCGTTGGCGCGCTCATGCTGAAGATGTCTGAGGTTGATGGCGACCTTCAACTGGTGCCACTCGCGTGCCAAGTGAAGGTCCTCCATCTTGAGGTGGGTGTCGACATCGGAAAGCTCTCCTCCAAGCCGACTCAATGCGCCCATCGCCTCCCAGAAAAACTCACGGCAGACGGCGCTGCGCCCGCGTGTGAGCTCCAGTGCGTGGCCAAGCCCATCCTCTGCGTCGGGGGCTGTCTGAGCGGCGCTGAGCGGCTGGCCTGCCTTTGGAAGAGGGCTAGAGGCCGGTGCCTTTCCCAGCCGCTCTCCGGGCCTCGGCGAAGGCGCTGGGAGGCACATCCTCACTGCTCGAAGATGAAGCCGATGCTGGGGTTGTCCAGCCATCGGTGATGACCAGATGAGGGGCCCTCGGCACACCTCCCGTACCCTAGGCCAGACCGTGAAGGAAGGATGCTGGAAGTGTAGGCTCGTGGCCCCCCGGCAATGCACCCACCTCTCGGACCAGCTCCGTACCTCGCGCGGTTGTCTGGTGCGGGGGGAACGGAATCAAGAGCGGGCTAGGGACCTCTGGGGGTCACTTCCAAGGAGTTTTAGTCGTCGTAGCCGAAGCGATCCTGAGAAGACATGGTCAGGAAAGGATGCGACAAGCGGGAAATCATGAAGATAAGGTACTTAATTGTCTATGGCTATGTACTTCCTCTGCTTCAGCAGCCAGTAGGCGTCACCACTGCAGCTCGGAGGCCCTTTCCTCTTGCGGAGTGCTTCAAGGTTCAGGCGAAGCTGGCTGAGCTTCGGGGCGCGACTGTCGGCAGCTGAGGCACTTGATGGGGCTTCCGGGGCGACAGCCTCGGGAACACCAGGCCGCACCTGCCCACTAGCCGCCACCTCAGGACCCCTCGCTCGGGCTTCGAGGGCATCGGCTTCAGGAGTGTCGGGTCGCACCACCTCTCCAGCGGCTCCCTCAGGAGCGCTCACCAGAACTTCCAGGGCGGCAACCTCGGGAGCACCAGGCGACACCTGCTCCCCAGCAGTAGCCCCTGCGGTAACCAGTGGCGTTCGCCCCCTACATCCACGTCCAGGGTGCGCGCCGCAGGATCGACGAGCAAAGGATCCACGAAGACGGGATTCTCGCGAGGCCCTTCAAGGCCTTCCGGGCGCAGCCCCCACTCATCAAAAAGGGGCATCTGCCTCACGAAGTCCTCTTTGTTCGAGCATTGGTACAGGAGGCAGCCCTCCTCTGGAAGCATGGCTGGTGCTGAGTCGCCCGTCAGAAGCTCGAGCATCGCGAGCAGCGTCTTGGAAGCAAGCGTAGGCACCTAGAGCCTCATGGGGTCCTTGCTGCCGGTAAGGGCCCACATTGGGCGAGAATGGCGCTGGAGTGGAGCGCTGCGCCACCGAATGAATTCCTTCACCACCATCGGCGCCGTCACCTTGACCTTCTTCAACCTGGCCAGCCTGGACCAGACATGGGCAAGCCGACGGTCGACAAGCTACACATGCCCCCAGCCGAAATTGGGTGTCGTCGGCACTCGCGGAAGCAGGAGCAGGGGCTGAGTCTGCTGGCATCCACATACACCCACTTCTTTCGGAATCCTCTCGTATCCGGGTGGAGCGTGAAGTCGATGCCTGACCCAGCTGTCGCCGCCATGGCTTGGAAGGCCATGCATCCCGAGCGCTGGCGGCTGTAGACCAGGTGAAGCAAGAAGAAATGGCAGAACAGGGTGACAGACGGGGCAATGCCCACCATGGTCTCGCACAGGAAGGCAAAGACAGCAAGGAGGAGGATGGACCAGGGGTCCAGATGCAGCGCTTGGATATGGTCATGCGAGATGATGGCATTGAAGAAATCAGAGAAAGGGGGGACCAAGCCGGCCAAGAGAGCATGAAGATGGACGGGGATCTCTGTGGCTTCCATGTCAATCATGGCCCGGGAAGCGGGCCAAACCGTCGTCACCCTCCACTCGTTGGAATCGGCGGCAAGGGTCGTCCGGACCTTGTCCAATCCATCCTAGTTGATCATCGTCGACTGCTCAAGGGCGGGCTCCAAGACCGGCCGGGATTCGGCGGGGGCGTGGGCCTTTCTCTTCTTCTTTGACCTCCGGGCCATGGAGGAAAGGAAGGATAGGCACCAGCGCCGAATCTAGGGGAAGAGCTCCGGGTTCTCATGGAAGAGGAGGAGCCAAAGGCGAAGACGGCAAGCAATGAAGGCAAAGCTACGCTAGCAACGAACGGCCGCCAAGACTGGTAGATATCAAGGCTACGTGAGGAAGTGGGGGCGCCCACGTCCCGGCAAACGCCACGCGTTTATCGAGGCTGCAGGCGGTTGGGGCCTGCTGTCATAGCCCTAGCTAGTCATTGCTTGACTTTGCATAATTATCCATGCAACATATTTAATTTCAAATAAAGTTGAAATGGGGATTGATCAAACCCTAGCACCAGAAAGAATTTAATAGGTTCAAATAAAATATTTTTCAATGAGCCCAAAATGCCCTTTCAAAATGTTCATGATTTCTGATAAAGGTGAAAACCTCTGCCAACAATGATGAGCACATTTCTTGGACATTTATGGATTTTTGAATTAACCCAGTAAGTATTTAAATTGGAGCTAATAAATGCTATAAATAATCTTAGAGCTCCAGTAATTCTAGAACTTTTTGTGGGGCTTTGTAATAATCCATATTGCATCCACAATAATTTTCAGAAGCTACAAAAATAATTTGGTTAGCAAACCTAGTTCAGAAACCAACTGCAAAAATAGAAAAAAGAAACAAGTGAATAAAACACGGAGCAGAGAAAGACTTACCTGGCGCTTACCTGCAGCAGAGCCGGCCCAGCTCTTGTGCTGGCCCAACCCACCACCGCAGCCTCCCTCTCGTCTTCCTCCCTGGACAGAAGGACATGGGCGCGTAGTCGCCGTGCGCCGGCACGCATCGGCCACCTCCTCTCTGCCTGCTCACCCGGATGCCTTTGGACGACGCCACGCACTCCCCCCGGGACCTCTCTCTCTCTCTCTCTCTCTCTCTCTCTCTCTCTCTCTCTCTCTCTCTCTAATCATCCCCTCCTCTCCCTCGCTCTCTCCCGCGACGGCCAACGCGTCCATGGAAGCGCCGCCGTGAACCACCGCACTCCCCGACCCCCTCTCGTCTTCCCGTGTTGCGCACAAGCTCCGCCACCGTCGCATACATCTCTTTGACGACCCGCAGGATGCTGGACGCACCACACCACGACCATGCCGTCATCTTCAACCTCTCGGCCGCGGGATCGCCGACGACCGCACGCCGTCACCAACCCTTCCACGAGCCCACAGAGCTTCTCTATGTTACCTCTGTGAGCTACCGCTTCGAACCCCTCTCTTCCCCGCCTCGATTGCGCCTTGTAGCCCTCGTTCTCACCGGAGCCGAAGCTCGCGGCCGCCGCGCCATGTTGCCGCCGTGGCTATAGCCACTGGAGCTTCCACCTGAGTACACCACCGTGCTCAGAATGACCCCATGAGATCGTAGCCACCAACATCTCCCCCTCTCGTGCACCGCAACCCAAAACCCGCAACCCACCATGCTTCGGCCGCCGCCATTTTGGTCGCCGCCGTTGACTCCGTCCACCCCCGCTCGAACCACGACCACCGTTCGATGCGCCTCGCTGCGTGAGCACGTAGAGCCCAGCCCGCTTCGCTCCGCCGCCCGGAAGCGGCGGGCGAACGCGCCGTCGCATCCTGGTTACGCCGGCGATTAGCCGCCGGTGATAGCCACTGTTAGGGGTTAATCACCCTGCTAACTAAGCCCCTAAGCCACTGACAGCCAGGCCCCACCAATTTATTTAAACCCCTAACAAAATTAGTTAGACTTAAGTTAATCCCAGTGGACCCACGCGATAGAGCTGTTGTCTTTGGCGTGGTGGTTGACCGGGCCCACTGTCGTGACCTAACAAGCCCAGGGTCACTGACCAATGGGTCCTAGGTCGAGTTTGACTGGCCGACCAGATTGACCAGCGACATCACTGGCGCAATGCTGACGCAATAAGTCATTTTCTGGATTAAAAATAATCTAGGAAATTCCAGGAAAAGGTATAAACTTCTAAAATTCTTAGGAAATAATCTATAACTCAGACTGAAATAATTTATATATAAAAAATGATCAGAAAAATCCAATCTATCCATATGTACGGGTTTCATGCATCTTTAAACAACTTATCCTTCCTGTTTAGATCAAAACAATATAATGCACTAATTGATTTCATAATTTGAGTTTGAATTTGAACCAACTCAAACCCTTCTGTTGCTAGCTGAATTAGGTCAAATCACCGCATATTGCCATGTCATGATCATGCATCATATTGTGCAATGCATTGATTGTGTCCTTTCTCTCTTTGCCGGTGGTTGTTCCCCCTCGGTAGACGTATGTTCCGACGATGAGTTCGATGACACCGATGGAGAGCTATACTATCTTCAGATGTGCCAGGCAAGCAGAACCCCCTTGTTCATTCTGATACAATCCCACTCTCTTGCTCCTACTCTCTTTTACAGCATTATGACAACAACGATTCATCTGTTACATGTTGCGGTAGTTGAATCCCTTTCCTCTGCATGACCTGTCATCACCACAGTAAATAGATGAAACCCACTAGCATGAGTAGGAGTTGTTTGAGCCCTGATGTGCCTGCTCATTCATGCTTGTTGTCATGCCTGCTACTTCTTAGAGTTGAGTCAGGTCGGATTCATCGGGGATAAATTGGAATGTGGTGAACATGTCCTACTGTTGAGAGCTAAGTGTGTGAACACGATTTGGTAAAGGTAGCGATGAGAGGCCATGTAGGAGTACATGGTGGGTTGTCTCATTGCAACCGTCCGCAGGAACTGAGTTCTGTGTTTGATCCATGAACAGCTACTACCACGCATTGGAATGCTTAAGTGCCCCTCTCGGCTTCTTAACCACCCTCGTCCTCTGTCCAGGAGTTGCAAGTAGTTTCTGGTGTTTGTAGTATGCTGGAGGCCGTGCGCAGCGCTGACCCGAGGGGTGGGCTGTGATGCGGTAGGCACGTGGTCGGGTATGCCGGGCGCCCGTGTGGTGTCACGGAACCCTGTACACATCGTTCGGGGCCGTATGTGGAAACCTCGGCCGGACTCCCTATGGATGGAACCTGAATAGGCGATAAACCTGCGGCTGCCGAGATCGCCTCCGCCGCCCTGTTCTCTCCGGTCCTCCTCGGAACTCGCCGTCTACACCACTGCAACCGCCGTTCTGCTCCCGAGGATATTCACAAGTATCCAGTTGAAGGGCAGTACCCCTCGACCACTCTGTCAGGCAAGCAAAACACCTTTATTCATTCCGATACAATCCCACTCTCTCGCTCCTACTCTCTTCTACTGCATTAGGACAACAACGATTCATCTATTACATGCTGCGGTAGTTGAACCCTTTCCTCTGCATGACCTGTCATTGCCACAGTAAATAGATGAAACCCACTAGCATGAGTAGGAGTTGTTTGATCCCTGATGTGCCTACTCATTCATGCTTGTGGTCATGCCTGCTACTGCTTAGAGTTGAGTTAGGTCTGATTCATCGGGGATGAATTGGAATGTGGTGAACATGTCCTACTGTTGAGAGCTAAGTGTGTGAACACGATTTGGAGGTAGCGGTGAGAGGCCATGTAGGAGTACATGGTGGGTTGTCTCATTGCAGCCGTCCTCAGGAACTGAGTTCTGTGTTTGTGATCCATGAACAGCTACTACCACGCATTGGAATGCTTAAGTGCCCCTCTCGGCTTCTTAACCACCCTTGTCTTCTGTCCAGGAGTTGCAAGTAGTTTCTGGTGTTTGTAGTATGCTGGAGGTCGTGCGCAGCGCTGACCCGAGGGGTGGGCTGTGATGCGGTAGGCACGTGGTCGAGTATGCCGGGCGCCCATTTGGTGTCTCGGGAACCCTGCACACATCGTTTGGGGCTGTGAGCAAAACCCCGGCCGGATCTCCTCGCGGATGGAACCCGAATAGGCGATAAACCAGGACCAGAGACTTGTGCGGTTAGTCAGGTCGTGGCTGACTCCCTCACCAGGCCTCCGCTTGAAGGTTGCCGAGATACACGACGTGTACATGGTGGTAAGTCGAGAGAGCGTGTGTGAAGAAGTACACCCTGTAGGGTTATAAATGATCTATTCGAATAGCCGTGTCCGCGGTAAAGGACTTCTGGGTTGCCTATACAGTTCATAGACAAGTGAAAGTGGATACTCTAAAATGCGCAAGATAAGCGCGAGTGCTATGGATGGCGTTCTCATAGGGAGACGGGAGCGGATCAATAGTGGTGTATTGATATGGTGAATACGTGGACTCATGTGCGCCACCTCAAAAGAGTTACTTGCAGTCGTAGTTTAGGATAGCCACTGAGTCAAAGCTGGCTTGCTGCAGTCAAACTCCACCACTCCTTTGTTGATACCGATGCATATGTAGCTAGTTCTGATGTAAGTCTTGCTGGGGGCATTTGTACTCACATTTGCTTAATTTATGTTTTGCAGAGAGACTTCAGTCTCGCTAGTAGTTCCGCGTGGACTTTGATGTTTAGCTTGTTACCTCAGCTACGATCTTGTGCCCTCGGCAGGGTCTTGTAGATAGTCAGGCTTCTCAGCCTTTTCATTTGTAGTTATGCGTACTCAGACAAGTTAAGCTTCGCTTGTGCTTGTTGCTTGTATGACTTGAATGCTGGGTCATCAGACCCATGTTTGTAATATCTGGCTCTTCGGAGCCTAATGAATAAATACTTTGAGTCATAGAGTTTTGTTGTGATGCCATGTTGTATTTACACATATCGAGCATATTGTGTGTATGATTGAAATGCTTGGTATGTGTGGGATCGACAACCTAGTTGTCTATCCTTGGTAGCCTCTCTTATGGGGAAATGTAGTCTAGTGCTTCCTTGAGCCATGGTAGTCTGCTACAACCCAGTTTATCGAGTCCTGTTAGCCAGTTGCTCTGTGGCGGAACATAGGCGGCCGACATGTGTCCTTCTTGATCTGTGTACATCCCCTCGGGGAAAATGTCACCTTGGTGTCTTTGAGTCTTATTAGCTGCTACAGCCAGATTCGAGTCTGCTAGCCAGTTTCTATAGCCGAATTCACTTGTTGATGACCGACCGTTCGTTCTTTGGGTCATGTATGCCTGTCCCTTTAAGTTAGTGCCACTTTGGGTTCACGACTAGTCATGTCGGTCCGGGTTCTCTGTCATATGGATGCTAGCGACACTATCATATATGTGAGCCAAAAGGCGTAAACGGTCCCGGGCCAGGTAAGGTGGCACCCGTGGGGATACCGTGCGTGAGGCCGCAAAGTGATATGATGTGTTACATGCTAGATCAATGTGGCTTAGGATCGGGGTCCTGACAACTTTGGTATCAGAGCTTAACTGTCTGTAGGATTACCAAGCCAAACTGGTCGAAGTTGAGTCTAGAAATGCTTTAGTTATATGTAGGGGAATTGATTGTGGGAAGGGACGTAAGGCTCTTTTTACTCCTTTACCTTATGCCCTTCTGATCTGAGTCAACCTCTTCTTCTCTGCGGGGAGTAAGAACTAGGATTCTCATCTTTCTATCAGGATCACGTGTTACTATCCGTAGAATCTTAGGATTGTTGGTTCCAGGCCTCAGTTAAGTTTCTACTACTTTTAGTATGTTGTTAGTTGATCTCAGAACCTTGATATTGTGATTCTGGGTGGTTATGCCACCATTTTTGCAGGATGTCTCAAATCTTTTGAGCATTTGCAGCCGTTATGCTGTCCGAGTCATCCCAGGTTTCCAAACAATCTGATGCATTTGCAAAATCCTTTTTCTCTGTTTCCGCATCCCTTTGGGCCAGATTAAGCACACTAACGGTCTGTTGAGGTACTCCATTGCCTTGACATATGTGTTGGAGCTAGTATTATGACCCTAGGCATCCTAGAGAACCACCAAGTAATCTAGTAATGCTTTATATTCCTAGTGTGATGGTTCTGGCCGTCATTCTCGAAAGCATCCCGTGATGCCATTTAGTTAGTAGGCATTCTATTTCAAGGTTCTTGAAACCAAGATACACTCTACTTACTTCCTGTTGGTAGTGTTGCTCGTTCCTTAGGATATTAGTAACCTTTGCGATAGTCCTCGAGGTCCGTGGTATATTATTCTTCCAAATACCATGAACCATCCTTGGCAGAAGTTCCTCGTAGAACCAAAAGATCACAACAAGAGTGCTCCCGACGAGTTCCCCATTCTATATTGTGATTCTGCCAATCCTACCTCTCTGCATGGGTTATCTGGAAGAAATATGTTGAATTTGTTCGGCATACAAATCCATGCATCCACAACTCAGAAAAACATATGTTCCTTTGAGTTGTCCCTCTTTAGTTGTCTTCTGACCTTCGTCTATCAATTGATAGTCAAGAGTATGTCATGCATTCATGCTCATCGATACCTCATATTCTTATGGTCCGTCAAGCCATTCTATCCCGGACTGACTATGAGAAACAAACTCCAGTACCTCATCCATATCTAGGATTGGGTCAAAGTAGTTGTATTCCGTAGATCAAAATGCCAAACCAGCTTTTGTTCTGTTTTACCTTCGAGTATTACCCCCTTTATGTCGACAATATCGTAGTAATTGCACCACCTCTTATGAATTCTTGACGCAGTGATACTCCTCGCCATCATCATTCTTGGTCCCATGTTGTTGCAACCGAAATGCCGACAAGTGAACTATGATGTGTGAAATCAATACTCCTAGCAACCCCGTTGCTTGGTAGTAAATGGACAATAAATTCATTCTTAGCGTGTTCGTTATTGAATTATCATTCTAAGATTGATCGTGCTTCGTAGTCCGTATTTCTGGTGCACACTTCGATCAATGAGATAGGATTGTGTCAATCCATCACTCTCTTGATCACATCGTCTTGCCCTGAAAAGCAAGATTGTTCTCGAGCTTAGTAACATATCGGTGGTTTGTGATTTTCCAAATATCTTCTCGGAAGCATTACCAGGTTGTACCAGACCGCTATGTTGAGTTCGTGATCAAGTTGGTTTTTCCATAAACCACCCTTTCTCCAAGGATCTATGTTGGTTACCCCTAAACTAGTTGGATAAGCTAAACAATAACTTGGAGAGTTGTAAGATAGAAGCTTTATTCGACTTAGTTCATTTTAGGGGATATCTTGTATGTGTGTTGAAGAAAGATGGTATTTTTATCGATTGACCCTCATGATCAGTTAATGGACCTATCATCTTATCCAATCTTTGATTCGAGTATGGGCTATCCTCAAATCAAATCAGAACCAACGATATTCGTAATGTTGTCTTACCCGTGGTTGTTTCCTCGAGCATACACCATTATATCTTTTGGTTCTGACCAATGCTATCACCTTGTCCACATAATCATGGAATTCCATCTTCATGGAAATCTGGATAACCTGTTGTT
Organism: Aegilops longissima; assembly: GCA_021605205.1. Classification (NCBI taxonomy): domain Eukaryota; kingdom Viridiplantae; phylum Streptophyta; class Magnoliopsida; order Poales; family Poaceae; genus Aegilops; species Aegilops longissima. The sequence goes on along the minus strand of CM038677.1, from coordinate 345,326,030 downwards.
GAGCCCATCGGTAATATTTTCATCTTATCCATGATTCATGTTCAACATTAAGCTAGTGTTGGAAACTTTGAAAGCATTTCTTCCTGCTAGCTCATGAAGCATATGTTTGGTGTAAGAAGTGACTTCCTTTGATTCACGTGCATTTGATGTAAGTTGCCGCCGTGAATTCGAGAAAGTTCGTTTTTGCTTCCTTTGGAATCATCCCAAGTTAGTCATGCATGTGCGAAGTATTCTATGGTCTGATAGACTGATCATCTTCATTCCATATGTACTCCCTAGCACACCAAGCCACTGATTGAATTGTTCAAGGAGAAGAAGCTCCTTCTTAAGAGCTAACCCGGGCTTATACAAGGACTTTGAGATCCCCAATGATGGTTCCCCATCTGAACTCGGTAGTGTTTTATTGTAATACTACTATGTGATCATGCTTGTCTTGGACAGCGTGTTCACAGGTTTGTAGCAGAACCAGCTCATGTTTTGGTGCTTTCTACCATAGTTCATTTCCCGAGAATCTCGCAACAACGTCTTGTTGATTTGTCTTGCAAACTTTCATTTCCAGACATGATGTCTGAAATATCATGTTACCAACCAGATCTGAATCTCAGGCAGATATGATGGTTGGAACATTCCCAACAATTGCATTTTGTTCCCAGCTTGCACTGCCATTGTGCCTGATTCTCGGCGGCGTATGGGTGTCGTTGGCACACTTGATAGCTAAGGATCGTCGATGGTGCTCGTGTCGCGGTTGAGTTTGGGCCGGCTGTCGCCATCGCTGAAGCGGCTCCGGTGCTACGGTTGCGGCGCCTGTCGACATACAAGAAAGCTCATCTGTGGTAAGTGAACAGTTGCACGATAAAGAGAAAAACCGAAGGAGTACAGATCGAAATAACCTGATGAGGCTGCAGCGTCGGTAAAGCAGGGCCGGTGGAGTTGAATATGGTGTCCGTGGAGCGGGTCCGGTGTAGTGGACGAAGGCTTCGGCGGGCACGTTGTACAGTGCTTTCGGTGAGGCGGATCTGTTGTGGCGGACGAGGGCTTGTATGAAGGGCCAGCGAAGGGACGGACGAGGGACTCAGTGAAGGGCTTACACTGTGGTGGACGAGGGCGCCGGCTAAGCAGATCCGGTGCGGTGGACCATGATGGCGGTCAAGGAGATTTGGAGCAGCGTACAAGCCAGTCGCTGAAGCGGCTCCGGTGAAGTGGTGAGTTGGCAGTTGGGGGTTCCAAGGTGCGGAAGGTAGATCCGTCGGGGTGTGAGGTCACCCGCTGCAGCGGAGGACTAGATTCGGCGGCTTGCCGTGGTTGGGGGGGGGGTCGGGGAGGGGAAGGGGATGGGCTCTGGGGAAGAATGTTGGGGGCAAAGAGGGGAAAATAATGGAGTTACCAAAGCGGCCCTTTTTCGATCATGTGGCAGGGGTAAAACAGGAATATCGCAGGGCTATACTTTCATGCGCGAGATATTTCGATGTGAGCGGGAATTTGAAAGCTTTTGGCGCCTGAAATTATATTCTGCTAACGTACGGCCGACTATGATATCATGGCCGAGAATTTGTTTGTTTTGAACGCAAAAAAAAGTGCAAGTTTTGAAAATCAATGTCTCCAACTCAAAAATTATATTGTCCATTCAATTCAAATATGGATCATTGAGCTACTACAAGCAAATACCATCATATGGTCCAATTCAAATGAAATTCCAAATGTGTTTATCCTAAATATGATGACAAAAGCAAAAATGTGTATTTGTATGAATAAAGTGGATGATTATAAAGTTTGAACATGCCCGTATGTGTATATCTCTAGGTTTGATATATGAATTTGAAATCACGTAATCCCGGCTCAAAAATGTACCTCCGTTTAAATGAATTACAAAAGCTAATGATGGAGTCGAATTCCAAAATTCCAATCTTAGGTTTGTAATTCTGGTACATCAAAGTATATCACGCATGTTCAAAAGTATCGTTATCTCATAGTCCAAACCGTGAAACAAATTGATCAACCTTGAGTGCACACACTATTGACCATGTATATCTCAATTACGCTAAAGTCCCTCAAATATAGACACCTCACTCTTTATCTGAAGCCAACCCCCCCCCTCGTCGCCCCCCACACACAGAAGTCGTTCTCTCCCCCAAACACCAACACACGAGCACATTAACACCCCTCTCTCTTCTAAAGTCCGGACCCCAATATAGGTCTCTATCACTTTATCTCTTGGGCATGCACACATCTCTTCCCCCACTCTCTAGCTAGGTCTCCCGGCGTCTCTCTTTCCCAAGCACGTGCACTATGTAGAGTGTATCTTTCCCATACACACAAGCGTCGCCCCCCAAGCGTCTATCTCCCTAGTTATGTGGTTCTAGCACACTCACCTCACACACCACCCCACTGCAAAACAAGCACACTTTGTCTCCTTGTGCACCACTCTCCTCTTTCTATCTCTCCCACATGCGGACCCGCCCCAGCTCCTCCATGTATACATATATGTCGTGACTCTTTCCATAGCTCCCTAATGTATCATCGTTCTCGATCTCGCACATTGTTCTCTACACCATCTATTCTAGATCTCTCGTGAAGTCCCTATCACACACACGATGACTCGCTTCCCTTGCGTCTCCGTACAGAGGCCAATTTCAAACAACATCAACATTGTCTCCCTATCTATACACCATTTAGGACACAAACGCCCCCTCTCTCGCCCTCTCTCTTCCTCTCTCTCTCTCTCTCTCTCTCTCTCTCTCTCTCTCTCTCTCTCTCTCTCTCTCTCTCTCTCTCTCTCTCTCGTCGCTAGATCTCTCTCTCTCTCTCTCTCTCTCTCTCTCTCTCTCTCTCTCTCTCTCTCTCTCTCTCTCTCTCTCTCTCTCTCTCTCTCTCTCTCGGTCGCTCGCTCGCTCTCACACCCCTCTCCCACACGCAATCGATGTCTCTTCCAAATAGTCTGCTCCCCCTGCACTGCACCCATGCTATCCGCTACTACACATGTCACACCATTCCCCTTCCCTTATACTAGGTTTACATCATTAGTGGTCTCTCTACTCACATACACACACTCCCTCTCACACACAAGCAGCACAAACACACACAGACACGCACAAACACCCATTAATCTGGATCCTCATCTCTCCCCATGTCCGCATGTGTATCTCGCACACTCACTCTCTAATTATGTATATGTGTCTCCACGTTACACAAACACAAAGCCCCATGTACATGTCTCTCTCTATCCTCCACACACATAGACACAAAGAATCTGTTATCATTGCCTCAGTCTCTAGACATATCACACACGCACACTGTCTCTCTCTCTCTCTCGCAAACACGCTCAACAAGGGTTTCCCCAATAATAACTTACCGTCTATTCATCAACAGATCGTGGCGATGCTGGTAAACGAGACTGAAAAGAATAAATCTACGTGCTTAGACCACCTAGTATGACTACTAGGACTAGAGCAAGCCAAAAAGCGTGCCGCCGTCACCCCCTCCTTATCGGCGACGGGAAACCTTTGTTTTACACAGTCGAGAAGTCATTGTGCTAAGGCCTCACATGCTGAGGCGTTGAATAGAATGTAGATGTTAGTTTACGGAAACAAGTATCGATAATACATTTGTATCTCCATACTTATATTTCTTCTCTTATAAAAAACCGAGTTGGTGATGGTGGTACGCGTGCCATCTTGCAATACAGACCGTCCGATCTATATCTGACTAATGGAAATTAAACTAAAAGATACCCGCACCCCTCTCCACATTTGCAAACAAGGCCTTCCCTCGTTCATCCTTATCTCTGTAATGCCCACGATGCGGCTATACTCTCACGTGTCGAGGCACGACTTAGAGGCATAACCGCATTATAGGTTTTGTCGCAAGAAGGGTCATCTTCACACAATCCCATGTAATGAACAATAATGGGATAAAGAGAGTTGGCTTACAATCGCCACTTCACACAATACATAAATAAATTCATACATCATTCAAAATACACACATAGTTCGACTACAGACAACCAAATAAAAAAGAAGATAACCCAACTGCTAGATCCCCGATCGTCCCAACTGGGCTCCACTACTGATCAACCGGAACCGAAACATAGTAACGATCAAGGACCTCGTCGAACTCCCACTAGAGCTCGGTTGCGTCACCTGCACTGGTATCCTCGGCACCTGCAACTGTTTCGGTAGAATCTGTGAGTCACAAGGATTCAGCAATCTCACACCCGCGAGATCAAGACTATTTAAGCTTCTGGGTAGGAAAGGGGTAATGAGGTGGAGCTGCAGCAAGCACTAAGCAAATATGGTGGCTAACATACGCAAATAAGAGCGAGAAGAGGAGCAACGCAACGGTCGAGAAGCTAGAAGTGATCAAGATAGCGAAACATCGGGAAGAGTTAGAAAATCAACGAAGATACTTGAGAGAACTTAGATACAAGAGAACAAAGAGATCATGAGCTGACTAGAGTATACTTGAACAATGCACCGGTAAGATTTGGGAACGAGAGCTAGAAGCTGGAATGAATAATTACTGAGATGATGGGCTCCGGAGAATCAAACTGAAAAGACTCATGAATTGCTCCGGATGGGTGAAAAGAATTCTCACAATCAAAAACAATTATGAGAGGATGGCATCAAGTTAGAACCCCGCATCTTTGAGAGAACGGATAAGATTGAAGAGAAACTCTTCTTCGGTCTTCAAATGTTGAGAAACACCACCATGAATTGTTGAGGCACTCTGGAATGAAAATTAGAAAGGTTGAACCAACGATGGAAAGAATTTGAAAGATCTTGGAGAAAGACATTTGACTGATGATAATTCATTCTTACGTCAAACTTTGCAATGAATTTGAGAATAACTCCGGAAAGAATTAGAAGAGTCAGGTAAGATCCTGGAAAAAGACCTGTGGGTTAGGGCCCACTGAAAAGGAACATCGTTGAAATGATTAGTTGAACAGGAGATTGCATCGGTTGAATTAAATGGCTTGAATGAGGTAACAACCTCGAAATAGTTAGAATTGATGCGGAGTGGAAACACGAATCTTCAGAGATATCTTCAGCACTTCAGAACAAATGAATAGCAAGCGGGGAATGATTAAGAGATACACCGGCATACGCAAACACTTGAAACGAGGAAGGGAATATGATCAACACCGAAAACTTGACTTGAATCCACCGGAGAAGAAAAAGAACGAAGAATGATGAACTTGAAGCTCCGTTAGTATCTTCATAAGAAACACCGGGTAAAACATTGAAAGAAAAGACTGAAGAGACTTCTCACAAATAAAAGGATACATGATTAAGAAATCTGAATCCTTGAAGAAAAGGGTGGGAGGGCGGGAAAACAAAGACGACTTGGGACGGATGAAACAGACACCGTTGAGAAAACTGAGAGGTGATCTTGTGAATGTTGAAATGATCGGATCCACTTGAAGAGAAACACGCCGGTTGGAAATGAGTTGACATGACAACCTAAGTGATCAAGAAGAACTAGCACTCCCATAGAAATATGAGAACACCGTTTAGAAAAGGTATGGAATCCATGTTTGACATCGAAGCAACTCGAATACCCAACTCAAAAGCAAAACAAAGGATTTGGCTTGCAGAATAAGCCGGAAACAAACATATGATAGAGATTTACCCAATCCCATATCATGCATCTGTCAGGAAGATATTCTAGGAGCTACTTGAATTCCCACCTATAAACTCCCGAAACTTTCTGGTTATGCAATCTGGTGTTGGGGATACAGGGGAAGCATAATATCTCACCCAAACTAACAATCCCTACATCCAGCTGTATCCATCCGTCAACACATAACCAAGAAAACTCCGAAAATCGTGTACCTCAACCTTCGAAAAGCATCCGTTATACAAGCTATGGCAATACTCGAACTCCAAGATCTTTGGGTGGTGTCGAGGTTATCTCACCAACAACTGCATAAAAGAGATTTTCGATGTCGGCGAAAAACTCAGGTATTCCAGAACTACAACGATAAAATTGTGACGACAACAGCTCGGAGCTCAACTCCCCGGGACACTGCCACAACCCCTAAATGTCAGGAGGCACCAAGAACAATGTTCTCGTCACTAGAATATCGGAACGATCCCAAGATACCCGCGTGATCCTTAAAAAAATTTAGTGAAATTTGAGGAGAGGAAAGTCAAAACATCTACGTCAGGAGGCTTCACTAGAGCGACGAAGGGACTGAGGAGTAAAAAGAATCCTATTCTCCGATATATATAATCCTAAGACTCAAAACATTTTGTTCTAGACTCAACAGTGTCAGCGATTCAATCAAGCAAGAGGCTCCTAAGTCGGGGATGGCTCTGATTACCAACTTGTAATGCCCACGATGTGGCTATATCTCTCACGTGTCGAGGCACGACTTAGAGGCATAACCGCATTGTAGGTTTTGTCGCAAGAAGGGTCATCTTCAGACAATCCCATGTAATGAACAAGAGTGGGATAAAGAGAGTTGGCTTACAATCGCCACTTCACATAATACATAAATAAATTCATACATCATTCAAAATACACACATAGTCCGACTACGGACAACCAAATAAAAAATAAGATAACCCAACTGCTAGATCCCCGATCGTCCCAACTGGGCTCCACTACTGATCAACCGGAACCGAAACATAGTAACGATCAAGGACCTCGTCGAACTCCCACTAGAGCTCGGTTGCGTCACCTGCACTGGTATCCTCGGCACCTGCAACTGTTTTGGTAGAATCTATGAGTCGCGAGGACTCAGCAATCTCACACCCGCGAGATCAAGACTATTTAAGCTTATGGGTAGGAAAGGGGTAATGAGGTGGAGCTGCAGCAAGCACTAAGCAAATATGGTGGCTAACATACGCAAACAAGAGCGAGAAGAGGAGCAACACAACGGTCGAAAAGCTAGAAGTGATCAAGAAGTGATCCTGAAACTACTTACGTTCATATATAACCGAAACCGTGTTCACTTCCCGAACTCCGCCGAAAAGTGACCATCACGGCTACACACGCGGTTGATGTATTTTAGTTAAGTCGAGTGTCTAGTTCTCTACAACCGGACATTAACAAATTCCCATCTGCCACCTAACCGCAGACACGTCTTTCGAAAGATAATAACCTGCAGGGGTGTCCCAACTTAACCCATCACAAGCTCTCACGGTCAACGAAGGATATTCCTTCTCCCGGGAAGACCCGATCAGGCTCGGAATCCCGGTTACAAGACGTTTCGACAATGGTAAAACAAGACCAGCAAAACCAGCCGATGTGCGAACAAATCCCGATAGGAGTCGCACGTATCTCGTTCTCAGGGCACACCGGATGAGACATCCTACGAGTAAAACCAGCCCTCAAGTTGCCCCGAGGTGGCTCCGCGGTCTACTCGGTTTGGACCAGCACTCAGAGGAGCACTGGCCCGGGGGGGTTAACATAAAGATGACCCTCGGGCTCGCGAAAACCCAAGGGAAAGGTATAGGTTGTTAGACAAATGTAAAACCAAGGTTGGGCCTTGCTGGAGGAGTTTTATTCAAAGCAAACTGTCAAGGGGGTCCCATAAATCCCCAACCGCGTAAGGAACGCAAAATCAAGGAACATAACACCGGTATGACAGAAACTAGTGCGGCAAGAGTGGAAAAAAACACCAGGCATAAGGGCGAGCCTTCCACCCTTTACCAAATATATAGATGCATTAATTAAATAAGATATGCTGTGATATCCCAATATATCCATGTTCCAAACATGGAACAAACTTCATCTTCACCTGCAACTAGCAACACTATAAGAGGGGCTGAGCAAAAGCGGTAACATAATCAAACAACGGTTTACTAGGAAAGGATGGTTAGAGGCTTGACATGGCAATATGGGAGGCATGATAAACAAGTGGTAGGTAGCGCAAGCATAGCGATAGAGCGAACAACTAGCAAGCAAAGATAGAAGTGATATCGAGGGTATGATCATCTTGCTTGAGATCCCGCTAGGAAGAAGACGAGTCCGTGAAAAAGACAAGCGGACGTAGTAGAACGAATCCTCACACTCCGAAACGAAACCGAAGCTAACGAGAGAAGCAAACCGGAAAGAAGCAAGCAACATGGTAAACAACCATCACATAAGCATGGCATGATGCACAATCAAGTATGATGCATGTTTGATTTAATGAGCATGGCATGACAAAGTGCAACAAACAATACTACAAATTAAGTGGAGCTCAATATGTCACAAGTTGCATATTGACGAAACACCACATCAATTATTTAGTTCTCTCTTGTTTATGTACCCAACAATATTAAATCTTAATTAACATGGCAATGGGGGAAACATATATACACTATCTATCTATGCAAGTTTAAATGAGGTCGGAAACAACAAACAACAATTCCGGAAAATCCTCATGTGCGTATTTCAAGTTGGTACTGTTCTGCCCTATACACAATTTTAAAGGTATTAAGCATGGAAAATAAGTACACCAGGTTAATCTATGCATTTTCCACCCCATTTACATATAAAGTTTATTAAATTTAGAGCTACGGTTATTTAGTTATGAAATAAGACATTTTAACATGGCATTTAGCAAAATAAATGCAAAAAGCATTTTAAACATTTTAAGCATGGATGACAGCAGCATATTATGAAACTAGACAAAATTCTAAGCATTTTACATATATAAGTTATTTACAAATGATGCATGGTTTATTAGATGTGAACAATGGAAGGATAATGACATTTCTGTAATTATGCAAGCACAGGAAAAATACTAAAACCAGAGAAGGGAAAAAACATACGTGGGCCGGATTGCAACACAGCGCAGCGCCAAGGAGGAGATTTGGCCCGGCGGTTGAGTGTGTAAAATAACAGAAAACGGCGGTTGAGTGTGTTAAATAACAGGAAAACAGAGCAAAAATGGTTGAGTGTGTTAAATAACAGGAAAACAGAGCAAAAATGGTTGAGTGTGTAAAATAACAGGAAAACAGAGCAAAAATGGGGCCCGCTGGGACTTGATCCCACGACCTCCTGCGTGAAGGTGCAGCACGATGACCAGCTGGGCTGAGATGTAATTATGTATTTGAAGGCGTTCGGCTCTAGAATACACGTCTGGTCGAACTGATCTGGACTGAAGAATCAAGAGTAAAAAGGGAAGCAGGAGGGCCTGGGATTTGAACCCCAGATCCCTCAGATTATCATGCGCGACTATGACCACCAGGCTAGCGAAGGGATTGTGCTCAGTTGGGGTGCAATAAGTATAGCTGATCCGAACAGCAAGTCATGGCTTGAGGCACGGACGGCAAAACTCCGGCGACGACAGCGAGCGAAGTCGGCGGCTTCTGCAGCAGAAGAGCACCGGCGTGGGTGCGGGATTTGCAGGGGAGGTAGATGCTCTGTGCGACGCATGCGTACAGAGGCTCGAGCATGGCACGGCGAGGCGGATGGCAGCGGCAGCTTGGCGGCCATGGGGCGAGAAGCGAGGCATCTTTGCGAGGCGTGGGCGTCTTGGCGTGTCTGAGAGCTTCGCGAGGCCGAGCTGGCAGCCATAGCTACGCCATGGCTGCCGGCTGGAATAGAGGTGTGCGGGACTCGTGCGCGTGCTGCGGCGGGTTCGGCGCCAGATCATCCATCAAGTCGAGCTTAACGGAACCAACCTAAAGAACAACCAACAGAGGCTGATTGCGACGTGGCTGGCCAGCTGCGCACGCACGGCAGTGTGCGCATGTGTGCAGCGAGGAGTGTGCGCAGGTGCATGGGTGGTGCTGCGTGTGTGCGTGGAGGCGCTGAGTGTGGGTGCTCGCGTGCATGGCCATGGTGACCGGAGTTGTGCTCACGGAGATCAGCACCTAGGGAAGCGTACGACGAGGAGAAAGGCATGAGGAGGAGCAGGGCGTCACTGTGGGCTTGCTGGTGAAGATGGACTCGTCGGGGAAGCAGAGGTGAGGTCGGAGGCGCCGATCGGAGGAGACGGTGCCCAGTCAATGAAGGAGTCGAAAGAGAAGAAGAGGTCATCGAGGAACTTGGCGTCTCCAGCATCGCCGCAGGAACGGGGTCACTGTGGAGAGGATCCCGTCCATCTATGGGCGCAGATCGGTAGAGGAATTCGACAGGGCGCCGGAGAGGAACTTGAGCTATGCCGGCCGCGGGGACGACGACGGACGTCGACAGTCTCTTTCTCTCCTCTCGGTGCTCTGTTCTGAGGAAGAAGAAGAAACAGGGGAAGGGAGAGGCTGGCGGCGGCAAGGGTGGAAGAGGGAAACCCTAGGAGAGGGAGCGGGGAGATCTTATAGGGGGCGCGGGCGCGGCTGGCTTGCCACCGTGGCCATGTGCGGGCAACCCTGTGGGTTTTACCGTGAGAGAGAGCGAGCAAGGGAGGTGGAAGAAAAAGATGAGGGGAAGAGGATGACAGCTGGGGCCGGCCCGTTGCATGTGGGAAAAATTACCAGGGGAGAGAGGAGTTGGGCTGGGTCCACTGGGCTGCTGCTGGACTCCTTCTCTCTTAGCCTTTTCATTCTTTTCTTATTTCCCTCAGGCAGAAATATGTTGAGAAAAGAAAGAGGGCTTAGAGGTAGAATATTTCAGAAAAGAAAATATCCTTGGAGCGCTAGAATCATGCACGAATAGAATAAAATGGTTTGGCAATTTTTAGAGATAGAAAAATAATTCAGGTTTCAATTAAATTCAAACTTGAGCCATTTTTGAACCCAACCAAAACATCTTCAAATTAGCTGAAAATTGGCAGAGGTGGTGTAGGTATGGTTTACGGAATTTAGAAAGATAGTGAACATTTCTTTGGAGCAAAAAAATGCCACTTGCAATAATTGGGAGAAAAGAAAGAATTGGAAGCGTTGACTTGGTTTTGATGAAACTTGGTGGAACCAAGTTGGAGCTTGAGGACAAGAAAAGGGAAGGCAAGAGGAAGAACACACCCAAGCACACAAATGGAAACAAGGCAACATGAACATGATGGATGCAAATGCACATGGCAACATACATGAAGATGGAATGCACAAGGTGAGAAGAAAAGATAACACAAACATGATGATGCAACAATTTATTATGACAATCATGGCAACCCATACATGGCAACAACAAAATAAATGGAAGGCAACTAGAGCATCAGTCTCGGGGCGTTACAATCTCCAACAACCTCATTGTTGAGCAATTAAGAAAGGAAGCCTCTGGAACCAACTGGCCTGGTGGCCGCTGCCGGTGTCGTCAATCGCCATGCCTCCGCTCAGTCCGACCACCAATCACCACCACGCCCCACTCCTCTTCACTTTATCTCCTATTTCTCGAGATATCATTAGTTTTTACACATGGGATTACTCCTGCATGGGTCAATCTAGCAGTGTTTTATAAAAAATGCATCTTGATGTTCCGTGCAATGCACAGATCTTGCTAGTACTCCTACAGAAGACTAAGTTGGTGATGATGGTGTGTCTGCCATCCGTCGTTTGTGACCATTAGATGTACATCTAGAAACTGTGAGGTAAGTTGTTGCCTTTTCTCACAAACATCTCACTTGTCTACCAATTTATAGAAAAACCCATAATTAGTATCTTAAAACCAACCACATCCCTCCCCGACCTCACCAAAACAGCCCAAGGAATATATTCTAATTGAAACATAATATATCTCTAGTGATATATGTATATTAAAATTAGAGTGTTTTGTATCAAGTGTGTGAATAAGTATTATTCTAATTATGATTCGTTGCAACGCACATGAACATTGCTAGTATTTCCAACCATGCAAAAAAACTTCCCTAGTATTCCATAGTTTCGAGTTTTCCATCAAGATATTAGTCACTCATGGTTGATATTTACTTTCAATCATGTACACATATGCACTATGTAACTAGCCTTGCTTATTGGGTTCCAAAGCTTAACTTTCACTCCTACTTACAATATGTAGAGTATTTAACAAAAAGTACCACTTTCAACCAGCCCTAGGAAGAATCTATTGTACAAAAAATAGCAAAAACATACCCAAAATTTCTTAATCCACGCCAAAAACTACTACCTACCGATTAGGTTAGTTTAAACCCATTTATGACAGGGTCGGCCCACACGTTCGTGTTGACGAGGCAGCTTAAACCAACACATTTTGTTTGACCGTTGACACGAGGGACCCACATCTGACCTTCTATCCTGTTATTCCCCCTCAAATCATTATTTTTTCCTGAACATTACTTCAAACAGTGATGATGTGTGTTCGTCGGCGGCGCCGGTGATGAGCGAGTTGGCCGCCGCTCAGCCGGATGGGCCGGACGCCGCGCTGGCCTCCGCGCGGGTTGGCAGGCTGGCCCGAGCGTGACTCACGAGCAAGCAAGCCGCTGCGCTAGCCTTTGCTCGAGCCAGATGGCTGGCCTTTAGCGCGCCTTGAGCAAGCCGCTGCGCCGCCGTGCCAATCTAGCTAGCAAACCTTGCAGACAAGCAGCTGGACGGAGCTATCTTGGCGAGCTAGCAGCCGCGAGCGCCGGACGGAGCTGGCATCCGGGATGCCGCAAGATGGGCGGCGCACCGCCGGCGGTTTTGACCTCGCCTTCTGCCGGCGGCGGTAGCTGCGTCCCATGGCCGAGGATGACTAGGTGGACGGGCCAGAGGTAGGAGGTCACTCGGGCATTTTTGTGCAGACTGACATGTAGGTCCCACAAGTCATAACGCTCGGTCGAATAAATAGGCGACACGGGCCCTGTTTGGATACTCTAAGTCAGAGGTTAGATTCTAACCCTGAACTAACTCTAACCATAGTGGTGTTTGGATGGTAGGGTTAGATTGACAACAAATGTATCCAAACAGGGCCATGGGTTGAAACGTGCCTATAACGACACTTTGTAGAGTAGTCGTTTCTTGGTAGGGCTGGTTGGTAAGACCATGTACAATGGTTGATAAGGTAGTCTTATCTTATGTCTGCCACGTATGCAAGTGGTAGTAGTTTCTTGGCATTATTAGTGGTTTCTTGCATTATTAGGGGTTTCTTGTAAGGAACAATGTACTACTAGCGACAAAAGGCGATTCTAGGTTGCGTTGTACTCCAACGAGTACTACTAGTGGTCGCGGGAGTGTATACCTCGTTTTGTGGGTTCGATCCCGGCCGAGCATACGGCGGCCTTTTTAAGTAGTAACCGCTGCGAGCCAATATTTTACGGGTAGTTTGAGTTTTGAAGTCAAGCGGACGTGCGGCACCACAATCTAGGTGCCTTTGGATAGCCTAGCCACGTGAGCGGGTTTTCCTTCCCACATCTCGTGGCTCACGTGCTCGCGCCTAGCCGCACCTCGCTTGCAGCTTCCTCATCGCTAGTAGCATATTTAAACTAGCGCCTCCCAATTAAGCCGAGGGCCGGAAAAGCCTGGCGGGCATTGGGAAGCTATACAATATGGCTCTGCACGTAAAGTGCTCTACTACTACTCTGTAGCTTGTGGCGTTGCACGCATGGACTTCACTCCATTATCGGCTCTACTATAGAAGAAATTCCTCTTGACGTGTTTTTTTAAACAGAGGCAAAAGCTTTGCTTCATCTCATTCATAAAGAAGGAACTACTAACAAAGTTCGACGAGATCCATTACACCTCCACAAATGGAAGCGAAAAGCCTAGTCTCGCTGTATCAAATTACTCAAATATTCTGTCCCCGCAGTAACCATCGCAGATAAACAGGCTGCTAATGTGTGTGTGAGAGGAGCGGCTGAGTAGGCCAGCTACGTGAGAGGAGCGACTGAATAGAGCACCGAGAGTACCCACTAGGCCACTACGCAGGTGTACTTTCCCTGCATTGATAGTATAGCAATGGTTCTAGAGAACAGTAGTACCCTCCACTTCCAACTGTAGCTCCTTGGCCCTGAGATTCAAGAGTTCAAAACTGGTGCTAGAAGCACAGTACATAGCACTAGTAGTACCCTCGCACTAATAGTTGATAAAGTAGTAATAGTACTGCTACAGTACTAGTACGTACTCCTCCGTCACATAATGTAAGACGTTTTTTGACACTAGTTGGCATGTACAAAAAATAGCAAAAACATACCCAAAATTTCTTAATCCACGCCAAAAACTGTGCCAAAAAAAATTCTTACTAGTGCTATTATTTATAGTATAATGCAATTCCATAACGTCCCATAATGCTAGTACTAGTAGTAAATAATAGCCTCACCCCTTCGCTACAGTTGGAAGGAACGATCTACAGTTGGAAGGGACGAGGCCCTGCGGTTACTACGCTCTTATCTCCTCCTCACCAGTTCCCCTCCCCCCGAAGAGAAGGCAGTTCGTCGCTGCTCCCATGGATTCGCCAGGTGGTTCTCCTCGTCAGGGCTGGGAGACCTTGGACGACGATCCTTTGGAGAAATCGCACGCCGCTCCGACGTCCTCACCACTGCAAGACTCGGTGCTTCCTGCACCAACTATTTCAAGATGGTGCTTAAAATGGCTTGGGAAAAGGCCATGCTTGTTGGTCTTCCATGCGCCCTCGAGGAGAAGGTTCTTCTATGGGACAATCCTTCGAACAGTCCGCCGCTCCCTGGCCATGGTTGCACGTTGACTCCTCTAGAGTTGCCAACATTGAGAGGTAGTCGAATTTTGTCTGATGAGCAGGTCAGTAATGGAGTTTGATCATGTAGTACTTAGTTATTCCATTTCCATCCCATAATTTCTCTGCTGCCCACTGTCTTATATATAGGTATGGGTCGGTGCCAACGAAGATTGGCTTGCATACCTCCGGCCGGATACCACCATCATTTTGCACAACATCCACAGCAGTGCGGCCATTCCGGTGAGACCCTTCTCCACCATTGGGATCGGCCTTCCGGACTGCCTGGGCTTGAATACGTATGATGATGCCTACATGAGATTGAAGAAGATAGCAATTGCGGACCCGCCGACAAAGCGACGCGGCTACGACAATTACTATCTCATCATGGTGTTCGACATAAGGATTGCCATCAATGCAAGAGGCAGTAACGGCAGAGGCTGGCGCATGTTGGCGGCGGCAAATTTGTACCCCTACACGTTGGAAGACGTCGTGCGCCATCTAGGCCCCATCTTCGCGGTGACAAGCCAGGGGACTTGTTTCATCTGGTTGCCATCCTACGGTACGGGAGATTACAAACGGAATGCACAAACCATCATTTGCATCCCTAACGGTACTCCATTATTTTGCAGGGACCAGTCATCCCGCGATCAAAATAAGATCACCGATCCTGGATGTGCATTTGCATCCGCGATTCGGTCTAACCTGGAACCTTGTAGCTGACTTTGGCATATTGGGATCAACTATCTTAGCAGTCGTTACCCATGGTACCACTGATGTGCAACATGGTCACACAATCTACCACGATCGGACCGTCACCATCTACCCAGGTATTCCATTTTTTAACCCTCTCGCCTTCTCTTTCATTGTTGTACTAGTATTCTACTTACGTACTGGTAGTAGGAGTACTTTTTACCTTGGAGGACGCATATAGCTAGCTACTCCCTCCTTTCCGGTTTATAAGGCTTATCTCAAAATTTTAGTTTTCCCGTTTTATAGGGCTCAATTTGGTTGTTCCCCATCACATGTTCAGATTTCAAGGTGCATTAAATCATTGCATGTAAGTATTAAAAGAAAATTGACCAATGCATGTGCTTTATGCATGCATGCACTACAATTAATGCATTGGTAAACACAATTGTTTGAGGAAAACAAGCGCATTAATTGAGTGGTTTTGCAAACTACAGAAAATATTCCACCACTTATCATCTACCTTGGTTGGTGAGATTTTTGAATTGAGCCCTATAAACCGGAAAGGAGGGAGTAGGCCCTTGAAGACTTGAACCCACTAGCTGCCACCATTTTTGTTTTTCCATGTCTTACTATCTCATCCATGTAGCCAAGAGTGGCTATATATAATAAGCCGGTTATTTTACTTCCTCTATACCGGAGTAGTACTATTTGCTGCACAGTATTACTGACCGCCATATTTGAGAACAACATTATTATGCATGGACCTTGACTATGTATGTCACCATATGTCCAGATATGAGATGCCGCGTGTACCAGATGAACGGCGCCGAGTTCGACCCCCGTGATGCTACGTGGGTGCCAAGGAACACTTTTGGACATTACTCGCTTTTCATTGGGGACAGCTACCCCATTGTGAAGCGGATGCCACCTTCTGTGCACGACAAGGAAGGCATGCCATTCATGAAGCATGGTTGTGTCTTCCGTGCGCACCGCCGGATGAACGACATGCTGGGACACGCTATCCCTGATTTATGTCGCTTCAGCTTGGATGAGTCTCCATCGTGTGGAACCGGACTAGAAAGCTGCGACAATGATTCCCGTTGCCCACCGCTATGGATCGTGCTATCCATGAAGAACACCTGGGACTGGAACCTGGTGGAGGACATGTATCCCATCTATAACGTGTAAGTGGAGTACGGTAAATTGTGAACGGTAGCGCTGTGAATATATGTAGACTAGTCGTGCACAAATTTATCACATGAATTGGAGATGAACTTGTGTGGCATACTGGCATTTGTCCTTTAGAATTTATTACTAGTAAATGTGTTATGTGTACGTGCAACTTGTGTGGTTGTTGCACGGGCTCCAACACGCTCTTTGAGGGGAAAAAAGGTGGCACAGCTTTGGATATATGTGATGTGGCGGCATCATACAGTAGCATCGTTCGCTATAGTTGAGTACGCTCCTAACTAGGACGACAACTCCTATAAAACCTTGCGCTTGGCTCTTTGCCTCTTCGGGAGGTTCAACAGTTCGTACTCGTGTGAACCTTGCACCTGGCTCTTCGCCTCTTCGGAAGGTCCAACAATGATGATACTACAGTACACATTATGCTTCTGGCAATCTGACACCGATTGAACTGCTGCACGTCCACCGCGAGGGCGAGGGCGAGGGAGAGGGAGAGGGAGAGGGCACGCTGTAGTCAAAACCCTCTCCAAGTCCTGCAAACCACCGCGCGCGTGGGCGAGGGAGAGGTGTAGTAAGCAAGCTTCTCCTCATTCGGCGAGTTGACGGGACACATCAAAGCAGTACTAGTACTAGTCCATATTGCATCCTACTGACCGGTCACATAGTCGACGTGGCACTTTGTTGACTGGTTAAATTGTCACCTGGTTTCTGGGTCCCACCTGTCAGTTGGCAGAGCAAAGAAATCAGCTAAAAAACAAAGAGTGTAGTACATCTACACTTCTAATGCATTTAGCCTTTAATCTAAATCGATATTGGTTGACTAATGCACCAACTTGTGCTCTAGGTATAGGCTACATGTCTATCCTTAATTACAGGATGCAACGACCTTCATTTAATCTTCTTCTCTCAATGGTCGCATGCACACATAACTTTTGGGCGTTAATTATGCCCTGGTCAATGTGTAAATCTCTAAATGTATAGTCTTTCACGGACGTAGGGAGTAGGTTGAGCACTTGAGTGTGAGCATGCGTGTTGCGTCGTGTGCTGTGTGCCGCATGGGTGCGTGAGTGTTGCGTGCGTCCATGTGTACGTGTGAGTGTTGCATGTTGCATGCATGCATGGGGCTTACTCCCTCCCATTGACATGTTCATATTTCAAGCTTCCTCTGTTCCCTCCATATGGTGATACTCCCTCTGTTCCCAAATACGGAGTAAAATCCTCCCTCTGTTCCCAAATATGGAGTAAAATCCTCCCTCTGTTCCCAAATACGGAGTATTTGTCTTTCTTGAGATTTCAACAAGTGACTACGTACGGAGCAAAATGAGTGAAGTGAGCGTAGAGGCATAGGGATAATGTAGAAATGAAGTCTTTGCGATCCATGATTCCCCATCTCGGCCAGAGAGAACTATTCAACTAGTCTTCGCAGTGAAGTGACAATACACGCTCTAGAAGATGGGACACTTAATTAATAAGCTGAACCAGCGTGTTGGTGTTACTAAATCAGCCTTACCCAGTACTGCCATCATGTTTTCCAGCAGAGCACGCTTCTATCCTCCATTAACTGACATATGGGCCCTCATGTGGTAGACCCACATGTCATCGGTGTAACTATTTACACTCCGAAGGACGGTATATCCTGGTAGTAGTAATAGAATTGAGATTTACTGCACTTTCTTCCCCGTCTTCCACTCTTTTTCCTCCTCTCTTCTTCTTCCTCCTCTCTTCCCCATCGTCGGCCGCACACCATTTCCCCCCGCTCACTGCTCGCCCGCCCGCGCTATCTTCATTGGTAGCTCGTGCGTACCATATCCCCCCACTCACTTCTCGGCCACACGAGGAGAAGCTTCTTCGCTCGCTCGCCCGAATCCACTTCCCCACTGGCTCGCATGCACCGAAAACCCCAATGGCAGAACCGACTGACACGCAAAGCCGCGATTGGAATTCCCTCCCCTATGTTCTCTTGGAGCAGATCTGTAATCGTATGGACCTACTCAGCACCGTCCGTCTGGGCGCATGCTCGGTGTCTTTGTACCGTCTACTAAATGCGCAACCGGCCGACTCTGTTCAAGACACCTGCTTGCGATGCCCGATCCTCGCGGTGGCCCGGACATCGACTTGAGCGATCCTCACGGAGGTTGTCGTGGTGCCCTCGACATGCTACCACTACCCGTCCACCTGCCCTTCATGCGCGGCCACTACTGGGCGGGCATGAAGGCCAACTGGATCGTCCTCATCCACCAATCCAGTAGTCCGTGGCGTCTCGTGGATATCTACACCCAGCAAGAGATCACCCTTCCATCTTTGGATACCTCCGCCACCGAGCATCGCGGCCCGCCGGACACTCCTGCCTACTACGCACGAGACACGTCAAGCTTTTGGCTCGACCATTGTTTGCTGAAGGTTGTAATCTGCGAAGTGTCCACACCATCAGAAGACTACATGGATTACAAGCTCATTGTCGTGTTCAACATGGGATTAGTCTATCTGGAATCCGGTCGCCATACATGGTTATGGCTCATCGTCGATCCTCTTCACCCAACAATTCTGTCTGATGCTATAGTGCATGATGGCATCGTTTATGAGGTTGACGCACGGATTGGCTGCCTATACTGGTGGAATCTATCGTCATGTAATTGTTCTATCTCATCTCATCTTTACCTTAAGAATACGACTGCCTGTTCATTGTTACAAACATAGAATATATAGTATGTCTATAACCACATCATTGCTATATGTTCCTCTCATTTCCTAGATTTTTATGACCACACATGTTATTGTTAGAGTTGATATCTAATGGTATCTAATGACCACACATCATAGGCAGAGAATAACCTCACATATGAGAACAATTGGTATCTAATGATTTTTAGAATAGATATTATGAGTATAACCTCATGATTGCTATATGTTACTCTCATTTCGAGGATTTTTATAACAACGCATGTTATTGCTTAGAGTTGATATGATAAGCGTAGTAAGTGCTATGGTAGAATATGAGTAGGCCTGTCATATCTGTTTTCCTCTCATTGTTACATGATGTTTGAACCATGATATATTGCTAGAATATGAAAGCCATTGGCTTATTTTTTAACTTGGGGTATGATTATGACCACGGCATTGCAATTCTCTATCTATGATATGTGTCCTTTGTTAAAATAATCTTAATTCCACATACTCTGAACATGATTGTTTATTTTTGTCCTTTTGGTCTCCAATTTGAATTGTTGCAGCAGACGCAAATGCGCTGGCCTTCATGATTCCAGGATCTGGAATCATACCAGCGGATGGGTGGTGGTTTATCGCTCGTTCAGCTGACTGTGGTCATTTGATGCTCATTTGCACGTACCAAATTGACCAAACCATTTCATCAAACCACATGCAGTACAATGCCTGGGGCATTCATGACATTGATGGCTATGGCTACTTCGTGTTCGAGAAAGATCCCAGCTCTGTTGGGCCAAGCGTATTCAATTGGAGGCGGGTTTACAGCCTCGGCAACCACTCCATGTTCCTCGGGCTTAGTTATCCGATCATCCAACCAATCATTGATCATATCACCGGTGATGATTACCGTGCTATGCAACTTCCATTCGCCAGGGGGGACTGTGTTTACACATCATACCATGGGTTTCATGAATCACCATATCCGAGATTAAATCGACACAGCTTGTTGCGAGATAATCTTTAGTGTGTGAAAGGCATCAAGCTTCCATGCGATGGATGGCTTTTGCAAACCCGACATCGGCGATGTGGTTCATGCCAACAGCAAATATGCACAACTTGATTAAATCTTGATATGTAGTGAGCCATGTATTCTGCTGCTGTATACGACCCTCTTTTGTTGGATATTATGTCTTGTTGTTAGTTTGAAGCACTCCTCTGGTTTGAAGGATAGATACCTTTACGGGATCAAGTGCATCCTAACTCACTGCGCAGGATGTCTTGATAATGATGATGGAGATGTTGTGCGGTATATATATATATATATATATATATATATATATATATATATATATATATATATATATATATATATATATATATATATATATATATATATATATATATCACTTAGGCTTCAAGTGCGTACTTGTTAGTTAAACCTATGGTTAAAATGTGACACTAAATCGACCGATAAGTAGTACGATGCTTGATACTAGTATATGTCGGTCAAATTATTCATCATGTCCACACATTGAATTGGCGTGACAACATCTTTGCGTGAGGTGACACAAGAATCCCGGCAGCATGTTCGGGTATTCTGGACTTCAGATTTGGAGTACCACTTATCTGTCAAAATCTTTCATCATTCACTTAAAACAGTCGATTGATCATACATTGAGTACCATATAACTAGAATTAACCCATGCAAGTCGAAGAAGGATTGGCCGGTGCTGCCGGTTGGCGTCAAGTTTGATCCCACGGATCAGGAGCTGATCGAGCACCTTGAGGCCAAAGTGAGTGCTGACAGCGCGAGACACCCTCTCATCGATTTGTTCATACCAACCATCGACAAAGAGCACGACATATGCTACACCCATCCTGAGAAACTTCCATGTAAGACACCGATCGGCCGTCTACTTGCACAAACATATTCCTTTGTTTATAGCTCTATTTTTCTTTTTAGACGCAGACCTGGTGAAGCAATTACAATTTGACAGTTAATAAAAAGTGAAACAAGTGGCGCAACATGCCAAAGATGTTATGAAAATGCCAACTCGTACACTAAAACTTGTATTCGACAATCTGCAAGTATCACCTTTGAGTGGCCTAAGGAAGCATTTCTTCCAGCGCAATTCCAGGGCGTTCAAAAGGGGCACGTGGACGCGTTGCAAGATACAGTCAGAGTGCAGCATGCACACGATGTGGCACAACACCAGTAATACCTTGCCGGTGATGGTCAACGGTCGGCAGACGGGCAGCAAAAAGGTTATGGTGCTGCACTGTCAGGACCCCGATTCCAAGTCACATCGATCTAGCCGGTAACACCTCATATCACTTTGCGGCCTCACGCACGGTATTCCCACGGGTGTCGCCTTACCATGGCCCGGGACCGTTTGCGCCTTTTGGCTCACGTATATGATAGTGTCGCTAGCAACCATATGATGAGAACCGGGCCGACATGGCTAGTCGTGAACCCAAGCGGCACTAACCCATGGGAACAGGCATACATGAATCACATCGAGCATGTCGATTGGCAGCGTGTGAATCCGGGCTGTAGCCTTTGGGCTAACAGGACTCCGGGAACCCGGGCTGTAGCGAGCTAGGCAGGACTTCAGATGTCACGCGTGACATTTCCCGAAGGGACAGACACGAGCGAAGTGAAACACATGCCGGCCGATCAAGTGTCCAAAGCGGTAGTGTTGGGCTAGCAGGACTCGGTGAACCGGGCTGTAGCGGACTACTATCGCTCGGGAAGCACTAGACTACATTTCCCCATATGAGAGGTTGCCAAGGATAAACAACTAGATTGTCGGATCCCACACATACCAAGCATTTCAAACATACACACAATATGCTCAATATGTGTAAATACAACATGGCATCACAACATAACTCTCGACTCAAATATTTATTCATTAGGCTCCGAGGCGAGATATTACAAACATGGGTCTCATGACCCAACACTCGAAACATACAAGTCAAAACACAAGCGGCAACTTAACATGTCGAGTACAGACATCTACAAATGAAAAAGGTGAGAAGCGACTATCTACAGAGATCTGCCGAGGGCACAAGATCGTAGCTGAGGTAACAAGCTAAGCGTCGAAGTCCACGCGGAACTACTAGCGAGGCCGAGCGTCTCTCGCAAAACATAAAATAGGCAAGCGTGAGTACAAATGTACTCAGCAAGACTTACATCGAACTAACTACATATGCATCATTGTCAACAAAAGGGAAGGTGGGGTTTAAGCTGCAGCAAGCCAGCTTTGACTCTGTGGCTATCTGAACTACATTGCAAGTAACTCTTTTGAGGTGGCGCTACGAGTCCACATATTCACCATATCAATACAGCACTATGGATCCGCTCCGTCTTCCCACGAGAACGCCATCCATAGCACTCAAGCTTATCTTGCGCATTTTAGAGTATCCACTTTCACTTGTCTATGAACTGTTATAGGCAACCCGAAGTCCTTTACGCGGACACGGCTATTGAATAGATGATGTTAACCTGCAGGGGTGTACTTCTTCACACGCTCTCTCCACTTACCACCATGTACACGTCGTGTATCTCGGCAACCTTCAGCGGAAGCTTTGGCGAGGGAGTCGGCCACGACCGACTAACCACACAAGTCTCTAGTCCAGGTTTATCGCCTATTCGGGTTCCATCCGCGAGGAGATCCGGACGGGGTGTCGCTCACGGCCCCAAGCGATGTGCAGGGTTCCCGAGGCACCAAGCAGGCGTCCGGTACACACCGTGCCTCGTGTCTCTACCGCAACATAGCCCACCCCTAGGGTCAGCGCTATGCACGGCCCCCAACACATATCCTACAAACACGAAACTAGTTGCAACTCTGGACAGAGATCAAGTTGATTAATAAGTCGAGAGAGCTTGGAGTGCCGGAGCCCAATGTGTGGTAGTAACTGTTTCATGGATCAAAAACACAGAACTCAGTTCATGAGGACGGCTGCAATGAGACAACCCACCATGTACTCCTACATGGCCTCTCACCGCTACCTTTACCAAATCGTGTTCACACACTTAGCTCACACATAGTAGGACATGTTCACAAACCATTCCAATTCATTCCCGATGAATCAGACCTGACTCAACTCTAAGGAGTAGTAGGCATGACAAACAAGCATGAATGAGTAGGCACAACAGGGCTCAAACAACTCCTACTCATGCTAGTGGGTTTCATCTAATTACTGTGGAATGACAGGTCATGCAGAGGACAAAGGGGTCCAGCTACCGCAGCAAGTAACAAATGAAATCGTTGTTGTCCTAATACAGTAAAAGAGAGGAGGAGCAAGAGAGTGGGATTGTATCAGAATGAACAAGGAGGTTTTGCTTGCCTGGCACTTCTGAAGATAATATAGTTCTTCATTGGTGTCATCGATCTCTTCGTCGGAACATCGTCTACTGAGAGGGGACGGTTACCGGCAAACACAGAAGGACACAATCAATGCAATGCGACAATATGATGCATGCAATGACATGGCAATATGATGTGTGATAGGTCTAATGCAACTTGGGACAGAAAGGTTTGAGTCCATTTGAACCAAGGATTCAAATGATCACCCAAAATAATAAGTGATATAAGTGCATTAGCTTGTTTCACCTAAACAGCAAGGTTAAAGGGTTCTGACATGCATGAACCTAGTACAGATGGATAGATTGGATTTGTTTGATCATTTTTCATATATAACTTGTTTGATTTGGAGCTACAGATTAATTTATATGATTTTCAGAAGTTTAGAGCATTTTCTGAAATTTATAAACCTTTTCGATTTATTTTAGTTCGAGAAAATACTTATCGTGTCGACATGACGTAAAATTTGGTCAGCGAGTCAAGCAGGTCGGTCCGAGTCAAAGCTGACCCGTGGGTCCCGTCTGTCGATGAGTTAGTTAAACTAACTAAATTCAATTAGCGCTAATCCTGGGTTAGTTAGCAGGGCGGGCCCCACTTGTCATAGACCCAAGGGTCAAACTGGGCCCACCTGGTCAACTCAGTCAACAGGTCAACTCGCCGGCGTTTAGCCACCGGCGAGGCCAGACGTGGTGGAGGAAGTGCAAAATCGCGCTCCGGCGACCAAATGGGCGGCAGAGGCCATCTACGGGGAGCTGGAGGTGCGCCGCTTCTATTGGTGGTGGTGTTTGGGCTTGGGGTGGTCGGAAAAGACGTCGGCGACGACGTTGGCGGCTGCCGAGCTCAGGCGAGCTTCTGGTCGTCGCTAGGGGCCTGACAGGTCGAGCAGGTGGCGCGTCCAGCTCTGGGAGAGTCTTGAGCACGGGCAAAGCTTCGAGGCGTGGGTGGTGGCAGGCTGTGCTGGCGGCGGCAATGGCGTTAGCGAGCCGGCCGTGGTGGAAGAAGGGGCTAGGGGCCGGAAGCGGAGAGGCGAGCAAGGGAAAGAATCGAGGAGCTCACGAGGAGTCGTCTGGCGGTCTCGGCGGCCGAGGATGGGCTGAGAGGCGAGTGCGAGTCGCCGCGATCTCGGCTGCCGAGGTAGAAAGCGACCACGGTGACGGCGTTGAGGCGTCTGGTGCCGCGTGGCTCGGCGAGGCGTGGCGAGGGTGGCGGAGCTTGGGCATGTAGGGGCCAGGCGAGGCGGTGGCAGCGGTTGCGCCGTCGGCGGCGGCGACGGCCTTCGGTGGTTCGCGTCTTGAGAGCTAGAAGAGGAGGAGCTCGGGAGAGGCTAAGAGGGCACAGAGGCGCGTGGCGTCTCCAGGGCGACGTCGGGGAGGCAGCAGCAAGCAGGAGGTGGCCGGGCGCGACGTCGGCGCTCGCCACCGAGCTTCTTCGTGCGCTGGCAAGGGGAAGAAGACAAGCGTGCCCCTGGTGGGCTGGGCCGCCAAGTGGACTAGCCAGGTGGGCTGGCCAGCAGAGGTAAGGCCCAGGTGGGTTTCCCTCTCTCTTTCTCTTTATTTGTTTCAGTTTTCTATTTTATTTCTCTGTTTTGAATTAGTAAAAATACTAATTCGTTTCATAAAATCCTGGAAATAATTATGGGTGCTTTCTGAATTATTCCATTGACCCTTAACAATTTCCAACATTTTTGGAGCATGTGAAATATATATAGCATTAAATAGCTCCAATTCAAATATGTTAGAATTAATTCAAAGTCCAAATATGTCCTACAAAAATGTGAACCATTTTTGGTAGATGCTTCCACCTTGATCCAGAAATGATGAACATTTTTTTAAAGGGCATTTTGAAATCATTGAAAAATATTTTGGTTGAACCTATTTGAATTCCTTTTGATGCTAGGGTTTGAACATCCCCATTTTCAAATTCATTGAAATTTAAACATGATGCATCACTCTAATGCAAGCACTAAGCATTACGAGAACTGGGGATGTGACATGCACACCAACAAGAACTTCGACCAGCAGAGGACCCACTAGGTGATGCACCAGTACCACCTCGGGGACCTGGAGCAAGAGAAGGAGCGGGAGCTGGTCCTCTGCAAGATTTTCTACCAGACGTGCCAGGAGTAAAAATATTATAAGTTAGTTTGGTATTGGTACTTGTACTACCTTGTCGTCCGCAAGTTGTTATTGTTGTTAACGATCTTTTGGTATGAACTTGGCATTTGCTTCCAACCATCATGCCGAGGGTCGACTTGGATATAAAGATGAATCATTTATTTCGAAACGAATTTTTAGGCACCTGATTTTTATTTGATGGGTAGCATAAGCACCTGCCGTTCGAATTCCCACTTCTCCAAATTTTTTGAAACAAATGCATGCTCTTATTATCACGATGAAAAAACAATATCCCTGCTGCATCCCGATTATCGACCGCACTTGCGAGAATTCTCTCGTTTATTAAGCATGTATATTGTTTTTCGAGTCGAGCAAGTTTCAAGCTGGGCTGTAGACTGCCCGAGGCTTGGTTTTGGTTTTAACAGGCCCAGCCCATGGCGACAACGGGGCACAAAGATCCGGAGGTATCTACTAGCCTACAGCCCTTGGCGTTAGTTATATTTTGTCTTACAACATCCACAGGCACTTTTTCTGAATCAAACACACAGCCAGTTTTATTTTCCTCTTGAAACGCATGTCCTACATCCGTTTTCTAATCTCTACCTATAGTTTTACTAGTTCATATACACGTATCATTATATTGAAAATACATAAAATTCACTTTTCATATTTACATCCTTATTTTTGTTGTTGTTTTCCTCGGTAGCTGATTTTTTACCCTTTGGTTTCCCTTAAACCAACTCAATTGTCCCACGTCTTATTTGCTTACAAAAACAAAATGATTTTTTAGCAAATCAATAAGTTCTTAAAAATGTTTATCATTTGGGATTACAAAGTTAGGACTCCAATTGAAATATGCAAAATAAGGTTGAATTTTTACCGTGGTCCTTGGCAGAAAATGGGCTGTAATAAATTACTTAAGAATTAGCAAATGGGCTACAAATTATTAAAAATAGCAAATGGGCTCTATGTTTATACGCCACAGATTTGGAGGCTGACTTGTGGGCCTACTAAGTTCATGCGTACACAAGATTTATCAAAAAGAAACTTAGTCAACAATCGACTCTACAGTCGGTATTAGATGTCAATCTAACGACAATCGTGCTTCTTGATCTCGATCTTCACCTTGACCACCCAAACCAGCACCATCGGAACACTTTGCTCCGCCTCCCGTGGCGGCTGTCTTTGCCGGGCAGAGCCTCACGGCCCCATCATATACTCGCATCCCCGGCACTGTCTATCCCTCTACTCACCCACACCTCCTGTTATTTTCCGGCGACGGCAGCCGAACCATTCAACCCTCGTACTCTCCACTGCGTGGGCAGCCACTCCTAGTCTTCCCCGGCTCCGTGTCGTTCCCTGCATAGGCCTCGCCGTCGTCCACCGCCCTGGTGCTCTTGGCGCAGCGTGGTCAACGTGGTCAACGAACGACATCCATCGGAAGTGGACTGTACGTGGAGAGGCTGACAGCTGGGTCCACGGCCGCGCACAAGGAAATGCCTCCCTATTACGCGCAAAATAATGATTCCTCCACCTGACATCTGGGATCCGCCAGAAGGGCCTCTGTATTTCGTGAAAAAAACTTTCCCTCCGTTGACAGGTCAGACCCACCAACTATATCTTCGCACGCAAGGAAGTGCCTCCTTATTGCACAAAAAATGAATACCCCCCTGCCAGCTGGGACCCACCAAGTGGGAGGCAGACTTGTGGGCCTACTAAGTTGACGGGGACGGAGGGATTTGTGAACTTAGTCAATATGAACGATTCTAGCTCAAGTGACCGTATAATGTCCATCCAACGACCGTAGTGCTTCTTCAACCTCTGGTCTTCTTGCTCCAGCCGCCCAAACCTGCGCCGATCGTGCCTCGTGCTCCTGCCTCCCGTGGCCGGCTGCGATCTGTGAGCCTCACCACCCCTACTACTCCACCCTTCTTGAGGCCATCCCTCTACTCACCCAAACCCCTGTTATTCTGCAGCGACGGCAGCCTCACACCACAATGAACCGGTGAACCCTCATACTCCTCTATCGCGGGCATCCAGCATCGCGTCTTCCTCGGCTCGGCATCGTCCCTTCCTAGGCCTCACCGTCGTCCACCGCCTGGTGCTCTCGGTGGCGTGGTCAGCGTGGTCAAGGCAGCTTCCATCGGACATGGGTGTGCATGGAGAGGTGACAGTGGGTCCATGGCCGCAGCAAGGAAGTGCCTCCTTATTACGCGCAAAATAATTATTCCTCCACCTGACAGCGGGGACCCACCGGACGGGCCACTGTATTTCACGAAAAAACGTTTCCCCCTGACTGCTGGGACCCACTAGCTACATCTTCGCACGCAAGGAAGTGCGTCCGGGCAAAAAAGCGATTAAGCCCCATTGCTGGGACCCACCGGCTACATCTTGTGAGCAAGGAAGTGCGGCGGTCGGGACCCACGGCGAAGCGTGCGTAGCGTTGTCATTCTGGTCGCGAACGTGTATGTACATACTAGTCGATGTAGAGGCACGCACGTGTCGTAGTAGAGACATGCACATAGCATGTACACATACGTACAACGGCCAGTGTGCAAGAAAGAAAATACAACAATGTACGTACATACGGGGAGGGTCTCGAACGCCTACTCGCACATACGTACGGTCAGGGCTCATGTACATGGCTGGGTCGGAGCGGAGCAACAACGTTGTCGTCGTTTTCATGGGGAGCCAACCGGCTGGGTCGGAAAGGAATGCGTTGTCGTGTTCATCGGGAGGGCTTGGACAGAACAGCCGATGGAAACGAGGCTGGCGTACCGCGAAGCGGAGAAAGCGGCCTTGTGTTCGACCGGCCACGTTAAAGCAGGATCCTGTTCATCGGGAGAGGTGCAGCGTACCACAAAGCGGAGAAGCGGACCTCCTACGGTCGAAAGCAGGGGTCTGTTGATCGGGAGGGTGTGGCGTGCAGCAAGCGGAGAAGCGGACTTGTGTTGGAGCACTACGGTGCGTAGAGGGGTCCTGTTCGCCGGGAGAAGTGCAGCGTGCATAAGCAGGACTCCACGGGATACTGTTCATCTCCACCGTCGACCCCCTCCAGCCTCCATGGGCTACTATTCATCCACCGTCGGCCTCCTCCAGCCTCCACCTGCGACTGTTCATCCACGGGCTCCTGTTCATCTAGCCTCCACCGCGCACTACTCCACCGGCTACTGTTCAACCAGCCCTCTCCACGGGGTCCTGTGCAACCACCCCTCCACGGGCTACTGTTCATCCAGCCCTCCACCATCTACTGTTCATCCTGCCCTCCACGGGGTGGTCCTGTTCATCCTGCCCTCCACAGGGTCCTGTTCATCCAGCCCCAACCGGCTTGATCGATCGGGGTCCTGTTCATCCAGAGGCAACACCACGGGGTCCTGTTCATCCACCCCCACTGGGAACTGTTCATCCAACCCCCACCCCCCAGCAACGCTCATTGTTCATCCATAGGCAGCATCGATCGGCTTCAGATAGCAGCAGTAGCGAAGGAATCGCTCGATCAGGTTCAGTTAACAGCCATTGATCGATCACACGGGTTTAGTAATGCGTAGCCTGCAGTGCAATCGCTCGGGTTCAGTTAGAGCCGAACGCCTCGCTCGGGTTCAGTTAGAGCCCAACGCCTCGCTCGGGTTCACTTAGAGCCCAACGCCTCGCACCCACGCGCATGCGTGTACGAGAGAAACGCGCCTCGCTCGGCCCCGACCACCCACCGTAACCAGGAACACCCCGATATTTTCCTCGCCCTCGCTTCTACCACGGTTTTTTCCATCATGGACGGCCCAAAGAATGTCATGCAGCTGCATCTCCGGCCCGCCCAGGACGAAAAGCCCATTTTCTGTCATGATTTTTTGTCATAGAAGTAGGACCCCACCACATCTATGCTGATAGCGGGTTTTGTCACAATTATCGTCATAGAAGTTTCATAAGTATGTCAGAAAAAAAATTCGTTCGGCCCAAAATGTCACGGACGTGTCTTTTTTTGTAGTGGCGCCTGGCTGGTCAACCTCCCCGGATCCACGGTGGCATCTTGGGAGGAGCTGCGCGGCCTCTTCGTCGTGCGCTTCGGGGCACCGGCGCCCCTCGATGTCGCGGCCCTCCTCGGCGCTCGCAAGTGCCACCCTCGGACCGTCACACCAAGCTATTCTTTCGCCAGATCTGCACTGCTTCCACGCAGTAGGGGGCTCCCCCGGGTTGGGTGGCGCCCGAGGCCGGCCTGACTTTCGACTCAGGAGATCACCCCATCACCACCGTCGGATCGGGCGTGCTCCCAATGCTTTGCACGCCCGCCATCTGCAACGTAGCCGTCACCAAGACCCTCATCGACGGCGACGCCGGCCTCAACGTGCTTTCGGTGGAGGCCTTCAGCCTTCTTCACGTGCCACTCGAGCGGCTCCGCCCCAGCAAGCCCTTCTCCAGAGTCGGCGACGGCTCCTCTAGCCCCCTGGGGCAAATCCGTCTTCCCGTGACCTTCGGCACCCACGAGAACTTCCGCACCGAGCTGATCGACTTCGACATCGCCCACATTGGCCTCCCGTACAATGCCATCCTCGGATTCCCAGCTCTGGCCTAGCTTATGGCAGCGACCCATCCGGCCTACAACCTCATGAAGATGCCCGGGGACAAGGGCGTCCTGACCGTGGTTGGAGATACCAAGGAGGCTCTGGTGGCGCTAAAGCTTGCCCTCAAGACCGCCGCAGTGGCACGCCCGGCGGACGAGGCCCCCTCTAGAGTTAAGGGGGCCGCACTGGCCAAGAAGAAGCAGTTGTTCACTCAAGATCGAGCGAAAACCAAGCAAGTGTCGGTCGAGGAAGATGGATCTCCTAGAGCCACCTTCACCATGGGCGCCAACCTCGACTCAGATCAAGAGGAAGCATTGGTAAAGTTCTTGCGTGCAAACAAGGAAGTATTCGCCTGGGAGCCCGATCAGCTGGTGGGGGTCCCAAGAGGGGTGATCGAGCATCACTTAAGGGTGTGCCCCAATGTGCGCCCCGTGAAGCAGAAGGCACGGCGACAGTCCACGGAGAAGCAGTCCTTCATCATCCAAGAAACCCGCACGCTGGAGGTAGTAGGTGTCATTCACGAGGTTCGGTACCCCGAGTGGCTGGCGAACCCCGTCGTTGTGCCAAAGAAAGGCGGGAAGGAGCGCATGTGTGTCGACTTCCCAACCTCAACAAAGCCTGCCCCCAAGATCTGTTCCCGCTTCCGCGCATCGACCAGATCATTGATTCCACCGCCGAGTGCGACCTGTTGTGCTTCCTGGATGCGTTTTCAGGCTATCACCAGATCAAGATGGCAGTAGAAGATGTGGAGAAGACAGCCTTCCTAAACCCGTGAGGGGTGTACTGCTACACTTGCATGTCGTTCGGGCTGCACAACGCGGGCGCAAACTTCCAATGGCTGATGCACATCGCCTTGGGCCAGGAGCTCGGGAGGAATGCGGAAGCCTACATCGACGATATTGTGGTAAAGTCTCGGGAGGCGAGGACTTTAATTCAGGACCTGGAGGAGACCTTTGCAACCCTGCGTCAGGTGGACTTGCGGCTCAACCCAGAAATGTGCGTATTTGGTGTCCCCTCCGGCAAACTGTTGGGCTTCCTCGTGTCCCACAGGGGGATCGAGGCCAACTCGGAGAAGGTCAAGGAGATTGAAGATATGAGCCCACCTCAAACCCTCAAGGAGATGCAGAAGCTTGCCGGCTGCGTGACTTCATTGGGGCGCTTCATCTCCAAGCTGGGGGAGCGCGCCCTACCATTCTTCAAGTTGATGAAGAAGAAGGGTCTGTTCGAGTGGACCCCTGAGGACGATCAAGCGTTTCAAGATCTCAAGAGATATCTGACCAGCCTCCAGTGATGGTGGCGCCTCGCCCTCTAGAGCCCCTGGTGCTTTACCTCGCCGCCACCCCTCACTCAGCCAGTGCAGCTCTGGTGGCGGTTCGGGAAGAGCGCCAGGCCAAGGACACATCGCGCCAAACCACGCCCCCAGCCGGGGCGACACAAGACCCGAAGGAGACCGCGAGGGCTGCAGCAACGCCAACGGATGACCCGACTCGGCAGGATGGCGACCTCAGGCATGTCGAGGCCCCAACAGGCGACCAGGCTCTGGAGGTCCAATCGCCTCAGGAGGCGACCCAACCTCCAACAGACGCGGTTCCCGTTGACGCGCACGCCCTCGTCGAGCATCCAGTATATTTCGTCAGCACGGTACTGCGGGATGCAAGGGCATGGTACCCCATGCCTCAGAAGCTCTTGCTCGCGCTTTTGGTGGCCTCGTGTAAGCTATAGCACTACTTCCAAGGTCACCCAGTCAAGGTCGTCTCGGCCTACCCGCTGGAGAGGGTGATCAGGAGCCCTAACATTGCCGGAAGAGTCGCTGAGTGGAATATTTGCAAGCGTTCCAGCTGGAGTTCAGCACAACCAGGGTCATCAAGGGAGCCGCGCTCATCGAATTCATGGCGGAATGGATGGACACCCAGGAGCTTGAAGCAGGAGAGGATCGGTCCTTCTCGCCGGGGAGTGAAGCGTCGGACGGCTGGGTGATGTGCCGATGGGCGCATTTTGCGCCAGAGCTGGAGGCTGGGCGGTGCTCATCTCGCCCACTCAGGACAAGCTCTACTACGCCGTGCAGCTCTGCTTCCAACAGGGCGAGAAGGTCTCCAACAACATAGCCGAGTACGAAGGCCTCATAGCTGGCCTCAAGGCTGTGGTGGCCCTGGGGGTGAAACGCCTCACCATCAAGGGCGACTCGCAACTTCTCGTCAACTTCTCCAACAAGGTATACGAGCCAAGGGACGAGCACATGGAGGCATACCTCGCGGAGGTACGCAAAATGGAAAAGCATTTCTTGGGGCTGGAATTACAGCTCGTGCCCCGCGGCACCAACAAGGAAGTCGAAGACATCGCCAAGAGAGCATCCAAGTGGCAACCCCAAGAACCTGGCGTCTTCGAGGAGCGACTCTTCAAGCCATCGGCAACGCCACCATTTTCAAGGACGGCGCTACCTCCGGAGGAGATCCCCCAACCACCTACCTCGGGAGCCCCGGCCTGCGACCCGACATTGGGAGCGCGCCTACTCTTGGCGCTCGAGCCTCAGGAGGGGTGCTGGACCAAGGAGTTCAAGGAGTACCTGACGCAAGGGACACTGCCGGAGAAGGAGGAAGATGCGGAGCGCGTGGCGCGGCAGGCCACGGCGTACTGCATCCAGGACGGTGAGTTATACAGGAAGCGGTCGAATGATGTTTCCCTGTGTTGTATCTCCAGGGAGCAGGGGAAAGAGCTGCTAGCTGACATACACAGCGGAGACTGCGGGCACCACTCATCGTCACAGACCCTTATTGGCAAGGCGTTCCACAGCAGATTCTACTGGCCTACAACGCTCAACAACGTGACTGAGCTGGTGAAGTCCTGTGAAGCCTTTCAATTCCACGCCAAGCAGATCCATCAGCCAGCTCAGGGCCTCCAGACCATCCCACTCTCGTGGCCATTGGCAGTCTAGGGACTAGATATCTTGGGCCCGTTCCCTCGAGCGCCTGGGGGCTACCGCTACCTCTACGTCGCCATCGACAAGTTCACCAAGTGGGCGGAGGTAGAAGCCGTTTGCACCATCCCGGCCGGATCCGCGGTCAAGTTCATCAAGGGTCTCGTGAGCCGGTTCGGGGTCCCCAACCGCATCATCACAGATAACGGCTCGTAGTTCACTAGCAATCTCTTCAAGACATATTGTGCTAACCTTGGAACGCAGATCTGCTACGCTTCAGTGGCGCACCCCCAGAGCAATGGCTAGGCCGAACGCACCAACGCAGAGGTTCTGAGAGGCCTCAAGACCAGGATCTTCAAGAAGAAGCTCGAGGCCTACGGCAGGGGCTGGCATGACGAGCTCCAGTCCGTGTTGTGGTCCATCCGCACCACCGCCACCAAGCCAACGGGCGAGAGCCCATTCTTCCTCGTCTATGGAGCAGAAGCGGTTCTCCCTCACGAGGTGAAGCATCGCTCCTTGCGGGTCCTGGCATTTGATGAGGCGCAGCAGGACACCATGCGGGGGATGGACCTCGTGCTGGGAGAGGAACGCTGCCGTGAAGCCACGCTACGGGCGGCAAGATACCAGCAGGCGCTGCAGCGGTATCACTGTCGCAGCGTCCGCTCCAGGACGCTCGAGGTGGGTGACCTCGTCCTAAGGCGGGTGCCCTCCAGGGAAGGGCTGCACAAGCTCTTGCCCGTGTGGGAGGGCCCGTTTAGGGTCGCCCACGTCTCCAGGCCTGGTGCCACGCGCCTGGAGACGCAGGATGGGGTACCCATCCAGAACGCCTGGAACATCCAGCACCTCCAGAAGTTTTACCCATGAAGAAAGGCCCAGCGCCTGTGAAGAAGGCCCAGTGCCTGTGAAGGTCTCCGCTCATGACACTCTCACGTAATAATGAGTGGGGTTGTACACGCCCCGGAGTCTCAGGAGTGCTGCCCTCGGGCCTCGGGGGCTCCCTCCCACATCCTAGTTGCAGCACTTAGCTCCGTGCTGGTGAGAAGACAAGAAGACTAGACTAGGTGCCGAACGCGGCTTTTCATTTGCTTTCCGTAGTTGGCTTGCCTCTCTTTAATGAAATTTGCTTTCTGGTATTCCCTGCCGGTTTGGTTCCATTGCCTTTTGCCTCTGGTTCTGCTTTCGGCTCCTTGTTTCAACATGTACTCTCTCTCGCATGCCTCGCGAGGGGGCTAGATAGGTGCCCTCGTGAGGGTTTTTTCTGCCCTCGTGAGGGTTTTTTCTTGTTCTTCGCGAGGCACCCTCATTCGAGCTCATAAGCTGCCACGCTTCTCTCAATCCGTGCCCCTCGGGTACGGTGATGTGTAGTGCTGGATCGTTGCTGGCGGCGCCTGCGACCAGGGCTCGGAAGAACAAAAGTTTCCTAACGAATTTTTGTAGTTCCCAGATGCCTCCCAGGCCAAGGAGGCCTCGCCAGGTACTAGGAAACACGCGCTTCACGAAGCAAAGGCTACCTCAAACGTGTCAAGCTAAGTTATCTCTACGTGCCTACATAAAACGTTAAATGCTGCAGCACGACACAGGAACAATAAACATAGCATAGCAACTTGGAAATCATGGTCCGTTGCACGCCCCTACGGGGCCCCATACTTGTCTCTCTCTTAATGCAGGAAGAAAAGGAAGAACAAAACAAAAGCGGCACATGGCCCTGCAGCAGCTCGCGAGGATGGACCCATGGCACCCTCCTAAGCTCAGTCGGACCCTCCTCGCGCTTCATTGGGGCGCGGCGGCGAGACGACCCGCTGACACCTTCGAAGTGAGCGCGGCGGTGTGGCGGCTGGTCGTAGCCGCCGCTGCTAGAGTTGTCGCTGGAGGGAGAATCGCCGTCGCCAAGGCCAAGCACCTCATCGTCGTCGTTGTCCTCAGGGCAGCACCCGACGCGATGGCCATCTTCTCCGAACACCCTCACGTAGAGGGTCGAGTTGCCGTCATATTTGAAGTGGAGGGTGCACCACCTGCCCAGGCCGCGCGCGCGGGCAAACGTCTGCCAGCCGCGGGCTAGGGCTGCATTTCCTGCGACGGAGACCTCGGTCGTGACCCACGAAGCTTTGCTGCAGCAGTCGTCCGCCTGCAGCCAGAGCCTGCCTGGACCAGTGGCCGGCAGCTCGCCAGCGAAGAAGCACGGGAGCTGATGCCATGTGCCGGCCGGGTTCTCCGACCACACGACGAACTCCGACAGCACCTCTGCCGAGTGGAAGCACGGCCGGGGAGGTCGTGCAACCATGGCGCGCCTCCCCTCATCAACGGGGCTGCCATGATCTGGGCGAGTCCCACCACGAGATGAGGCACCATCGCGGCCGCGAGGGGCCATGGCTGGGGTCGCGACATGCTTACAGGGACGGCCACGTCCGCGCTTGGGCGGCGGAGAGCCCGGTCCCTCTTGGCGGGCCTTCCCCTTCTCCGCGGTCGAGAACCTCTTTGTAGGCGCCATGGGGGTCGCTACTAGCAATGGAGCGAGGAAGGAGAAGCGAATGGAGCAGAAAAAGATGAGCAACGGGGGCTCCGCCCCCTCCTCATTTATAGCAGGAGAAGGCCAACCGGCGATCCCCACGATCACACGTAATGATGATCTTTCTCTGCATGCAACAGAGACTCGTCAAGTCGGGAAATTGCCGAGGCAGCGTGGGGAAGCGGAGACGCCCACGTCCAATCAATCGCCACACCTCGAGCGGGGTCACAGGCTGTTGGGGCCCACGGCACTCTGCACTGGCCCTTTGGCTTCGCCTCGAAGCCAAGTCCTAGCGCGCCTTGGGCCCGGGGGCTACTGTCGGCATCCTGGGAACGGGGGTCCCCAGACTTGCCTGCCTGTGGCGCACGGCGTGGCTCCGACAGTGGCCTTGTACGGCCCATATTCACCAACAAACACTCAAGAACTTCGCGAGGGGCCATGTCTCGCGAGGCGTACGATGCAAGACCTCCTTGGGGGCAGCCTCACCAGGCTAGCTCGCATGGGGCGGAGAGATCAAGGCAAGGGACACCTCGGGAGGTTCCTGTGACGCAAGCCATGACGACTGAAGCTAGGCGGGTGCCAGGCGGGCGACAGCGCGTGCAGTGTCCTCGTTTCCTATTTGGTGCTAAAGAGGCAAGAGCAGGTGAGGAGTCCCAAGGCATCAGGCAAAGGTTTCCATATCGGTGCAATGAGACCAAGACCAGTAGGATGACAGGACAGAGGTCACCGTGGAGCCCAAGACAGCGTCACCACCAGAGCCTTTGGCAGGCAAAGACCACCTTTAGTCAGGATAACTTGTACTAGTTGTCCCCCTTCAAATTGGCAGTTGTGGCATCTCTTCCCGCTCAATATTTGGGAAGAGGACCAGTGCCTCTATAAATAGGACTAGCCAGCACAGTAGGAGGGGGGATTCAGATCATCCTCACCCACACAAGTTCACCGAGCACAAGAACACCTCTCCTCAGGAGGCTATTCTTCCCTTGTACTGTTCATCATCAGCCCAAGAGGCAATCCACCACACCACACTGGAGTAGGGTATTACACCACATCGGTGGCCCGAACCAGTATAAATCTCATGTCTCTTGTGTTGCGGGTTCGTCGAGCTAGGCTTTGAGATCGTGGCGAGGGTGAGGGCGTGATTCGGTAGGGAGAGATCTTTGTGAGCACTCCAGTGTTCGAACCTCAAGGGTTTTACCGGAACCCGAAATCCGACAGCCACCACCATAGGAAGGGGACGGATCATTCAGATCATCATCCCCCACACCAGCTCAAGAACACGCCTCCTGAGGTTGTTCCCCCATTGTACTACTTCATCCTCAGCCCCTCGAGGCCAATCCACCACAAAGCAGGAGTAGGGTTTTACACCGCAAGGTGGCCCGAAGCTGGGTAAACTGTTGTGTCCAATTTCCTTCCTATTCATCGAGCTAGGACATGGGATTGGCGAGTAGGTAGACTAGGGAGGTTGTTTTCTTCGCACACACTCCAGAGTTCAAACCTATCAAGGGTTTGCGAAGCCTGAAATCCGACACTGGTCGCTAGGAGAAGAGCATTGTGGGCATGGCGTCGAGGATGGCGAACAAAAACAAGGTAAAATACTTACTCATGGGTGGTGATGTATGCCCTTTTCCTGGCTAGGACCGCGGCGCCCCCGATCTTCCTGATCTTGGGCTTCGTCGCGCCCTGGGGACGAGTCGCGCGCACGGCAGCTGGCTTCAGACGGCGGAGACAGACGACAAGGTGGGGGCGACGCCCCAAGAAAGCAATGCCGCCTCACCCTTCTTCGGAGTCACTCGTCCCAGCCTCCGCAAAGGGGTGCTCCCAGACCTCATAACGACCCCGGTGGAGCGCGGGGATCCCTCGACCGAGTGCTCGGCGGTGGCGTCGTCATCAGAGAGACCGCGAAAAAGCTCGGTCTACGATGGGGGAGAGGTATCCGCCACATCGTCTATGGTCGCCTCCGAGTCCTCCTCTCCCTACCCCTCGGAGTCCTCACCAGAGGACACCAGCATCGGGGAGTTGGGGAGCTTGGGCAGCACGAGCCCCAGCTCATTGAAGATGGGCATGGCGGCGGCCAGCTCCGCCCCATCGCCACTGAGGTACAACGGGAGATAGGCCGCCAGAAGGCTCCCTGGCTCCTTCCCAACCAAGGTACACACGGCCTTGCTTAGCTCCTCGCCAATCAAGCTCCCTGGGCGCAGCCAGATGTCTTCCTTCGCACCCTTGAAATCCCACATGGGGCACGAGTGTGCTTGGAGCGGGACTAGGCACTGCGTCAGGAACTCCCTAACAACCATGGCCCCCATCAGCTCCCTGGATTCCATGTCCGCTTGCATCAGCCTCAGGACCGGCGTCGCCTGGGAGTCAGTGAGCTTCTCATGAGCCCACTGGTCCAGCTTCTCCGGCATCTCGGTCTGCAGCTCTAGCTGAGCATGGAGGCCCTTGGCGTCCATGTAAATCCACTTATGCCAAAACTCCTCCACTTTATTCCCGGCCCTCATGAGCGCGTTGCCACTATGGGCCACGACGAAGGAGACATAGCCGAAGCGCTGGGTCGGGTCGTGCATCCGGAGGAAGAAGAAGTGGCAGAGTAGCGCAACGGAGGGCATCACGCCCACGAACGCCTCGTAGTAAAATGCGAAGATCGATAGGAGAAGGATGGAGTTGGGCTGGGGTGCAGAGTGTAAACTTGATAATGGTCGAGGACGGCGAGGAAGAACTTGGAGAAGGGCAGAACGAGCCCCACGAAGGCGTTGTGGAGGAAGAAGGTATAGAATGTCCCCACCAAGGTCCCCCGCTCGATGGAGCCATCCCAAAGTGTCGTCTCCCTTCCCTCGTTGTCGTTACTCGCCATCAGCGGGAGCACGGCAGCATGGTGCCTCGCCTTGATGATGGAGGACGTAATAAGGGCCGACGCGGGCGCAGAGGAGGAGTGTGCAGCCAGAGCTGCTGGCTTCACTTTCTTGGACGTCATCAGAGAAGAGCTTGGGGGAGAAATTCGGCAGATCTGGAGGTGCTCTCCGCATGGACAAAAGGAGATCTGGAGCAAGACGAAGAGAAGGCAATGAAGTCTCGGTGGTAGGAGCCAGTCTTTTTTGTCAGCCTAGGCAGTTGCTGAGGCGGCGTGGGGAAGAGGAGACACCCATGTCCCATCAACCGCCACGCGATGGCTTGGTCCGCACGCGATTGGTGCCCGCGGTGCTTCCCCCTTGCACTTTGGCTTCGCCTCGAAGCCAAGTCCGAGCGCACCTTGGGCCCGGGGGCTACTGTGGGTGTTCTGGGAACCAAGGTACCCAGACTTGCCTGCCTGCGGCCTATGGCATGGCTCCATCGACGGACTAGTACGGCCCATCTTCAGCACTGGCAAGACAAGATGGCGAGGGGCAAGCATCGTGAGGCGGACGACACCAAGACCTCTGGAGGGAGCGACCTCCCTAGGCTGGCTCCCGAGGAGCGGAGATTCCTATGCAGGCGCCCACCTTATGAGGTTGAGGTGATGCAAGCCATGATGACCAAGGCCAGGCGGGCGCCAGTGGGCGCAAAGCAGCATGTTTCCTCTTTGGTGCTAAGGAGGCAAGCACAGGCGCTAGGTCCCGAGGAATCAGCCAAAGGTTTCCATTACCGTGAACAAGACCAAGACCGCTAGGACGGCAGGACGGATGTGTCAGGACCCCGATTCCATGTCACATCGATCTAGCCGGTAACACCTCATATCACTTTGCGGCCTCACGCACGGTATTCCCATGGGTGTTGCCTTACCATGGCCCAGGACCGTTTGCGCCTTTTGGCTCATGTATATGATAATGTCGCTAGCATCTATATGACAGAGAACCCGGGCCGACATGGCTAGTCGCGAACCCAAAGTGGCACTAACTTACTAGGACAGGCATACATGAATCAACAATGAGCATGTTGGTTAGCAGCGTGCGAATCCGGGCTATAGCACTGGGCTAACAGGACTCCGGTGAACCGGGCTGTAGCAGGCTAGGCAGGACTCCGGATGTCACCGCCTGACATTTCCCCAAAGGGCAGACACGAGGCGAAGTGAATCACATGCCGCCGATCAAGTGTTTGAGCAGTAGTCTGGGCTAGCAGGACTCGGTGAACCGAAGCTGTAGCGGACTACTATGGCTCATGGAAGCACACGACTACATTTCCCCATAAGACAGGCTACCAAGGATAAACAACTAGGTTGTCGGATCCCACACATACCAAGCATTTCAATCATACACACAATATGCTCGATATGTGTAAATACAACATGGCATCATAACAAAACTCTCGACTCAAAGTATTTATTCATTAGGCTCGAGGGCGAGATATTACAAACATGGGTCTCATGACCCAACATTGAAACATACATGTCAAAGCACATGCGGAAGCTTAACATGTCGAAAGTACAGACATCTACAAATGATAAAGGCTGAGAAGCCCGACTATCTACCGAGATCTGCCGAGGCACAAGATCGTAGCTGAGGTATCAAGCTAAGCGTCAAGTCCACACGGAACTACTAAGCGAGGCCGGCGTCTCTCGCAAAACATAAAATAAGCAAACGTGAGTACAAATGTACCCAGCAAGACTTGCATCAGAACTAACTACATATGCATCGGTATCAACAAAGGGGGTGGTGGAGTTTAACTGTAGCAAGCCAGCTTTGACTCGGTGGCTATCCTGAACTACGAATGCAAGTAACTCTTTTGAGGTGGCGCACACGAGTCCACATATTCACCATATCAATACACCACTATGGATCCGCTCCTGTCTCCCTAAGAGAACGCCATCCAAAGCACTCACGCTTATCTTGCACATTTTAGAGTATCCACTTTCACTTGTCTATGAACTGTTATAGGCATCCCCAAAAGTACTTTACCGCGGACACGGCTATTCGAATAGATCATTTATAACCCTGCAGGGGTGTACTTCTTCACACACGCTCTCTCCACTTACCACCATGTACACGTCGTGTATCTCGGCAACTTTCAAGCGGAAGCCTGGCGAGGGAGTCGGCCACGACCTGACTAACCACACAAGTGTCCAGTCCAGGTTTATCACCTATTCAGGTTCCATCCGGGAGGAGATCTGGCCGGAGTTTCGCTCACAACCCCAAACGATGTGTGCAGGGTTCCCGAGACACCAAACGGGCGCCCGGTACACCGTGCCATAGTGTATCTACAATATTATAGCCCACCCCTAGGGTCAGCGCTACGCACGGCCTCCAACACTTATCCTACAAACACGAGAAACTAGTTGCAACTCCTGGATAGAGATCAAGGCGGTTAATAAGTCGAGAGGGTCCATTGGTTTCGGGCCCAACGCATGGTAGTAGCTGTTCATGGATCACAAACACAGAACTCAGTTCCTAAGGACGCTTTCAATGAGACAACCCACCATGTACTCCTACATGGCCTCTCACTGCTACCTTTACCAAATCGTGTTCACACACAGTAGGACATGTTCATCATCATTCCAATTCATTCCCAATGAATCAGACCTGACTCAACTCTAAGCAGTAGCAGGCATGACAAACAAGCATGAATGAGTAGGCACATCAGGGCTCAAACAACTCCTACTCATGCTAGTGGGTTTCATCTGTTTACTGTGGCAATGACAGGTCATGCAGAGGAAAAGGGGTTCAGCCACCGTAGCATGTAACAGTTGAACTGATGTTGTCCTAATGCAGTAAAAGAGAGCAGGAGCGAGAGAGTGGGATTGTATCGGAATGAACAAGGAGGTTTTTCTTGCCTGGCACTTCTGAAGATAGTATAGCTCTTCATCGGTGTCATCGATCACGTCATCAAAAATATCGTCTACTAAGAGGGAACAACCACCGGCAAACACAAAAGAAACAACATTCACTGCAATGCACAAACAAATGAATGACATGTCATGTTAAGGAACTGAATTGACCTAATGCAGCAGTAAGCCAAGTTAATTGAAGTGGAATTCAAACAGGGTTAAACTCCAACTCCAAATGCTAGTTCATAAATTGCCCAAATCATGATTTATCCTATTCAGTGAGGTTAACTTGTTCAAACATGCATGAAAGTGCCATAAATTGATTCTTCATATTTTTCTGATCATTTTTCATATATAATCTATTTCATTCTGAACTATGGTCGAATTTCTATGATTTTTAGAAGTTTAGGTTATTTTCTGAAATTCATAAATCGTTTCTGATTTATTTTATATTCCAGAAAACCTTTACTGCGTCAGCACTGACGTAAGCATTGACCAAAGTCAAATCTGACTGGTGGGCCCTACCTATCATTGACTCAGGGTGTTAATAGGGGTTATTTAACTTTAATAGTGTCACTAACAGTGTGGGTCCCACATGTCCTACACACGAGGTTGATTAACTGGGTGATTAGCACATAATATAACCCCGCCACATCAGCGTCACCGGATTAGGCGCCGGCGACCTCACAGTGCGGTGGCGGCTCACCGGGGTGGCGCTAGGGGCAGCGGCTGGGCGCGCTGAGGGCACCAGGAGCGAGCCCTCGCTTGCCCGCATCCAGGGGGCATATAGCGGGGCGCAGGGAGACCGAGGTCGACGGCGGCGACCACTTGAGTGGCGGCCGGAGCTACGGCGTCGAGCGGAGCAGGACGAGGCTACAGAGCAGGACAGGAGGCGCGATTGGTGGCGTTGGGCAGCCGTCGGCTTGCTAAGCACGTACCGGTGCTCGGACGCGAGCGAAACTCGCTCTAGCCACGGCGGCTTCATGGCCGGCGGGCGGAAGCTCTCGGCTCCGACGGGAAACGAGCTAGCAGAGAGGAAGGGAGGGGCGAGCATGGGGGAATGAGCAGGAGCTCACAAGGGGTCGGGGAGCAGCTCAGCGGGCTCGGGGAAGCTTCTGCGACGGCGAATCGAGGCGGCGGTCGTCGGTGGCCGAACTCGAAGCTGAAGACAATGGCGGCTGCTCGGGGCCTCCGTGCCTCCTTCCTTGGGTGCTGAGGTGAAGCGCGAGGTGACGGAAGCTCTGTACGGCTCGGGGAGGCAAGGTGACGGCGGTGGCGCGACATCTTACGGCGGCGTGCTCGGGCGCGTGCGGAGGAGAGCGAAGGAGAGAGACAGAGAAGCGGGTCGGGACGGGGAAGAGTAGGAGGGGAACCAGGGGGAGTGTGTGGCGCACACAAGCGCGTCGGGGAGCGGCGGGAAGCAGGAGGTGGCGCGGCGCGTGGCCAGC
Source organism: Aegilops longissima (assembly GCA_021605205.1). Lineage (NCBI taxonomy): Eukaryota > Viridiplantae > Streptophyta > Magnoliopsida > Poales > Poaceae > Aegilops > Aegilops longissima. Next base: position 345,283,359 of record CM038677.1, on the reverse strand, counting down.
GTGTAGCGAGCACGCGCCCTTGTGCCTTCTGGCACGAGGTTGAAGACGACTGGCGCTGAGGAGGTGGATTGGGCCGGCTCGACTGGGCGAAGTACAGTAGCAGGTAAGGCCCAGGTACTTCTCTCCTTCTGTCTTATTTCTGTTTTCTAATTTCTGCAGATGTTTTGAATTTGGTTTGCTAACCAAATTATTTTTACAGCTTCCAGAAATAATTGTGGATGCGAAATGGTTTAACCCAAAGCTCCGCAAGAAGTTTCAGAATGATTGGAGCAATAAAAATATTTATAGGATTTATTTGCTCCAACTCAAATACATTAGTGGATTAAATCAAAGCCCAAATAATTCCCTAAAAATGTTCACTATTTTTGGCTTGGATCAAAACCCTTGCCAAAATTATCAAACATTAATTAAGACATTTTTGGGTTCATTGAAAAATATTCTTTTGGTTGATCCTAGTTTTCAAAGGAGTGCTAGGATTTGTTAATTGCCATTTCAGGTTTAAGGAAAGATTGCCATGATGCATGGATGCAAATGCAACTATTGCACACAATTAATCTAGGGCTGTGACAACTCACCCCCACTAAACAAGAATCTCGTCCTGAGATTCAAGACGTGAGGTAAGAAGACATAGGGGACACAAAGCTAACACGGTCTTCACGATCCATATGCCCTTCTTGAGGATGTTGATTCATTGCATCACCTTGACCTCGACGTCTTGCTTTGAGAACTACATCCAACATGACAACGAGAAGAAATGGACAATTTTAGAAGGATCGATCTTCTTGAGGTTTGAGCAACTCGGGATCAACCCATGGAGTGAGACATTGGAAACATCTCTCGAGCTGAGACACGAAGCATACATCCTGAATGATGGAGTGAAACAGATGACAAAGATTCACTAGGTAGGCAACAATTCCACACTTAAGAAGGTGGTGAACGGTTGTCAACGTAGTGAGGAGTTGAGTTGCCATGATACCATAACGAGACATCTTAGAGGAGGTGACTCATAGAGTTATTCCCTTAAGTGGAAAAAAGAATTACTTTTGATCCATAGATCATTGGAACTCTTCATACCAGCCTGAGGCAATTCACAATTGATCGTTTGAAGGAGTTCGAAAGAATGGCATACTTAGTTTGGGAAGGAAACTAGAGTTATAAGACAACTCGGCAAATGGAAGGCACATTCCAATACATACCGAGGGTATAACCCAGTGGCTGAGCGTGCTTTAAAGAACTTTAGCATCTCCATATTCATCAAGGTTTTACCAACATCTGTGCCAAGATCATGGTGACACCTCGTACTACCATGATGAATAAAGATGGAGGATGCAGGTGCAAAGGAAGACGACACTTTCTCAGATTTTAACTTGGCGAGGCCAAGGAAACGAGATCTGGATGATCAACCGAGAGACATTTAGCACTCCGCTTCTAATGTTCTCCTTGATGTACCGGCTTAACTCAATACCATTCGGTATCTGGAACCTAAAATAAAGGTCTGACTTTGGCAGCACAAACATCCATAAGGATCAACTTTTAGTATAGATCAAACGAAATCCTCATGGAGAAGATGGTCAAATTGCTCAATCACGATACCACAATAGTAGATCTTCCAACTGGGTGTGTCGGCTAGAACATCGACCTTGTCGGAATCTACATCCTAGATCTTGGACAAGCCCAACCATCATATCTGCCTGAGATTCAAATCTGGTTGGTAACAGAATACTTCAGACTCCTCATGTCTGAAGAAAAATGGAAGTTTGCAACACAAAACGACGAGATGACGTTGCGAGATTCTCGGGAAATGAACTATGATAGCAAGCTCCAAAACATGAGTTATTTCTGCTACATACATGTGAACACGTTGTCCAAGACAAGCATAACCACGTAGAAGTCTTACAACAAAACACTACCGGGTTCAGGTGGGGAATTATCATTGAGGATATCGAAGTCCTTGCATAAGTCTTGCTCTTAGTAAGGAACTTCTTCTCCTTGAACAATTCAATCAGTGGCTTGGTGTGCTAGGGATACATATAGAGTGAAGGTTGCAAGTCTCCAGACCATAGAATACTTCGCACATATGCATGACTGACTTGGGATGATTCCAGAGGAAGCAAAAACAGACTTTCTCGAATTCACGGCGGCAACTTGCTTCAAATGCACATGAACTAGAGGAAGTCACTTCTTTCATCCAAACATATTCTTCATGAACGGGGCACGAAGATAATGCTTACAAAAGTTTCCAACACCAGTTTAATGTTCAACATGAATCATGGAGAAGATAAAATGTTGCTGATGGGCTCAACAACGATCATAAAGATTTCCATGAAGATGGAATTCCAAAACTATGTGAACAAAGCAATAGCATTGGTCAGAACAAAAGATATAATGTTGTATGCTCGAGGATCAACCATGAGTAAGACAACATTACGAGCATTGTTGGTTCTGATTTGATTTGAGGATAGCCCATACCCAAATCAAAGTTTGGACAAGAAATAGACCCAACAACTGATCCCGAGGACCAATCGATGAAGATATCATCTTTGTTCAACACACACACGCAGAAGATATCCGTTGAAATGAATTAAGTTAGGCAAAGATTTTATCTTCCAACTCTCCAAGTTGTTGTTTAGCTTGACCAACTAGCTCAGGGGTATCCAACATAGATTCTTGGAGAATGGCTGGTTTAGAGAAAACCAACATGATCACGAACTCAACATAGCAATCAGGGAACAACCTGGTAATACTTCCGAGAAGATATACAGAAAATCACGAACCACCGATATGTCACTAAGCTCGAGAACAATCTTGCTTTTCAGAGCAAGACGATATGATCAAATAAGCAAGGGATTGAATAATCCTAGCTCATTGATCGAAGAGTGCACCGGAAATAAGGACTAGGTAGCACAATCTATCTTAGAATGATGATTCAATAACCAACACGCTAAGAATGAGAATATTGTCCATTTACTACCAAGCAACTAGTTGCTAGGAGTATTGATTTCACACATCACGGTTCACTTGTCGGTATTCCGGTTGCAACAACACGACACCGAGGAATGAATAATGATGGTGAGAAGTATCACTACGTCAAGAATTCATAAGAGAAGGTGCAATTCTCATGACGTTCCTGGCATAAAGTGGGTAATACTTCAGGGTAGAACAGAATCAAAAGCTTGATTGCATTTGATCTGCGGAATACAACTGCTTTGACCCAATCCTAGAAATGGATGAGGTACTGGAGCTTGTTTCTCCTAGTCATTTTGGAATAGAATGGCTTGACGGACCACAAGAATAATAAGCATCGATAACACGCATGCACAATTACTCCTGACTATCAATTGATAGACGATGGTCGAAATACAAATGAAGAGGGACAACTCAAGGGGACATTTATCTTTCTGAGTTGTGGATGCATAGAATAATATGTCGAACCAAGTTCAACAGGTTTCTTCCAAATAACCCATGCAGAAAGGTAGAATTGGCAGAATCACAATTATGAATGGAGAACTCCTCAGGAGTACTCTAATGGTGATCTTTTGGTTCAAAGAACTTCTGCCTTAATGGTTCATGGTATTTGGAAGAAGGAAATACCACGGACCTCGAGGACTGTCGCAAGGTTACTAATATCCTAAAGGAACGAGCAAACACTATCAACATGAGGTAAGTGGAGTGAATCTTGGGCTCAAGAAACCAGAAATAGAATGCCTACTAACTAAATGGCATCACGGGATGCTTTCGAAAATGGTGGCCAGAATCATCACACTGGGAACACAAAACATGGCTACATTACTAGGTAATCTTCTAAGACACCTAAGGTCGTAATAATAACTCCAACATATATGTCGAGGCAATAGAATACCTCAACTCAGCAATTAGTGTGATTAACCTGGCCTAAAAGAACAACAAAACTAGAGGGAAAGGATTTAGCAAATGCATTAGATGGTTTAGAAACCTGGGATGACTCGGACAACATAACGGCTATAAATGCTCAAAAATATTTGAGACATCCTGCAAAATGGTGGCATAACCACTCAACATCACAATATCAATGTTCTGAGATCAACTAAGAACACATGGAAGTAGTAGAAACTGAACTGGGGCTTGAATCCATCAATCCTACGAGTCTACGGATTAGTAAGACATGATCCTGATAGAAAGACAAGAAGCCTAGTTCTTAATCCCCGTAGAAGAGAAGAGATTGACTCAGATCAGAAGGCCATGAGGTATAAGGAGTAAAAAGAGCCTTACGTTCCTTCCCACAATCAATTCCCCTACATAACTAAAGCATTTCTAGACACGACTTGACCAGTTTGGCTTGGTAATCCTCTGATGATCGGGCTCGATACCAACACTGTCGGGACCCGATTCCAAGTCACATCGATCTAGCTGGTAACACCTCATATCACTTTGCGGCCTCACGCACGGTATTCCCACAGGTGTCGCCTTACCATGGCCGGGACCGTTTAGCCTTTTGGCTCACGTATATGATAATGTCGCTAGCATCCATATGGTGAGAACCGGGCCGACATGACTAGTCGTGAACCCAAAGTGGCACTAACTTACGGGGACAGGCATACATGAATCAACATCGAGCATGTTGGTCAGTGACATCTTGAATCCGTCTTTGTAGCTTTGGGCTATGAGGACTCGTGAACCAGGCAGTAGCGAGGCTAAGCAGGACTCGGATGTCACCGCGTGACATTTCCCGAGGGACGGAACCAGAGCGAAGTGAATCACATGCCGGCCAGTCAAGTGTTCCGGAGCAGTAGTGCTGGGCTAGCAGGACTCCGGTGAACCGAGCTGTAGCATACTACTATGGCTCATGGAAGCACAAGACTACATTTCCCCATAAGAGAGGCTACCAAGAATAAACAACTAGGTTGTCGGATCCCACACATACCAAGCATTTCAATCATACACACAATATGCTCGATATGTGTAAATACAACATGGCATCACAACAAAACTCTATGACTCAAAGTATTTATTCATTAGGCTCCGAGGAGCGAGATATTACAAATATGGGTCTCATGACCCAACATTCAGAACATACAAGTCAAAGCACATGCGGAAGCTTAACATGTCTGAGTACAGACATCTACAAATGATAAAGGCTGAGAAGCCTGACTATCTACCGGATCCTGCCGAGGGCACAAGATCGTAGCTGAGGTACCAAGCTAAACGTCGAAGTCCATGCGGAACTACTAGCAAGACTGACGTCTCTCTGCAAAACATAAAATAAGCAAACGTGAGTACAAATGTACCCAGCAAGACTTACATCAGTACTAACTACATATGCATCGGTATCAACAAAGGGGGTGGTGGAGTTTAACTGCAGCAAGCCAGCTTTGACTCGGTGGCTATCCCGAACTACGACTGCAAATAACTCTTTTGAGGTGGCGCACACGAGTCCACATATTCACCATATCAATACACCACTATGGATCCACTCCCGTCTCCCTACGAGAACGCCATCCATAGCACTCACGCTTATCTTGCGCATTTTAGAGTATCCACTTTCACTTGTCTATGAACTGTTATAGGCAACCCAGGATTCCTTTACCACGGACACAACTATTCGAATAGATCATGTATAACCCTGCTGGGGTATACTTCTTCACACATGCTCTCGCCACTTACCATGATGTACACGTCTTGTATCTCGGCAACCTTCAAGCGGAAGCCTGGCGAGGGAGTCGGCCACGACCTGACTAACCACACAAGTCTCTAGTCCAGGTTTATCGCCTATTCGGGTTCCATCCGCGAGGAGATCCGGCTGGAGTTTCGCTCACAGCCCCAAACGATGTGTGCAAGGTTCCCGAGACAGCAAACGGGCGCCGGGTACACCGTGCCATGGTGTATCTATGGTATCATAGCCCTCCCCTAGGGTCAGCGCTACGCACGGCCTCCAACACATATCCTACAAACACCAGAAACTAGTTGCAACTCCTGGACAGAGATCAAGGCAGTTAATAAGTCGAGAGGGTCCATTGGTTTCGAGACCAACGCGTGGTAGTAGCTTTTCATGGATCACAAACACAAAACTCAGTTCCTAAGGACGGTTTCAATGAGACAACCACCATGTACTCCTACATGGCCTCTCACCGCTACCTTTACCAAATCGTGTTCACACACTTAGCTCACACACAGTAGGACATGTTCATCATCATTCCAATTCATTCCCGATGAATCAGACCTGACTCGACTCTAAGTAGTAGCATGCATGACAAACAAGCATGAATGAGTAGAAACATCAGGGCTCAAACAACTCCTACTCATGCTAGTGGGTTTCATCTATTTACTGTGGCAATGACAGGTCATGCAGAGGAAAAGGGGTTCAACTTCCACAGCATGTAACAGTTGAATCGATGTTGTCCTAATGCAGTAAAAGAGAGTAGGAGCGAGAGAGTGGGATTGTATCGGAATGAACAAGGGGGTTTTGCTTGCCTGGCACTTCAGAAGATAGTATAGATCTTCATCGGTGTCATCGATCACGTTGTCGGAAACATCGTCTACTAAGAGGGAACAACCACCGGCAAACACAAAAGAAACAACATTCACTGCAATGCACAAACAAATGAATGACATGTCATGTTAAGGAACTGAATTGACCTAATGTAGCAGTAAGCCAAGTTAATTGAAGTGGAATTCAAACAGGGTTAAACTCCAACTCCAAATGCTAGTTCATAAATTGCCCTAATCATGATTTATCCTATTCAATGAGGTTAACTTGTTCAAACATGCATGAAAGTGCATAAACAGATTCTTCATATTTTTCTGATCATTTATCATATATAATTTATTTCATTCTGAGCTATGGTTGAATTTCTATGATTTTTTGAAGTTTAGGTTATTTTCTGAAATTCATAAATCGTTTCTGATTTATTTTAAATTCCAGAAAACCTTTACTGCGTCAGCACTAGGTCACGGTGACGTCAGCATTGACCAAAGTCAAATCTGACTGGTGGGCCCTACCTGTCATTGACTCAGGGTGTTAACAGGGGTTATTTAACTTTAATAGTGTCACTAACAGTGCGGGTCCCACATGTCCTACACACGAGGTTGATTAACTGGGTGATTAGCACCTAATATAACCCCGCCACGTCAGTGTCGCCGGATTAGGCGCCGGCGACCTCACAGTGCGGCGGTGGCTCACCGGGGTGGCGCTAGGGGCAGCGGCTGGGCGTGCTGAGGGCACCAGGAGGGAGCCCTCGCTTGCCCGCATCCAGGGGGCATGTAGCTGGGCGCAGGGAGACCGAGGTCGACGGCGGCGACCACTTGAGTGACGGCCGGAGCTACCGCGTCGAGCGGAGCGGGATGGGGCTATAGAGCACGACAGGAGGCGCGGTTGATGGTGTTGGGCAGCTGACGGCTTGCTGAGCACGTATTGGTGCTCGGACGTGAGTGAAACTCGCTCTAGCCACGGCGGCTTCATGGCCGGCGGGCGGAAGCTCTCGGCTCCGACGAGAAATGAGCTAGTGGAGAGGAAGGGAGGTGCGAGCATGGGGGAAGGAGCAGGAGCTCACAAGGGGTCGGGGGAGCAGCTCAGCGGGCTCGGGGAAGCTTCTACGACGGCGAATCGAGGCGGCGGTCGTCGGTGGCCGAACTCGAAGCTGAAGACAATGGCGGCTGCTCGGGGCCTCCGTGCTTCCTTCCTTGGGTGCTGAGGTGAAGCGCGAGGTGACGGAAGCTCTGTACGGCTCGGGGAGGCAAGGTGACGGCGGTGGCGCGACATCTTACGGCGGCGTGCTCGGGCGCGTGCTGAGGAGAGCGAGGAAGAGAGACAGAGAAGCGGGTGGGGACGGGGGAGAGTAGGAGGGGAACCAGGGGGAGTGCGTGGCGCCCACAGGCGCGTCGGGGAGCGGCGGGAGGCAGGAGGTGGCGTGGTGGCGTGGCTGGCGTGCAGCTGCACGCTTGTGTGCCTCCAGCACGAGGTTGAAAACGATGGCCGAGGAGGAGGTGGATGGGCCGGCTCGACCGGGAAATCTGATGAGAGTGTAAGGCCCACATACTTCTCTCCTTCTCTCTTATTTCTGTTTTCTAATTTCTGCAGATGTTTTGAATTTGGTTTGCTAACCAAATTATTTTTACAGCTTCCGAAAATAATTGTGGATGCGAAATGGTTTAACCCAGAGCTCCACAAGAAGTTTCAGAATGATTGGAGCAATAAAAATATTTATAGGATTTATTTGCTCCAACTCAAATACATTAGTGGATTAAATCAAAGCCCAAATAATTCCCTAAAAATGTTCACTATTTTTGGCTTGGATCAAAACCCTTGCCAAAATTATCAAACATTAATTAAGGCTTTTTGGGTTCATTGAAAAATATTCTTTTGGTTGATCCTAGTTTTCAAAGGAGTGCTAGGATTTGTTAATTGCCATCTCAGGTTTAAGGAAAGATTGCCATGATGCATGGATGCAAATGCAACTATTGCACACAATTAATCTAGGGCTGTGACAGGATGTCATCGCCGATCCCACCACGGCGTCACGAGTAGAAGCTTTGCAGGCGAAGACCACCTTTCATTAGGATAAGATGTACTACTTGTCCCCCTTTCAAAATTGGCCACTGTGGGATCCCTTCCCGCCTTCAATTGGAGGAAGAGGACCAAAGCCACCATAAATATAGCTTAGCCACCACCGTAGGGAGGGATCCCCAACTCGAACCCTCACTAGCTCACACCCACACAAGAATAGACCTCCTGAGGTTGTTCTTCATCTGTAATAGTTCATCCTCAGCCCCTCGCGAGGCTAATCCAGCCCAAAGCAGGAGTAGGGTCTTACACCGCAAGGTGGCCCAAACCTGGGTAAACTGTTGTGTCTCTTTCCTTTCTTGTTCATCGAGCTAGGTCGGAGGGGTGACGAACTGGTTGGCTGGAGAGGTTGAGTTCTTCGCACACGCCCCAGAGTTCGAACCTTTCTTGGGTCTGCAGAGCCCTGAATCTGACAACGTATGCTTCAGCGTTCCTCACAAGCTGCCGGCCCAGGGTGATGTGCATTAACCGCTCGAAGGTTGCGTCGGCATTGCGCAGGCCGAACGGCATGCAGATGTAGTAGTACACCCTGCATGGGGTCAGGAAAGTTGTCTTCTCGACATCCTGCACCGCCATCTTGATTTTGTGGTAGCCTGAGAAGTCATCCAGGAAGCATAGCAAGTCGCACTCAACGGTGGAGTCGACGATCTGGTCGATGCGCGGAAGAGGGAAAGGGTCCTGAGGACAAGCTTTGTTGAGGCTCATGAAGTCGATGCACATGCGCTCCTTCCCGCCCTTCTTGGGGACGATAACTGGATTCGCTAGCCAATCTGGGTGCCGCACCTCCCGGATGACGTCGGACTCTTGCAACTTCTGGACCTCCTGGACGATGAACGATTGCTTCTCCGGGGCCTGTCGCCGTGCCTTTTGCTTCACCGGGTGCGCGCCGGGGTACACCATCAGGTGGTGCTCTCTCACATCTCGCGGGATACCTACCAGATCAGTTGCCTCCCATGCAAACACATCCTTGATCGCACAGAGGAAACTGACCAGCGCCTCCTCTTGGTCCAGCGGGAGGCCTGCGCCTATGTTGAAGGTGGGGCCAGAGCCCCTGCCAGTGATCGGCACCTGCTTCATCTCCGCTCGGTCCTGAGAGAACAACTGCTTCTTCTTCGTGGGCGCGGCCTCCGGGACCTCCGGAGCGTCATTCGCGTTCGTCCATGTTGCTGCCGCAGCCTTGTAAGCGAGCTTGAGGATCAGGAGCGCATCCCAGGCATATCCCCCATCACAGTGAGAATGCCGCTGCTCGCCGGCATCTTGACGATGTCGTAGCCGGGGTGCATCGCTGCCATGAACTTGGCGAGAACTGGGTATCCAAGGATGGTGTTGTATGAGAGGCTAATGTGGGCGACACCAAAGTCGATGAGCTCGGTGCGGTAGTTGTTGCACATGCCGAAGGTGACGGGGAGGCGGATCTGCCCCAGGGGAACAGCGGAGCCGTCGACCACCCCTGAGAAGGGCCTGGTGGGGAGGAGCTAGCCATAGGGCACATGAAGCTAATCAAAATCTTCCACGGAGAGGATGTTGAGGCTAGCTCCTCCGTTGATGAGGGTTCTGGTGACAACAACATTGCTGATGGTGGGCATGTAGAGCATGGGGAGCACACCAGCATCGACCGAGGTCATGGGGTGATCCCTGGTGTCGAAGGTGATGTCAATCTTGGGCACCATCCTGCTAGGAGGGGCTCCATGCCGCGGCCAGTCGGCCCCCATTTGCCGGAAGAGCTGCTTGACGTGGCGGCTCGAGGCCGGCGCCTGGGACCCATTGAGGATGGCCGCAATTACGTGGGGTGCAGGAGCCGTGAAGTGTGCGATGAACAGGTCACGCAGCTCCTCCCAGGAGGCCACCGACGACTCTGGCAGGTTGAGCAGCCAGGCGCAGGGTATGCCCGTGACAGCCATAGGGAGCCAATGTTGGGTTCTACGGTAGGGTGCGTCGACTGTAAATTAAAAATTCCTACGCGCAGAACATCCGGGAACATGCTACGGAGATGGATCACGATTCGTTACCACTAGGCGCAGCGATGCCGTGCAGCGGAAGAAGAGTTGGGGCAGCGGCGTCTGCGTGGATCGTCTCCTCCTTGTTCGATCTCCCTCGGCGGCGGCCGTCCGATCCCGTCTGAGTTCGCGGGCGGCGCAAGTGCACCGCCTCTAACGGTATCCGCGCGTGCGGGAGGAACGTCGTCGCGGCGGACTGCTAGGTCCGATCACCACGATCGGCGGCGAGTGGAGGTGGCTATTCGCAACACATGCAAACCCTAGTCGCGGCGCCAAGCGATCAACTGCCTGAGTGTGCGCACCTCCACTTTATATAGGCGTCCGTCGCGGGCTCAACACTTGGGCCTCGCCACGGACCCTAAACAAAGTCTATTCGGTCACATTCCTAGTCGATTCGGATCACATCCGACCGGTGTCCTCTGAACTGACCTCATAGGTTCCTTCCCTTAAGCGCGCGACCCCTTAGGTTCAAGTCGGCTTGGTCACAATTCGGATCACCTCCGACCTGTACGGTTGGTAGCGGCCTCTAGCAAGGCATGCCGACCACCAAGCAGACGATGAAGCTGGTTAGGCGAACTTGTACAACGTGTCACACTTCTGTTCCCTTTGTCGCACGATATATGTTGTCGGGCTCAAGGCAAGACTGTCATCCTTGTGCTAACCCGACCTCTTTCTCGTTCCAGTGATACCGAACACAATCCGAATTATCTCATAATCCTTGTCGCATGGCCATGCTATTCTGGTCGAGATCACACGAGGGTCCAGTATATCTCTCTCGATCGGAGGGCAAATCCCATCTTGCTCGACCATGTCTCATGAGCATGGGACTGGACAAACCGAAACCTACCTTTGTAACTACCCGATCACGGAGTAGCGTTTGGTCGGCCCAAAGCAAGTCTGTCACCATCCAGTACATGTGTCAGCTCAGGTCTTAGGACATAGAACATATGTTGTACTAGAGACTCACAGATGACATATCGCTGCGTCTCATAGTTGGGTCTGTCCGACTCGGACCTTATCTCGACTCGGATCCGACTATGTCGAATCCGACCAGACCTTTCCAAGTCCATATTATCCGGTTAGCATCCAATGCTCCATGGCTAGTGAGACCAAGCCATCGACCGTGTCATATGCTAGTCTAGTCGGTTCTGGCGTCCACACAGCCCTTTTGACTAGGGACCTTTTAGGACAGTCATCATACAATGCATAGTCCCACAAACAAGTCACATACTTGCGATACACATCATTGATAATGTCCAAGGACTATCTTTATTCATAAACACATAGGAAATATCATCATACATGATTGCCTCTAGGGCATATCTCCAACAGTCTCCCACTTGCACTAGAGTCAATCAAATAGACATCGAATGCCCATAGCTCTAACGTGCCCCTCATGCTTGGGTTGTGGAAGCGGCTTAGTCAACGGATCTGCAACATTTGCATCCGTGTGAATCTTGCATAACTCTACATCACCATTCTTTACGATCTTTCGTATCAGGTGATATTTCCGGTCTATGTGTCTGACCTTGTGGTGATTCCTCGGCTCCTTGGCTTGTGCGATGGCACGAATTATCACAATAAAGGTCCAACGGTTTCACGAGGCTGGGAAAATACCAAGATCATCCAGAAAATGCCGGATCCAAACACCTTCCTTTGCAGCTTCACAAGCTGCAATGTATTCGGCTTCTGTGGTAGAATCGGCCACCGTATCCTGCTTGGAACTCATCTAGTGCACTGCTCCTCCGTTCAGGACGTACACGAATCCGGACTGTGATCGACAATCATCTCTGTCGGTTTGGAAACTAGCATCGACGTAACCCCTTACGACGAGCTCTTCCTCACCTCCATAAACTAGGAACATCTCTTTAGTCCTTTTGGTACTTCAAAATAGTCTTTACCGCTGCCCGGTGACTCTCACAGGTTGGCCTGGTATCTACTTGTTAGGCTTATTGCAAAAGCAACATCAGGCCTTGTACATATCATGGCATACATGATGGATCCGATTCTTTGAGGCATACGGAATCCTACTCATCTGCTTCGCTCATCGGATGTGGAAGGACTCGAGTCTCGCTTAGCCTTATACCATGTGAGGCGGCAAGAACCCTTTCTTCGCCTCACTCATGTTGAACCGCTTCAACACTTTATCTATGTCGTGCTCGGCTTAAGCCGAGCAGCCTCCTCGATCTATCTCTATAGATCTTAATGCCTAAAATATAGACTGCCTCACCAAGGTCCTTCATCGAAAACTTGCCATTCAATGATTCCTTGACCGAGTTTAGCATCGAAACATTATTTCCGATCAGTAGTATGTCATCCACATACAAGATCAAAAACACTATCGAGCTCCCTTAACTTCTTGTATAAACAAGAGTCCTCTTCGCTTTTGATGAAACCGAGATCGGTGGCGACTTCATCAAAGCGAATGTTCCAACTCGAGATGCTTGCTTCAACCCATAAATGGATCTCTTGAGCTTGCATACCTTACTAGTGCTAGTCGGATCGACAAAACCCTCGGGCTGTATCATATACCGTCCTCGGTTAAATTTCCGTGAAGGAAAGCCGTCTTGACATCCATCGCCATATCTCGTAATCGAAATATGCAGCTATAGCTAGTATGATCCTCACCGATTTCAGCATCGCTACCGCGAGTAAGTCTCGTCGTAGTCAATTCCTTGAACTTGTCCATAACCTTTAGCGACAAGCCGAGCTTTGTAGATCTGAACATTTCCATCCACATCGGTTTTCTTCTTAAAGACCCATTTGCAACCAATGGCGTTATGCGGTGGCGGATCAACCAAGTCCAGACTTGATTCTCATCCATGGACTTTAACTCGGATCTCATGGCCTCCAGCCATGCCTCGAATCTGGGCTCACCATCGCTTCGCATCGTGGCGGCTCGTCGCTTTCTAGCAACAATACATCACGCACTCTGCGCAATCTCTCCGACCTCCGTGGTTCGGTGCCGCTTCCACTACAGGTTCCCTGATCGACTCGGTATGATCTCATCACCAGCCGAGCCGTCCCGAGTGGTCCTCGAATTTCTTGAGTCGAACCGTCCTCCCACGGCCTCCCGACCGAGAAACTCTTTCTCAAGGAAAACCCGTTCGAGCAACAAACACTTTGTTCTCTTCCGGTTGTAGAAGCTATATCCCAAGGTTTCCCTCGGATATCCACGAATATGCATTTATCCGACTTGGGTGTAAGCTTGTGCGACATAAGTCGCTTGACAAATGCTTCACAACCCCAAATCTTTAGAAAAGACAAGCTGGGACTCTTCGGTCCACATCTCATGCGGTGTCTTGTCTCACGGATTTTGATGGTACCCTATTAAGTGTGAAAGCTGCAGTTTCTAGGCGTATCCCCAAAATGACAAGGGTAAATCCGATTTGCTCATCATAGACGGACCATGTCCAACAAGGTCCTATTCCTCCGTTCGACACGCCGTTTCTCTATGGCGTGCCGGAGGTGTGAGTGAGTACTATACCTCGACTTTTCAGATGATCATCGAACTCTGGCTCATGTACTCACCTCCACGATCAGATCGTAGAAGCTTTATAGTCTTGCCGAGCTGATTCTCAACCTCGTTCTGAAACTCTTTGAATTTTTCAAAAGTCTCCGACTTGTGCCTCATCAAATAGATATATCCATATCTACTCAAGTCGTCGGTAAAAGTCACGAAGTACTGATAGCCACCTCTGGCGGTTGTGCTCATTGGACCACACACATCACTGTGTATAAGCTCCATCAGCTCGGATGCCCTCTCGCAACTCTTTGCGAAAGGAGACTTAGTCATCTTGCCGAGCAAGCATGATTCACATGTCTCGAACGATCCGAAGTCGGACGAAGTTAGGAGCCCATCATCATGGAGCTTCTTCATGCGTTTCAGACTAATGTGTCCAAGCCGGCAATGCCAGAAGTATGTCGGATTTATCTCATTAGGCTTATGCCTCTTGACATTTACGTTATAGACCGGTTCCTGTTCTAGATTCAATATAAATAGCCCATCAACAATGGGTGCATAGCCGTGGAACATACCATTCAAAAATATCGAACAACCATTGTCCTTTAAATTGAATTCATAACCCTGACTCATCAAACATGAGGCAGAAATAATGTTCCGACTAAGTGCAGGAATGTAATAACAATTATTCAATTCCATAATGAATCCGGAAGGGAGCTGGAGCTGCATCGTGCCGACCTCCAACGCAGCAACTCTTGCTTTGTTGCCGACCCTGATGTCAATCTCCCCTTGTGCCACATGCCTAGTTCTTACCAGCCCCTGCATCGAGTTGCAAATATGAACAACCGATCCGGTATCAAATACCCAAGAGCTACTAGGTATGTCAGCAAGGTAAATGTCTATAACATATGCAACAAGTGTACCTTTGCCTGAAGAAGCATTTCCGGCCTTCTTGCCATGCTCTGCAAGCCACTTGCTACAGTTCCTCTTCCAGTGACCGGTCTCCTTGCAGTGATAGCAAACGGTCTTCGAGTCCGGTCCAGACTTCGGTGCAGCGGCAGAGGTTACCATCTCCGTGCCCTTTGCCTTAGCCTTTTTCTTGGACCAACTCTTCTTGAACTTAGCCGATTTCTGCACCATCAACACTTGATGCGTGCCTTTCTTAATATCCTGCTCTGCCACCTTGAGCATCCCATGCAATTCAGTGAGCTTCTTATCCATGCCATGCATATGATAGTTCGAGATGAACGTCCCATAGCTGGGCGGAAGAGAACCCGAACAACATCGATAGCCAGCTCATCCAAGGCGGGAAGCCCAAACGATCCAAAGCTTGCACATATCCGATCATCTTGATCACATGTGGGCTCGATGGATCACCTTCCTTCAGCTTGCAATCCATCAAGGATCGCCAGACGTTGAACCTTCGGTCCTAGCACTGTATGCGAAACATGCTCTTGAGACTCTCGATCATATCGTAAGCCTCAACATTTTCGAAATGCTGTTGCAAATCGGGCTCCATACAAGCCAGCATCAGACGGCTGATCTCCGTTGATTCATCAACGAGTTTCTGGTAGGCATTTTTAGCTGTGGCACTAGCATTATCAGCATGTTCCTCTGGAAGTGGATCCTCTAGAACATGTTCCTTTTTATCGTGCTTGAGAACAATTCTCAGATTTCTATACCAGGTGGTAAAGTTTGTTCCATTCAGTTTATCCTTTTCCAGAATTGATTTCAATGCAAAGTTGGGTTGAGCAGGTGGTGCCATTGATCTACAACAGAAAACATGCAATCACTAAGCAATGTGTTTATGTAGAGTAATTCTAGCCTAAGCAGAAATACTCCCACTGAAGTCAGCATCCCTCCGCAAACTCTCAGTGATTCAGGATCCGACTAGCGCATGCGACTAGTGAGCTTTAGCATCACTGCTAGCCAACATACCTATTTGGTAAGCAACTCCTTGCTAATCGCATCTCTATCGACTCACATCGATCGGGAAGGTATCTCATACCCGGCCCCAACCTTCTTTGCCACAAGGCCCAAAACCATTTTGATAGCCTTGTCAAGTTAACTTTGATAAAGTGCATGTCCGTGTCCGACACGAACCCTTGAGTTCAAGGACACCCAACAGGACCCCAATTTTATGAGCCCACTACTAGGCGTACTTGGCGTGCGAAGGTGCAACATCGGGATGGCAATTCACTTGATATTCATGAGGATCTTTCTACCATTCTAACATGCATAGAAACAAAGAAGCATAACAATCACAAATAACACATATTGTGAAATAGTATGGCTCCTTCATGGACGTTCTTCTAGGTCGGCTCCGACTCCGATGACCATCTACGAACTCCATCTTGTTTGTCACGCCGAGACGCCAAGCCGCCAACCTGATCTCTATTATCCAACTATTACAACTAGTAATGAATTTTACATAGAGTCACAAGTCGACACGCAGGTCGTTATACAATATAATGACAGCACTTTGGCTCTGCCGGTGACAAACATGACACGCAGAGCCACGTATAAATTACACACATGCATCACATACACATGAGCCATACTATTCACATCAAACCTGCAAAACAAAGTTATGCATAGAATCGCATTCTACCGGTTTGTGTGTGGTCTGAAATACACGGCGCTACGCGACACGGGCGGTCCCGCTAACGGTTAGCGGGCGGGTTCGAAGGCAGCGCCCTCGGCGAGTCGCGAACGCCCGAGGTTTTCAGAAATCACAGATCACATCTGAACTCCGATCACGCCGAATTCTCTGATCTGACCAATCTTATCGATCATCGCGAATCCGATTCGGATTTACGTTTCACTTTATTAACCCGATGGCGGATGACCGACCGGTAGGGGTAGATCGTGTCACAACCTCATCGATCGATTTACGAAAACATAGCCTCAACGATCCCCATGTGCGTTGATCACATCAACCGTGCACATAGCCGATCTCTTCAAGGACAACAGATCTCATCTGCGCCTCCACATATCTAATATGCATACGATCTGAATCCAAATCTTAGAACAGAGGCTCGATACCTTTGTTGGGTTCTACGGTAGGGTGCGCGGCTGCAAATTAAAAATTCCTCCGCGAGAACATCCGGGAACATGCTACGGAGATGGATCACAGTTCGTTACCACTAGACAGCGATGCCGTGCAGCGAAGAAGAGTTGGGGCAGCGGCGTCTGCGTGGATCGTCTCCTCCTCGTTCGATCTCCCTCGGCGGCGGTCGTCCGATCCCACGCACGAGTTCGCGGAGCGGCGCAAGTGCACCGCCTCTAACGGTATCGCGCGTGCGGGAGGAGCGTCGTGCGGCGGACTGCTAGGTCCGATCACACGATCGGCGGCGAGTGGAGGTGGCTATTCGCAACACATGCAAACCCTAGTCATGGCGCGAAGCGATCAACTGCACGAGTGTGCCGCACCTCCACTTTATATAGGCGTCCATCGCGGGCTCAACACTTGGGCCTCGTGACGGACCCTAAAGCCCAAAGTCTATTCGGTCACGTTCCTAGTCGATTCGGATCACATCCGACCGGTGTCCTACGAACTGACCTCATAGGTTCCTTCCCTTAAGCGCGCGACCCCTTAGGTTCAAGTCGGCTTGGTCACAGTTGGATCACCTCCGACCACATGCGGTTGGTAGCGGACCTCTAGCAAGGCGTGCCGACCACCAAGCGACGATGAAGCTGGTTAAGCGAACAGCCTGGCGTGTCACACTTCTGTTCCCTTTGCCGCACGATATATGTTGTCGGGCTCAAGGAGAGCTGTCATCCTTGTGCTAACCCGACCTCTTTCTCGTTCGGTGATACCGACCACAATCCGGATTATCTCATAATCCTTGTCGCATGGCCATGCTATTCTGGTCGAGATCACACGAGGGGCCCAGAGTATATCTCTCGATCGGAGGGCAAATCCCATCTTGCTCGACCATGTCTCGCATGCATGGGATTGGACAAACCGAAACCTACCTTTGTAACTACCCGATCCACGGAGTAGCGTTTGGTCGGCCCAAAGCAAGTCTGTCACCATCCGAGTACATGTGTCGGCTCAGGTCTTAGGACATAGAGCGTATGTTGTACTAGAGACTCACAGATGACATATCGCTGCGTCTCATAGTTGGGTCTGTCCGACTCGGACCTTATCTCGACTCGGATCCGATAATGTCGGATCCGACCAGACCTTTCAAGTCCATATTATCCGGTTAGCATCCAATGCTCCATGGCTAGTGAGACCAAGCCATCGACCGTGTCATATGCCAGTCTAGTCGGCTGCGCGTCCACACAGCCCTTTTGACTAGGGACCTTTTAGGACAGTCATCATACAATGCATAGTCCCACAAACAAGTCACATACTTGCTGATACACATCATTGATAATGTCCAAGGACTATCTTTATTCATAAACACATAAGAAATATCATCATACATGATTGCCTCTAGGGCATATCTCCAACAGCCAATTCTCCATGACCTTGTCGTCGCCGCCTGCCGCCCAGATGGCCTCCGCGTACACCCGAAGGAACTCTGCGGGGTCCATCGTGCCGTCGTTCCGCAACAGAAACTCCATCCTGAACTTCAGCGGCCACTGCACCTGTCATAAGGCGGGGGAGAAAGCTTGAAGGCCCGCAATGCTCCTAGACGCGCCTGGCGGCCCGACGGGTGGGGCAGCGCGTGCCATGGGAACCACGCAGCATGGGCGGGGTGTGACTGACAGAGAACGGATCATCGACATGCCCCTACTTGGCGCGCCAAATGTCGGATTCAGGGCTCCGTAGACCCAAGAAAGGTTCAAACTCTGTGGCGTGTGCGAAGGACTCGAGCTCTCCAGCCAACCAGTTCATCACCCCAACAGCCAAGCTCGATGAACGAGAAAGAAGAGAGACACAACAGTTTACCCATGTTCGGGCCACCTTGCGGTGTAAGACCCTATTCCTGTTTTGTGGTGGATTAGCCTCACGAGGGGCTGAGGATGAACAGGTACAAGGGAAGAAGAACCGCACGAGGTATGTTCTAGTGTGGGTGTGAGCTAGTGAGGTCCCCCCTTTTCTACGGTGGTGGCTAAGCTATATTTATAGTGGTCTCGGTCCTCTTCCCCCAAAACAAAGGCGGGAAGGGATTCCACAGAGGCCATTTTTGAAGGGGGACGAGTAGTACATCTTATCAAGACGAAAGGTGGTCTTCGCCTGCAAAGCTTCTGGCTGGGACACCGCGGTGGGCTCGCTGATGAAATCTGTCCTGCCATCCTGGCGGTCTTGGTCTTGTTGCACGGGAATGGAAACCTTTGGTTGATTTCTCGGGACCCTGCGCCTGATCTTGTCTCCTTAGCACCAAAGAGGAAACCTGCTCCTCTGCTCCCGCTGGCGCCCGCCTGGCCTTGGTTGTTATGGCTGGTGTCACCTCAACCTCACAAGGTGGGCATCTGCGTAGGAATCTTCACTCCTCAGGAGCCAGCCAGGGGAGGTCGCTCCCTCCGGAGGTCTTGATGTCACCCGCCTCGCGAGGCTTGGCCCCTCGTGAGGGTCTTGTCGTGGAGGCGCTAAAGATGGGCCATACCAGGTCGTCGATGGAGCCACGCCGTGGGCCGTAGCCAGCCAAGTCTGGGTACCCTGGTTCCCAGAGCAACGACAGAGGCCCCTGAGTCGCGATGCTAAGGGGTCCCCCTTGACGTATGAACAGCCATCATGAAGGAAACGTGAACAGTGTCTGAGTTAATCCAGGGTCCCCCATACCTGTCCTCACCAGCTTTCGCCTGGGAGGGTCGCGAGAAAACCAGGTGCAAGAAACCTGGCGAGGTGGCGTGCGCCAGTGAAAGTGCTTGTTATCGACTAGAGAGGGGGTGAATAGGCGATTTTTATGAAAGTCTTCAAAACATGGGAGTTTCACAGAAGACAATAGAAATGTACCTATTTATATGCAGCGGAAGGTAGACTACACTAGGCAAGCCATAGTCAAGTAAGCAATGAAGTGAAAGCACGAAGACTATTAGCAGCTAGGTAGAATGGATCAGGATGGAAGATAATATGAAGCCAAACAACAACAGACTTTACACAGTGAAGTCAATCAGATCATGCAAGCAGGCAATGACTTCATGAAGATAAACTGTAGGTAAAGATAGGGAAGTGATAGAACCAGTTGCTTGGAGAGGACAAGGATTTGTTGGACCAATTCCTGTTTCTATGACAACTGTACGTCTGGTTAGGGAGGCTGAGATTCAACACAGAAGACCGCGTCTTCACCTTATTCCCCTTGAGCTAAGAACACTTAGTCCTTGCCCAATCACTCAGGTAAGTCTTCAAGGTAGACTTCCAAACCTCACAGACTTCATTCACCGGCAATCCACAATGACTCTTGGATGCTCAAAACGCAACGCCTAACCGGCTGGAGGATTCACAGTCCTCAAGTGTAATAAGTCTTCAGATCACGCGGACAGAAAGACTTCAGTGATGCCTAACACTCTTTGGCTTTGGGTGTTTTGGGCTTTGTCCTCATAAGGATCTTTCTCTCAAATGCTTTGGAGGTGGCTTGCTCTCAAACGACAAAAGCCGTGCACTAACTCTGTGCAGCCACCAATTTATGGTGTAGGGGGTGGCTATTTATAGCCAGGAGGCAACCCGACCTGATTTGTCCGAAATTACCCAGGGTCACTAAGGAACTGACACGTTTCCAACGGTCAGATTTCAAACACACGCGGCAGCTTGACTTGGGCTACAAGTAAAACTGACTCATCCAGCTCTGGATAAGGTTTGTTCTCATCGTCTTTGCTCAAAGACATAGGATTTGGTTGAAAAGCACTTCAGTCATTCTGACTTTGTTCACTTGGACCCCACTTAACAGTGTGGTGGTTCCTATGACTCAACAAAGAAGAAAAGGAAACTACGAAACACCTATGTCTTCATACTCCATAGTCTTCACGTGAATGTCTTATCGAGTCATAATCTTCGTTGTGAATATCTTCACATACCACTATTATCTCAATGTCTTCACGTGAAGGACTGCTGCATGTGTTATCCTGCAACTTTCACAAACACATTAGTCCCTCAACCAAGTTTGTCGTCAATACTCCAAAACCAACTAGGGGTGGCACTAGATGCACTTACAATCTCCCCCTTTTTGGTGATTGATGACAAACTGGTTGAAGTTTTCATTGGGGATAACAGTATGTGGAATTGCAAGGGTTAAGGCACTGTCTTCATAAGTAGCGAAAGGCTCCCCCTGAAGATGTGCATATAAGTAGTTTGCTCTTGAATGCAAATGCACATGGCAGGTTTTACTTGTGGAGATCCTCTTCAACCTATGAAGACAATTCATCATGCATATACAGATATAACAAAGATAATGACATGCATAATGGAAAATGGACGTCTGTGGAATGACTTCATGCGGAATTTATCATCGCATCACAGAGTAGCAGAAAACGTAGCAGACGACCATCGAGTTTAAGTGTTACAACTCAAAGAACCAAATGTATCAAAAACGAGAGTTGTAACCACTTAGCAAAAAAATAGCAACCACCCATATGGACCCGCTTGAAGACTATCAACTCATATGCTTCTCCCCCCTTTGTCAGTAAGGACCAAAAAGGTTTGAATACATAGAGAACCTACTCGTTCCCATCAGGACTAGATGAAGGTGCAGGGTCGATATTGGAGTTTGGTGGTGCAGAGGGGCCTGGTGCAGTGTCGAGACGCGGCGAGGTCATGGTCGGTGAGGTGGCATCGTCTTCTTCATTGATGACTCTCGCAACAACAGTTGCAACCGAAGATGAATACTCCGAGTCTTCTAAGGAAGGAGTATGACACAAGACGGCATTGAGAGGAGGTGTGGAATCAAATTTGTAGCGCTCAGTGAAGCCATCTTCGCGAAGATCGTCTTTGGAGCTTAGTAATGTCAGACTCTTCCAGGACCTCTGACAAGCTTCATGTGACATGAATGCGTTCTTGGTGGCAAGATTGCGAATGCGATTAACATCCACCAAGAGGCTCTGCATCTGACGCTTTAGACAGTCATGGTGCTTATCCTGTTTTTGATGTAAAGCCACAAGAAGCTCTCGATCATTGAGTACACGAGATCGCTTCCGAGGCCTTTGAGCAATGGTGCTTTCAGTGGCTTCAGTTGTTGCATGATGAGGTGCACATGTATTTCCAGCCAGAGGATAAACACGAGTTGCAGCAAGAACTCCCTCAATTGGTTGAGAGAAGCTTTGGCGATCAACATTATGAAGATAAATTGGTTCCTTGGCAGGCTCAGGATAGATGGCTTCGACAGACATATCAACCTCTAGCAAGAAGATAGGATGATTGCGCGCGGATGGCTGATAGTTGACAGAAGAGTGAAGCTTGATTAAGCGCATCACCCATGGAGCATAAAACTTTAGGCCAAATAGATCAATTCCAGATGCAGCCAGTTGCCTGATGAAGAAATCTTGAGCATTGAAGATTATGCCATTGAGAATATAGAACACCAATGTCTACATCGTGCCTTCAAGCTTGGCTCCAGGAGAATGTCCTTTGACGGGCCATAGAGTTCGCCTTACAATGTGATAAATGGTACAGGCAGATACTTGAGGTCTTCGACAAAGAATTCCTTAGGATATTCAACTTCTTGTGACAGTGGCTTCATCGTGCTGAGCATCTGACTCATGTTGGGCTCAGGCTTCTGAAATTTGCTCTCCAATGCACTCCTGTGTAGCTGACAACTAGGTTCATAGAGCTCACCTGGAGTGGGAAGGGAAGTAAGCTCAATGATATCTTGAGCTTTGGCTTCATGGTGCACATCACCTGTCATCCACTCAAGGATCCAAGTCTTCGAATCCCTGTTGTAGCCACGAATGTGAAGAGTGGCATAGAATTGCATAAGGAGCTCTTCATTCCAATGCTCTTTGTAAGTGATGAACTGCAGAAGGCCAACATCTCTGAAGCAGTCGAGAGCTTCTTCTAAGCAGGGCAGACCAGCAATGGCTTCACAATCCAGACGCATGTGAGGAAAGATGCGCCCTTGATTGTATAACACACAAGAGTAATAATTGCGTTGCTGATAGCTCCAGAAGCGATCCGATGAGATTCTTGGCTTTGAGTACGGGTTCTTGGCACTGTCAAAGAATGTGTTGTGTGCCCTGAAGCTATTGACATTGAACGATCCTGGCGATGTTGCAGCATCGGGAAATCTTGGCAGTCTGGGCTTTGGCTTCTGTACATGAGGCCTATGCTCCACATGGTAGTCAAATTGTGGTCCTGGAGCAGGAGGAGGAACTAGAATAGGCCATCGGACAGTGACAAGCTGGCCACGATCATATGCCTGCTCAATAGTGTGAGGCCTTGGGGGTGGAACGGTAGCTTCGGCATTGACTGTGGCTCTAGGTTGCACACTAGCTTTAGGTGCAACATTAGCTTCAGGCGCAACAGTGTCTTCAGCCATGACAACGTCATTGGCTTCAACAGTGTTGTTTGTGGCTGCCTCAATGTTTTCAACCTCCTCTTCAGTAGCAGGAGGGTCGGGCACAAACACGTTCTCCTCGAGAACAACTTCTTGAGTGATAGGGGGTGTGGCAACTCTTTCTTCCTCGCGAGGTTCTTGATGGTCATCGGCTGATGCAGCCGGAATGTCTTCAACAGATTTTAATTCGAACTCGGTGACATTCGCATCGGGAGTGGCTTCAGGAACACTTGGCGTGCTACTGAGCTTTGTTGCACTTCTCCCTCTGGAATGCTCGACATGGTGACATGTGGCCTAGGGCCTTTGCGAAGCCTACGGAAAGCGGGCGACGCCTGTGGTGATGGAGTGGTCTGGACCATGTAGTCGTCGTCAAGCACCAGTGTGGTGACTTGAGGTGGTGGAATACTGGGTGTGTATTCATTACTTGGGGTCTCTTGTTGAGGGCGGTCAGTCCATGAAGGATCCTGAGCAATTGGCGTCAAGGGACGACCAATGCTGATGTGTTTGCTGTTCGTGAGAACAGGCGATGATACCGGTTGGTGCTTGATCTGAGGAAGGACTTCGTCATCATCTTCTCAGCTTCTTTGTTGACGGAGCACCATCAGAGGCATTCTTGTGCTTGCGCTTCCTGGCTTCGGCCTCAGCTGCCCTTGTCTTCTTCAGTTCTGAAGCCGCTGAGGGGACCTTAGGCTTCGAGCCTGTCATGCTGGCAGGGAAGACAATGCGAGGTGCTTCCTGCCCTGATGCTTCAGCTTGGGCCACAACAGGCTTCTTCTTCTGTTTGGCAGCCATCTTGGGGTTGATGCCTGGACACCCAAGAGCCTTGCGCTTCTCTGCCTCATTGTGAGCTTGAACACATTTTCCTGTGAAGTATTTCATCCGCTCTCTTGAACCTTTTGCTTCCTCACGCTTCTTGTGAAACTCTTCCTTGAGGTCATGCAACATCTGCTTGAAGCTTTGAACATCAGCCACACTGAGCTTGGCCTTGTTCTTCTTGAATTGAGCCTTTTTCATAATCAATTTTGTTTTTCAGCTCAACAATCTTCTGAGCCAGAGCCAGCTCATTGGCAATGGCTCCGTGGAAGGTGAGGCTTATCTCCACAGGCAGCTGAAGATCATCAATGCTGAGACTTGGGTTGTCAAACCACTCGTCGATGAAGTTATTCAAAATATCCATGTCAAAGAGGGGCAGATCGTTGAAGATCTCTGCCTCTTGCTTGCTCTTGATCAGTAACTCAAGCGCATCATCACCAAGATCTTCATCACTTGACAGATCAATGGTGGCATCCTCATTCCGCAGAACGGCAGCAGATGTCAGTTCTTGTGCAGAACTCTTGATGAGCTTCTTCTTCTGCTTGGACTTCTTTGTCTTCTTGGAGACACGAGAGAGGTCTTCAGATTGCACACTGGCTTCAGGAGGTGCAGTGGCCAATGGCTTCGCACGTGAAGCTTTTGGTGCGGCAGATGGCTTTGAAGCCTTAGACTTCTTTTGATTCTGAGGTTTTGGTGGTGGTGGTGCTTCATCAGTATCAGCGTCATCAGCTGAGTGATCCACGGCAGCCCCCTGTACTGCTATGTGAGTGATGAGGCCTTCGAGGTTATAGAAGGGGCAGACGACATTTGGTTTGGCATCATGAGTGCCATCAGCCCTTGGAGCAGATGGACCAGGGTTAAAGTCGAGTCCAAATGCTTTCTTGTTCTTCATAGCAGAATCTTTTGCAAACTTATAGTTGCGCTTGAATAGATTGTCGTCGCAACACCATAGCAGAGAAGATGGGTCGGCATTCTCTGGCTGTGGTCCTCGGACCATGCAAGGATAGAAGCCTTGAGCAATGGCTTTGGTCTTGGACTTGGGATGAATATTTTGATAGATAATATCTCCCCATGGTCGCTTGATTGTGTTCTTCTCAGCATACTCTGGGGTCACAAAGTTATACTTAAACCATTTTTCTGCCCAATATTGTCGAATCCATTGGATTCGAGTCTTGCGCAGGCCATAGCTTTCTTCAGGATCTGTCTTGTACAGTTCATACAGATCAGGAGGCAAATCATTGGATGTATCCCCACGGCGCTGCCTGCCACCCTTCCTAGCTGACTTGTCAGTAGCCATGATGTTCACACTGAAAGGCTTCAGTACTATGAATGCCTTCCGTCTGCTGGTCAGACAGGAACTGGCTTCAGGAGAATTGATGTGACGTTGTAAGAATTCTGCAAATGAATGCAGACTATGAGAACCTAGGGATTCTCCCACGGACATGTACCTGTGACAGCATTAGAGGTGCGAGGAAAGGGAAGAGGTCATATGCATTCTCAGAAGATTTTGAAGATAAATTAGTTTGAAGACATTGACCTCATAGCACGAAGGCATTCACTTATTTGATGAGAGTTGGTTCCAGATTTGTACGAATCCAAGAATAAGTACAAGTGAGGAATCTAACTAGTTGTGAAGCATAAGTAAATATACTTGGCAAGATATGAGATTCAGAACAAGATAGATCCATATTTGGAAGTTTAGAAAACCACTTTTGGTTGATGTGGATGGATCTGACGGATCTAAAAGGCAGTAAAAGTAAGAATTAATTACAACACGAAGAACTGCTAGACAAAGTTGAGAGGGAGGCCGAGCAGTTCAATCTCCCGCGCCCTAACTTGGTGGCGGAAGACACCTACGGCGGCGGCGGAGAGGATGAGGTCCGCGGCCGGCATGAGGACGGCGTCGAAGAGGTCGCGACAGCTAAGTGCTTCATCTCCGGCGTTGACGTGAGCTAGCGGAGGCGCTAGGGGTTGTGCGAGGTGGAAGAAGAGATAATGACCGTGGTGAGTTGTGTATTTATAAGGACATGGACATCATAGCTTAATTACGCAGGTGCCCCTGGTGGTTCACATCTGAAGGACACGTGGCATGCATGCAACACATTGGAAGTTGTTCCATGTTCCCACGCACGCCTGGACTATCGGGTGGTCGTTCCGGATTCTCCGGGTTTCAGGCAATAAGGATATAGCATTAAAACAGATTCAACTTTTGTCTTTGTATCTTCAGCTGACAAGGACGCAGAGAAGACATTCGACAGTTTCAATAGAATGCATATGATTTAGATAGATAGAATCTGAGGTAGAAGCATAGAAGGGGTTAGGGTCCGATCACATTCACTTAGATCAAAAGATTCAAACAAGAAGACATAGCTATAAGTGAATGTTGTAGAGGACAGAATACAAATATATGTATTTATCAGTATTACACAAAATCAACATTGCGAAGATAAATGCAAAAACAAATCAATGTTGAAGACAAACCAAATGCAAAGACTTTGCAAATGTGACGCCAAAAGAATTACTTCAAACAAAAGTTTGGTGGTGGCGTTACCCACCGTATACGAAGTACTAGACCCAGACACGACACACAATTATCGTGGCGCTCTGAAGTCATATTCCGCATTAATGTATTCAGACTTAGAGTATATGTCTTCATTGATTGAAGATATACTTTACTTCGTGTGTTGCACATCTAAGTCATCACCTGCATAAGTGTTAGGATGTGTGTCCAATCACAGGACATTCGAGGATTCTAAGATATTTAGCTCACACCGCAACTTGCAAAACCTTTTCCCATCTAGGGGATTTGTGAAGATATCTGCCAATTGCTCTTCCATGTTGACGTGAATGATATAAATATCTTCCTTCATGACATGGTCTCTGAGAAAGTGATGACGAATTTCAATGTGCTTTGTCTTCGAGTGCTGAACTGGATTGTTGGCAATCTTGCTGGCGCTTTCATTGTTGCAGTAGAGTGACACTTGCTTCAGATGGATGCCATAGTCCTTGAGAGTTTGCTTCATCCATAGAAGCGAGCGCAGCAAGATCCAGCAGCAATGTATTCAGATTCAGCAGTGGAGAGAGACACACAGTTCTGCTTCTTTGAAGACCAACAGACAAGAGATCGTCCAAGAAAGTGACATGTGCCTGATCTGGACATGCGATCAACCTTGTCACCAGCATAATCAACATCTGAGGATCCAACTAGATCAAAATTTGAGCCCTTTGGATACCATAATCCTAGTGTTGGGGTGTAAGCCAAATATCGAAGAATTCGCTTCATAGCTAAGTGATGCTATTCCTTTGGTGCCGCTTGGAATCGGGCACACATGCAAACGCTAAGCATGATATCTGGCCTAGATGCACATAAATAGAGTAAGGAACCAATCATGGAGCGGTATACCTTTTGATCAAACACTTTACCATTGTCGTCGGGACCCAGATGACTTTTGATAGGCATTGGTGTTGAGTAACCTTTGCAGTCTTGCATTCCAAACTTCTTCAGGCAATCTTTGAGGTACTTCTCTTGAGATATGAAGATTCCATTGCTCTGCTGACGAATTTGAAGACCAAGGAAGAACTTCAGCTCACCCATCATGGGCATCTGATATTGCTCTTGCATCATGTGTCCAAACTCATCACTGTATCTTTTTTCAGTGCAGCCGAATATAATGTCATCCACATAGATCTGGCATACAAATAGTTCACCATCGTGTGTCTTTGTGAAGAGAGTGGGATCCAAAGAACCAGGTTTGAATCCTTTGCTCTTCAGGAAGTCTTTGAGTGTGTCATACCAAGCTCGTGGAGCTTGTTTGAGGCCATACAGTGCCTTGTTGAGCTTCTATACCATATCAGTATGTTTTGGATCTTCAAAGCCAGGTGGTTGAGCAACATACACTTCTTCTTCAATCTTGCCATTGACAAAGGCACTCTTCACATCCATTTGATACAGAAGGATGTTGTGATGGTTGGCATAGGCTAGCAGTATGCGAATGGCTTCAAGCCTAGCTACCGGAGCAAAAGTTTCATCGAAATCAATCCCTTGAACTTGAGTGTATCCTTGAGCAACTAGACGAGCCTTGTTTCTGACAACTTGACCATGCTCATCTTGTTTGTTGCGATAGATCCATTTGGTGCCTATGATATTGTGCTTGCGAGGATTAGGACGCTTGACTAATTCCCACACATTGTTCAGCTCGAACTGTTGAAGCTCTTCTTGCATAGCTTGAATCCATTCAGGTTCCATGAAGGCTTCAACAACTTTCTTGGGTTCAGATATAGAGACAAATGCAAAGTGCCCACAGAAATTTGCTAGTTGTGTTTCTCTTGAACGAGTGAGTGGACAAGGTGCATTGATGCTATCAATTATTTTCTCAATATGGACTTCATTTGCAACACGAGGATGAACTGGACAAAGATTTTGCTCTTGTTGACCATTGTCTTCTTCTTCTGCATTGGCTTTAGGCTGGGCAGTGTCTTCAGGTTGGTTTGACGTAGATATGATAAGTTCTTCTTCAGCCTGTGCCTCTGAATGTATGATTTCTCCAGTTCCCATAAGCTTAATCGGTTCACTAGGAGGGACTTCATCTAGCACATTTGGCAGGTGCTCTCTTTGCGAGCCGTTAGTCTCATCGAACCGCACATCCACAGTTTCAACCACTTTATAATGAAAGAGGTTGAAGACACTATAGGAGTGCGAATCCTTTCCGTAACCAAGCATAAAACCTTCATGTGCTTTCGGTGCAAATTTTGAAGTGTGATGTGGATCCTTGATCCAGCACCTAGTACCAAATACACTGAAGTAACTGAGTTTGGCTTCTTACCAGTTAGGAGTTCATAGGATGTCTTCTTCAGTAGCTTGTGAAGATAAACACGGTTGATGATGTGGCATGCAGTATCAATGGCTTCAGGCCAGAACTTCCTTGGAGTCTTGTACTCATCAAGCATCGTACGAGCCATCTCAATGAGTGTCCTGTTCTTGCGCCCCACGATGCCATTCTGCTGAGGTGTGTATGGAGCAGAGAAATCATGAGTGATTCCCAATGTATGAAGATAAGTGTCGAGGCCTGTGTTCTTGAACTCTGTGCCGTTGTCACTTCTGATGTGCTTGATCTTGATGTCATAGTTCGTCATGGCATGATTGGCGAAGCATCTAAAGACATCCTGCACTTCATTATTGTAGAGGATTATATGCACCCATGTATATCTTGAATAATCATCAACAATTATGAAGCCATAGAGACAAGCAGTGGTAGTAAGAGTAGAGTAATGAGTAGGGCCAAATAAGTCCATGTGAAGCAGCTCGAAGGGTTGAGATGTAGTCATGATTGTCTTTGAGGGATGCTTGGCCCTCGTCATCTTCCCAGCTTCGCAGGCACCACACAGATGATCCTTCTTGAACTTGGCACCTTCGGTGCCTACAACATGTTTCTTCTTCGCGAGAGTGTACAAGTTCCTCATGCCAGCATGCCCTAGCCTCCGATGCCAGAGCCAGCACTCTGAAGCTTTTACTAGAAGACATACGGCCATCTGTGGTCCTGCTGAGAAATCTACCATGTACAAGTCGTCTTTTCGATACCCTTCAAAGACTAGAGATTTGTCAGACTCCATAAGCACAAGGCAACGATATTTTCCAAATATCACAATCATGTTTAAATCACAAGGCATTGAGACAGACACTAAGTTGAAACCAAGGGATTCAACAAGCATCACTTTATCCATGTGTTGATCCTTTGAGATTGCAACTCTACCTAGACCCAATACCTTGCTTTTACCAGTGTCAACAAATGTGATGTGACTCTTGTCAGATGGACGTAAGGTTGAGTCCATGAGAAGACTTCGATCACCAGTCATGTGATTAGTGCATCCACTGTCCATAATCCATTCTGAAGCATGTGGTGTCATACCCTACAATGCAGTTAGGGGGATAGGCTTCACCAAGGGTATTGTGAAGCATAAACATTTGACGAACAAGCGGATTATCAAAGCTCAGATCCAGGTTAGAACTTATAGGATGATAGGCAAGTGATTCAGGAACAAAATACATAGTAACACCATTTGGGCATTTTATCTTGCGCCCCACAAGATGTTTTAGGTCCCCAGCAATAGCATCAGACGCCTTTGATTTCCGGCTGGAGACCTATCCCTTGACACCGCGTGCCATGAAGCAGTAGGTGGGAGCAGAGTCGTCCTTGTCATTGGCATCAGCGTTGGTGACGGAGCCATTGTCTTCAGTGTTGAAGATGGACTTGGCAACGTAGGTTGTAGCTAGAGCCAGACTTGCAACACCAGAGTCAGACTCCTCCTTGGACTCCACCTCTGCCTCCTCGGAAGCAGACTCCTCCTCTGAATCCATTTCCTTGCCAACAAAAGCACGAGCCTTTCCAGATGAGCTCTTCTTGTATGATGAAGACTTGGACAAAGACTTGGAAGAAGACTTTGAGAATTTCTTCTTCTTCTTGTCATCAGAATCATATTCCTTGCTTTTCTTCTTCTTCTTGGTCTCATTGTCCCACTGTGGACACTCAGAGATGTAGTGACCAGGTTTCTTGCACTTGTGGCATGTTCTCTTCTTGTGATCACGAGAGGAAGCTTCATCATTTCTTGAGCTGGATCTTGAAGACTTTCTGAAGCCTTTCTTCTTGGTGAACTTCTGGAACTTCTTCACAAACATAGCAAGCTCCTTTCCAATGTCTTCAGAGTCCTCAGAACAGCTGTCAGATTCTTCTTCAGGAGAGGAAACAACCTTTGCCTTCAAAGCGCGAGTTCGGCCATAGTTTAGACCATAGATATATCTTTTCTCAGATTGCTGGAACTCATGTGTGTTGAGCCTCTCAAGTATGTCAGACGGATCGAGAGTCTTGAAGTCAGGGAATTCTTGAATCACCAGGGCCAGGGTGTCGAATGATCTATCAAGTGATCTCAAAAGGGTTTTGACGATGTCAAACTTGGTGATCTCAGTGGCCCGAGTGCGCGAAGCTCATTTGTGATGTCAGTGAGGCGATCAAATGTGAGATGGACATTCTCATTGTCATTTCTCTTGAAGCGGTTGAAGAGGTTGCAAAGAACACTGATACTTGAGTCTCTCTGGGTTGAGACACCTTCGTTGACCTTGGAGAGCCAGTCCCAGACTAGCTTCGAAGTTTCCAGAGCACTCACACGGCCATACTGTCCTTTGGTCAGATGACCACAGATGATGTTCTTGGTAGTAGAATCTAGTTGAATGAACTTCTTGACATCAGCAGGGGTGACACCTTCACCGATTTTGGGAATGTCGTTCTTGACGACATACCAGAGGTCAACATCAATGGCTTCAAGATGCATGTGCATCTTATTCTTCCAGTAGGGGTAATCAGTGCCATCGAAGACAGGGCATGCAGCGGAGACTTTGATTATCCCTGCAGTCGACATAGCTAAAACCCTAGGTGGTTAAACCGAATCACACTGAACAAGGGAGCACCTTGCTCTGATACCAATTGAAAGTGCTTGCTATCGACTAGAGGGGGGTGAATAGGCGATTTTTATGAAAGTCTTCAAAACATGGAAGTCTCGAAGACAGACAATAGAAATGTACCTATTTATATGCAGCGGAAGGTAGACTACACTAGGCAAGCCATAGTCAAGTAAGCAATGAAGTGAAAGCACGAAGACTATTAGCAGATAGGTATAATGGATTAGGATGGAAGATAATATGAAGCCAAACAACAACAATCTTTACACAGTGAAGTCAATCAGATCATGCAAGCAGGCAATGAATTCATGAAGATAAACTATAGGTAAAGAGAGGGAAGTGATCGAACCAGTTGCTTGGAGAGGACAAGGATTTGTTGGACCAGTTCTAGTTTCTATGACAACTGTACGTCTGGTTAGGGAGGCTGAGATTCAACTCAGAAGACCGCGTCTTCACCTTATTACCCTTGAGCTAAGAACACCTAGTCCTCGCCCAATCACCCAGGTAAGTCTTCAAGGTAGACTTCCAAACCTTCTGAACTTCGTTCACGGCAATCCACAATGACTCTTGGATGCTCGAGCATAGCGCCTAATCATTGGAGGATTCACAGGTCCTCAAGTGTAATAAGTCTTCATATCACGCGATGAAATACTTCAGTGATGCCTAACACTCTTTGGCTCGGGTGTTTTGGGCTTTGTCCTGCAAGGATCTTTCTCTCAAATGCTTCGGAGGTGGGTTGCTCTCAAGCGACAAAAGCCATGCACTAACTCGAGCAGCCACCAATTTATCTTTGTAGGGTGGGCTATTTATAGCTAGGAGGCAACCCGACCTGATTTGTCGAAATGACCTGGGTCACTAAGGAACCGACACGTGTCCAACGGTCAGATTTCAAGCACACGCGGCAGCTTGACTTGGGCTACAAGTAAAGTTGACTCATCCAGCTCTGGATAAGGTTTGCTCTCATTGTCTTCGCTCGAAGACATAGGATTTGGTTGAGTATCACTTGAGTCACTCTGACTTTGTTCACTTGGACCCCACTTAATAGTGCGGTGGTTCCTATGACTAAACAAAGAAGAAAAGGAAACTACGAAACAACTATGTCTTCGTACTCCATAGTCTTCACGTGAATGTCTTCTCGAGTCATAATCTTTGTTGTGAATATCTTCACATACCACTATTGTCTTCAATGACTTCGCACATTTTTAGGGCTCATCTCCGGTAGGTAAACCGAATCTATGAGGGACTACTACCTGTGTTATCCTGCAATTCTCACAAAAACAGTAGTCCCTCAACCAAGTTTGTCGTCAATACTCCAAAAACAACTAGGGGTGGCACTAGATGCACTTACAGCCAGGTGTGACCTGGGTGCAACCCCCATGCCTAGCCCCCTCGCGCGGGACTCCTGTGGGGAAAGTTGCACAACAGGGCTGTGTAGAGAGCCCGTGGGCCATCCTGAGGTTATTGCAGCCGCTACGGT
The DNA here is from genome assembly GCA_021605205.1 of Aegilops longissima. Lineage (NCBI taxonomy): Eukaryota > Viridiplantae > Streptophyta > Magnoliopsida > Poales > Poaceae > Aegilops > Aegilops longissima. Next base: position 345,250,183 of record CM038677.1, on the reverse strand, counting down.
GCCCTCAGTTGTTTATTCACCAGCGCGGAGCATGGTGCTTCCACTTTAGCATGGGCATAGCCTCTCCTCGACCATGTCATCTGCCAGCACGGAGCATGGGGCTTACACTGGTGCGTGGGCATAGTGGCTCCTCGACAATGTCGCCCGGCAGCGCGACACATGAGGCTTCCACTGGTGCGTGGGTGGGAGTTCCTTCAGGGGGAGACTCCGGGGCGTGTACAGCCTCGTCCGTACACGTGGCTAGCACGGCAGGACTAGACGAGGTGTATATGGGCACTCGTTAGCCAGCACGGGACTCACGAGGCCCTACCTCAAGGCGGGCTACGCCTGAATTTTACCGTGGGGCCCTTGTAAGAAACCTGCGAGATGTGTGAGGTGGCCTGCACGGAGTGAATCTCCGGAGGACATTGCATGCGAAGGTCAAACACCAACAAACCCAGGAGGTGACGCGAACAGGGCCGGCCGCTAGACAGAGCTCAGCCATTAGGTTTCTCGATGCTGCAGGGATGGACCCGAGCACAGACGCCGTGCCCAGTCTTCTCATGCAATAATCCTAAAGAAAGACAAACAGCGCGCGGCTCCCGCGACGGTGAGGCACCGGGTTGCGCGCCCTGACTTATCCACACGTGATTAGCTCATGCGAGAACAAGGCACCAAGGACCATGTGAGGTCACGTACACGGGAGATGGCCCGCGAGATAGACCTCGGCCATTTGGGTTTAGCGACGCTGCAGGGACGGACCCGAGCACAGATGCCGCGCCAGTCCTTAATCATGAGGCAGTCATGGGTGGGCTCATGAGGGCGTGCAACATTCATGGTGATGAAGCACCGGACATGCAGGTTGCAATATCTTAGGAGATTCATGAGAGCCAAAACCGGTTCTGATACATGCGCAAAATGATACAGGCTGCAGGGGTGGGCCCTAACAGCTTGAGGATAATGCAACCCGAGGGGCGCCCTCAACTGAACAAACCGAAAAGTCACCTGGCACCATCGTTGTAGAAGTGTTGGAGTACGTGAAGATGCATGCTGCAGGGGTCACTCCTCACAAGTCGGCCGGCTCCTAAGCCTCAGGTGGCTCCAGAGGTCCAGGGGCCTCACGAGGGTCTGGCACCTCCTACGTCACGATTGCCTGCCACCTGGCCTCGTGAGCCGCCAGGATGCCCTGCATGTAGCACTGGTGTGAGGCAGCCACGTTTAGCAGGCTGAACAGCATGCGGACATAGCTGCCAGGGTAGCCCCCACTTCGGCCGGTGTGGGATGGCCAGAAAAGCTCCTGAGAAGTGGCCCTATTGAGGCATGGGATGTTGACGCAGATGCGTGATACGTCTCCAACATATCTACTTTTTCTCACGCTTTTCCTCTTGTTTTGGACTCTAATTTGCATGATTTAGATGAAACTAAACCCGGACTGACGCTGTTTTCAGCAGAACTACCATGGTGTTCTTTTTGTGCGGAAATAAAAGTTCTTGGAATGGAACGAAACTTTGCGAGGATTTTTTATATCAATAATAAGAATTTATGGAGCCAAGACCCACCAGAGGAGGGGCCCCTGGTTGGGCACAACCCATCAGGGCACGCCCCCTCTCCTGGCGCGCCCAGGTGGGTTGTACCCACCTGGTGGCCCCACCAATGACCCCCCTGATACTATAAATTCACATTATTCTATAAAAAATTAGGGAAAAAGAATTATCACGATCCATGAGATGGAGCCGCCGCAAAGCCCTGTTCTTCCTCGGGAAGGCAGATCTGGAGTCCGTTTGGGGCTCCGGAGAGGGGGATCTTCGTTCTTCATCATCACCAACCAATGTCCATCTCCAATTTCATGATGCTCCCCGTCGGGAGTGAGTAATTACTTCATAGGCTCGCTGGTCCGTGAGGAGTTGGATGAGATTCATCATGTCATCGAGTTAGTTTTGTTAGGGTGTGATCCCTAGTATCCACTATGTTCTTAGATTGATGTTGCTATGACTATGCCATGCTTAATGCTTGTCACTTTGGGCCCGTGTGGCATGAACTCACATCCGAATTGTTTATGAATTCATCATTATATCCATGTTTTAGATCCGATCTTGCAAGTTATAGTTACCTACTACGGTTATGATCCGGCAACCCCGAAGTGACAACAACCAGGCACACTCCCGGTGATGACCGTAGTTTGAGGGGTTCATGTATTCACTATGTGTTAATACTTTCTTTCGGTTCTCTATTAAAAGGATGCCTTAATATCCCTTAGTTTCCAATATGGACCCCGCTACCACGGGAGGGTAGGACAAAAGATGCCATGCAAGTTCTTTTAATAAAGCATGTATTACTATTTACGGAATACATGCCTACATTATATCAATGAACTGGAGCTAGTGCCGCATCGCCCTAGGTTATAACTGTTACATGATGAATATTGTCACAGCCCCAGTTCAGGCCTTGCTTGTCTTTGCTTTAGCTTCCATGCATCATGTTTAAATTTCTCTTAAATATGAAATGGGGATGACAGAACCCCCAGCACCTCCCCCATAAACCAATTAGGGTTTACTAAAACCTTTTCTAATGAACCTGAAATGCCCTTCTAAAATGTTCATCATCTTTGCCTTGGTCCAGAACCTCTGAAAAAATGGTGCACAATTTTCTAGGACACATAAGGTCACTGAATTAAATCATATGCTATTTGCAATTGGGCATTTAAATGCTATATATTATTTTAAGTGCTCAATTAATTATGAACTTAAGTGAGGGCTGTTAGGAATAATCCAAACAGAGCCCACAATTATCTTTAGGATTTTTGAAAACGTTCTGGTATTTTTAGTAAAGCCCTAAAGACTACAGAATAATAGAAAACAGAAACTAAAAATAGGAAAACCAGAGAGAGAGATAGAGAGAGAGATTCTACCTGGGCCACTTACCTGGCGCCCCACCACGGCCCAGCAAAGGCCTAGCCCACTGGCCTCTGCCAGTCATCACCGACCTCCCGCCAGGAGGACAGCGCGCGCGTAGCCGCCGCGCGCGAGCACACGCTCTGCCACCTCCTGCTTGCCGCTGAGCTTCTGGACGCCCTGGACGCAGACACGCACCCTATGGAACTCTCTCACTCTCTCCCAACCTCTTCCCCCTCCTCTGCTCTCTCTCCCTCTCTGCCCGAGCGGAGCTCGCCGCCGCCGTACGCCGTAGACGCAGCCTCCGTGCTCCCCTCGCCTCCCCGACGTGTCCACGAGCATCGCCACGCCTCCCTGGTCCTCCCCATCCAGCCACGCCTCGTCGGAGGCCCTACATCGACGCCATCTTCATCATCTTCGTCGCTGGCCGCCGGAGATCCCTCTCGCCGCCCCGCTCGCTCCGGTGCTTCCCCGAGCACGCCAAGGCCACCTCTGCACTCGTCGTGAGCTCCTCTACCGATCCCCCCTACTCCCATGTCCATTAGCTCATCGTAGCCCTCGTTTCCGTGGAGACCGAGACCTCACCGGCGCCGGACTTGTCGCCGTCGTCATTTTGGTCCGCCTCCGTCCAAATCGAGCACATCACTGCACTCCCAGGAGCCCGTAGCGCCCACCAGCTCCTCCCATGCACCGTAGCGCCGAACCCGTCGTTGCCCGAACTCCGGCCGCCACCTTGGAGCTCGCCGTCGTCGTCTTCGGCCACCATAGGCCCGGCCTCCACCACCACTCGACGCGCGCCTGCAAGGGCTCTCCAACGAGCCCAAGAACGGCCTCGTCCGTGCCCTGTGGGCGTTTTCCGAGCCGCGCCGCCGTCTCGGGCCTCGCCGGCGTCGAGCCGCCGGCAGGTTTGACCCGCTGACCAGGGGTTTGACCTCCCCAGGCCCCTGCTTATTTTAGTATTAGGTTTAATTAGTGTTAAATTAACTTAGTTAATTAGATGAGCCACTGACATGTGGGCCCAGGCCCTAATTAACCTAGGTTAGTGCTAACCTAACACTAACTAACGTTGTTAGTTAGTTGTTACACCGACATGTGGGTCCCAGCCGTCAGGTTTGACCTGGGCTGGCGCCTTTGACCTGCTGACGTCACACTGACACAGTAAAATCCTTTTCTGGATTTATTCTTATTTAGGATATTCCAGAAAATAGTGCTAACTTCAAAAATTTATATAAATTCAACCGTAACTCAGAATGAAATAAGTTATATATGAAAAATGATCAGAAAAATCCAATCTATCCATCTGCAGAGGTTTCATGCATGTTTAAACAACTTAACCTTGCTGTTTAGTGCAAAACATGATAAGGCACTATTTGAATTTGGGGTTGAACCTTTGGTTCAATATGACCCAAATCCATCTGGTTGTAGTTGCATTAGGCCAACACACTCATATTGCCTTGTCACAAGCATGCATCATATTTTGGATTGCATTGATTGTGTTTCCTTCTCTGTTGCCGGTATTTGTCCCCTCTCGGTAGACGATGTTCCGACGTTGTGATCGTTGACACTGATGAAGACTCAATGCTATCTTCAGAAGTGCCAGGCAAGCAAAACCCCTTTGTTCATTCCGATACAATCCCACTCTCTCGCTCCAGCTCTCTTTTACTGCATACAACAACGATTCATCTGTCACTTGTTGCGGTAGCTGAACCCCTTTATCCTCTGCATGACCTGTCATTCAACAGTAAATAGATGAAACTCACTAGCATGAGTAGGAGTTGTTTGAGCCCTGTTGTGCCTACTCATTCATGCTTGTTTGTCATGCCTGCTACTGCTTAGAGTTGAGTCAGGTCTGATTCATCGAGGATGAATCAGAGGTGTGTGAACATGTCCTACTATATGTGAGCTAAGTGTGTGAACACGATTTGGTAAAGGTAGCGGTGAGAGGCCATGTAGGAGTACATGGTTGGTTGTCTCATTGAAGCCGTCCTCAGGAACCGAGTTCTGTGTTTGTGATCCATGAAACAGTTACTACCACGCACTGGGCACGAAACCAATGGACCCTCTCGGCTTCTTAATCACCCTTGTCCTCTGTCCAGGAGTTGCAAGTAGTTTCTGGTGTTTGTAGTATGCTGGAGGCCGTGGCAGCGCTGACCGAGGGGTGGGCTGTGATCACGGTAGGCACGTGGCGGGTATCCGGGCGCCCGTTAGGTGTCGCGGAACCCTGTACACATCGTTCGGGGCCGTATGTGGAAACCTCGGCCGGACTCCCTGCAGATGGAACCTGAATAGGTGATAAACCTGGACTAGAGACTAGAGTGTTTAGGTAGGTCGTGGCCAACACCCACGTTGGGCTTCCACTTGAAGGTTGTCGAGTCCTGCTAGCCCAGCACTACTGCTCCGGAACACTTGACTGGCCGGCATGTGATTCACTTCGTTCCTGTGTCTGTCCCTTCGGGAAATGTCACACGGTGACATCCGAGTCCTGCCTAGCCTGCTGGCCGGGTTCCCAAAGTCCTGTTAGCCCGATGCTACAGCCCGGATTCGCACGCGCTCTTGACCGATATGCTCGATGTTGATTCATGTATGCCTGTCCCTATAAGTCGGTGCCACTTTGGGTTCACGACTAGTCATGTCCGCCGGGTTCTCTCATCATATGGATGCTAGCGACACTATCATATCGTGAGCCAAAAGGCGCCAAATGGTCCCGGCCATGGTAAGGCGACACCGTGGGAATACCGTGCGTGAGGCCGCAAAGTGATATGAGGTGTTACCAGCTAGATCGATGTGACTGGAATTGGGGTCTGACAGCTTTGGTATCGAGCTTTGTTGCTGTCAGAGGATTACCAAGCCAAACCGGTCGAAGATGTGTCTAGAAATGCTTTAGTTATATAAGGGAATTGATTGTGGAAGGGAATAAGGCTCTTTTTACTCCTTATACCTTATGCCTTCTGATCTGAGTCAGCCTCTTCTTTTCTACGGGGATTAAGAACTAGGCCTTCTCATCTATCTATCAGGATGACATGTTACTAATCCATAGACTTATAGAATTGATAGTTTCAAATCTCAGATCAGTTTTTACCACTTCCGTATGTTCATAGCTGGTCTCAGAACCCTGATATTGTGATGTTGAGTGGTCATGCCACTATTTTGCAGGATGTCTCAAATCATTTTGAGCATTTACAGCCGTTATGTTGTCCGAGTCATCCCAGATTTCTAAATAGTCTGATGCGTTTGCAAATCCCTTCTCTTCATTTCTAATGTTCATTTGGGCCAGATTAATCACACAAACTAGTGTGTTGAGGTACTCCGCTGCCTCGACATATATGTTGGAGCTATTTTTATGAACCTAGGTGTTTTAGGGAGTGACCTAGTAATCTAGCCATGCTTTGTGTTCCCGATGTGATGATTTTGGCCACCATTCTCGAAAGCATCCCGTGATGCCATTTAGTAGTAGGTACTCTAATCCTGGGTTCTTGGCCCAAGATTCACTCTACTTACCTCGTGTTGATAGTGTTGCTCGTACCTTTAGGATATTAGTAACCTTTTCGATAGTCCTCGAGGTCCGTGGTATTTCCTTCTTCCAAATACCATGAACTGCTTATGGCAGAAGTTCCTTTGAACCAAAAGATCACAATAAGAGTGCTCTTCATGAGTTATTCGTTCTACATTGTGAATCTGCCAGTTCTACCTTTCTACATGGGTTATCCGGAAGAAATGTTGAGCTTTGCTTGGCATATTAATCTATGCATCCACAACTCAGAAAAATATATGTTCCTTTGTGTTGTCCCTCTTTAGTTGTCATCCAACCCTCGTCTATCAATTGATAGTCAGGAGTAGACATGCATTCATATTCATCGTTGCCTTTTACTCTTGTGGCCGTCAAGCCCTTCTATTCTGGACTGACTAGGAGAAACAAACTCCAGTGCCTCATCCATATCTAGGATTGGGTCAAAGTAGTTGTATTTCGCAGATCAAAATGCCAATCCAGCTTTTGATTTTGTTCCACCCTGGAGTATTACCCCCTTTATGTCAGGATTGTCATGAGAATTGCACCATTTCTCATGAATTATTGACGTAGTGATACTTCTCGCTATCATTATTCATTCCTCGGTCCCGTGTTGTTGTAACCAGAATGCCGACAAGTGAACTGTGATGTGTGAAATCGATACTCCTAGCAACCTCGTTGCTTGGTAGTTAATGGACAATATTCTCATTCTTAGCGTGTTGATTATTAAATCATCATCCTAAGATTGATCGTGCTACCTAGTCCTTATTTCTGGTGCACTCTTCGATCAATGAGTTAGGAATTGTGTCAATCCCTCACTCTTTTGATCATATCATCTTGCCCTGAAAAGCAAGGTTGTTCTCGAGCTTAGTTACATGCCGGTGGTTCGTGATTTTCCGAATTTCTTCTCGGAAGTATCACCAGGTTGTCACCTGGCCGCTATGTTCAGTTCATGATCAAGTTGGTTTTCGAAACCACCCTTTCTCCAAGAATCTGTGTCGGATACCCTGAGAAAGTTGGTTAAGCTAAACAACAACTTGGAGAGTTGGAAGATAAAAGCTTGTCCGAATCAGCTCATTCCAAAGGGATATCTTTGTGTGTTTGTGTTGAAGAAAGATGATATCTTCATTGATTAATCCTCATGGTAATTGTTGGACTTATTGTCTTATCCAATCTTTGATTTGAGTATGGGCTATCGTCAAATAAAATCAGAACCAACGATATTCTTAATGTTGTCTTACTCGTGGTTGATCCCTCGAGCATACACCATTATATCTCTTGGGTCTGACCAATGCTATCACCGAGTTCACATGATGGTGGAAGTCCAGTGATATGGAAATTCCGATGAGTTGTTGTTGAGCCCATCAGCAGCATTTTGTCTCCCCCATGATTCATGTTGAACATCAACCTAGTGTTGGAAACTTTGTAAGCAATGCCTTCGTGTTCCGTTCATGAAGCCTATGCTTGGATGGAAGAAGTGACTTCCTCGAATTCATGTGCATTTGGTGCAAGTTGCCGCCATGAGTTCGAGAAAGATTGTTTTTATTTCCTCTGGTACCATCCCAAGTCAATTATGCATGTGCGTTCTATGGTTTGGTAGATTAATTACCACCACTCCATATGTATTCCATAGCACACCAAGCCACTGATTGACTTGTTCAAGGAAAAGAAGTCTATGCTTGGGATCTAATCCATGGACTTGCGTAAAGACTCTGAAATCCTTGATGATGGTTCCCGACCAGAACTCGATAGTGTTTTATTATAAGACTACTGTGTGGTCATTCTTGTCTTGGACAACATGCTCACATGTATGTAGCAGAACCATTTCATGTTTTGGAGCTTGCTATCGTAGTTCATATCCCGAGAACCTCGCAACGTCATCTCGTCGATTTGTGTTGCAACCTTTCTTTTCGGACATGCTGAGTCAAGTATCCTATCACCAATCGGATCTGAATCTCAGACAGATATGATGGTTGGAACATTCCCAACAGTTGCATTTTGTTCCCAGCTTGCACCGCCATTGTCCCAATTCCCATGGGCTGCCCTCTCAGTAATTGTTGTTTAGGATCATCTTCAAAAGTGGTCCTACCATGGGTCCCATCCATTTTCTATGATAAGCAAAATCATTCATTGCGTTGTCTTCAACAAGGTAGTCCACATCATCCATTCTAGTCCGAGTATGTCATTCTTTCGAACTCCTTCAAATGATCGATTGTGATTGCCTTAGGCTGGTATAAAGAGTCTCAGTGATCTCTATATCAAAAGTAATTCTTTTTGCCACTTAAGGGAATTTTTCTACGGGCCACCTTCCTTAAGATGTCTCGTTATGGTATCATGGCAACTCAACTCCTCGCTACGTGGACAACCGTTCACCACCTTCTTAAGTGTGGAATTGTGTCTACGTAGTGAATCTTCGTCATCTGTTACACTCCATCCCTCTGGATGTATGTTTCATGTCTCAGCTCGAGAGATGTTGCTATGTCTCATTCCATGAGTTAATCCTGAGTTGTTCGATCCTCGAGAAGATCGATCCTTCTAGAGTCTCCTTCTCCTCTCATTGTCATGATAGCTGGAGTTCTCAGAGCAAGACGTCGAGACAAAGATGGTGATCGAATCAACGTTCTTGTGAGATGCAACCTGGATCGTGAAGATTGCGTTAGTTGTGTTTCCCCTTCATCTTACCCTACGCTTGAATCTCGGGATGAGATTCTTGTTTAGTGGGGGTGAGTTGTCATAGCCCCAGTTCAGGCCTTGCTTGTCTTTGCTTTAGCTTCCATGCATCATGTTTAAATTACTCTTAAATATGAAATGGGGATGACAAAACCCCCAGCACCCCCCCTTAAACAAATTAGGGTTTACTAAAACCTTTTCCAATGAACCTGAAATGCCCTTCTAAAATGTTCATCATATTTGCCTTGGTCCAGAACCTCTGACAAAAATGGTGCACAATTTTCTAGCACACATAAGGTCACTGAACTAAATCATATGCTATTTGCAATTGGGCATTTAAATGCTACATATTATTTTACGTGCTCAATTAATTCTGAACTTAAGTGAGGGCTGTTAGGAATAATCCAAACAGAGCCCACAATACGCCGTAGACGCATCCTCCGTGCTCCGCTCGCCTCCCCGACGTGTCCACAAGCATCGCCACGCCTCCCTGGTCCTCCCCGTCCAGCCACGCCTCGCCGGAGGCCCTGCATCGACGCCATCTTCATCATCTTCGTTGCTGGCCGCCGGAGATCCCTCTCGCCGCCCCGCTCGCTCCGGTGCTTCCCCGAGCACGCCAAGGCCACCTCTGCACTCGCCGTGAGCTCCTCTACCGATCCCCCCTACTCCCATGTCCATTAGCTCATCGTAGCACTCGTTTCCATGGAGACCGAGACCTCACCGGCGCCGGACTTGTCGCCGTCGTCGTTTTCGTCCACCTCCGTCCAAACCGAGCACGTCACTGCACTCCCAGGAGCCCGTAGCGCCCACCAGCTCCTCCTCCCATGCAACGTAGCGCCGAACCCGTCGTTGCCCGAACTCCTGCCGCCGCCTTGGAGCTCGCCGTTGTTGGCTCCGGCCACCATAGGCCCAGCCTCCACCACCAATTGACGCGCGCCTGCAAGGGCTCTCCAACGAGCCCAAGAACGGCCTCGTCCGTGCCCTGTGGGCGTTTACCGAGCCGCATCGCTGTCTCGGGCCTCGCCGGCGTCGAGCCGCCGGCAGGTTTGACCCGCTGACCAGGGGTTTGACCTCCCCAGGCCCCTGCTTATTTTAGTATTAGGTTTAATTAGTGTTAAATTAACTTAGTTAATTAGATGAGCCACTGACATGTGGGCCCAGGCCCTAATTAACCTAGGTTAGTGCTAACCTAACACTAACTAACGTTGTTAGTTAGTTGTTACACCGACATGTGGGTCCCAGCCGTCAGGTTTGACCTGGTCTGGCACCTTTGACCTACTGACGTCACACTGCGCCAGGCTGACGCAGTAAGTCCTTTTCTGGATTTATTCTTATTGAGGAAATTCCAGAAAATAGTGCTAACTTCAAAATTTTATATAGATTCAACCGTAACTCAGAATGAAATAAGTTATATATGAAAAATGATCAGAAAAATCCAATCTATCCATCTGCACTGGTTTGATGCATTTTTAAACAACTTAACCTCGCTGTTTAGTGCAAAACATGATAAGGCACTATTTGAATTCATAATTTGAATTTGGGGTTGAACCTTTGGTTCAATATGACCCAAATCCATCTGGTTGTAGTTGCATTAGGCCAACACACTCATATTGCCATGTCACAAGCATGCATCATATTGTGCATGCATTGATTGTGTTTCCTTCTCTGTTGCCCGTATTTGTCCCCTCTCGGTAGACGATGTTCCGACGTTGTGATCGTTGACACTGATGAAGACTCAATGCTATCTTCAGAAGTGCCAGGCAAGCAAAACCCCTTTGTTCATTCCGATACAATCCCAATCTCTCGCTCCTGCTCTCTTTTACTGCATTAGGACAACAACGATTCATATGTTACTTGTTGCGGTAGCTGAACCCCATTATCCTCTGCATGACCTGTCATTCCACAATAAATAGATGAAACTCACTAGCATGAGTAGGAGTTGTTTGAGCCCTGTTGTGCCTACTCATTCATGCTTGTTTGTCATGCTTGCTACTGCTTAGAGTTGAGTCAGGTCTGATTCATCGAGGATGAATCAGAGGTGTGTGAACATGTCCTACTATGTGTGAGCTAAGTGTGTGAACACGATTTGGTAAAGGTAGCGGTGAGAGGCCATGTAGGAGTACTTGGTGGGTTGTCTCATTGAAGCCGTCCTCAGGAACCGAGTTCTGTGTTTGTGATCCATGAAACAGTTACTACCACACATTGGGCCCGAAACCAATGGACCCTCTTGGCTTCTTAATCACCCTTGTCCTCTGTCCAGGAGTTGCAAGTAGTTTATGGTGTTTGTAGTATGCTGGAGGCCATGGGCAGCGCTAACCCGAGGGGTGGGCTGTGATGCGGTAGGCACGTGGCCGGGTATGCCGGGCGCCCGTTAGGTGTCGCAGAACGTTGTACACATCGTTCGGGGCCGTATGTGGAAACCTCAGCCGGACTCCTTGCGGATGGAACCTGAATAGGCGATAAACCTGGACTAGAGACTAGAGTGTTTAGGTAGGTCGTGGCCGACACCCACGTTGGGCTTCCGCTTGAAGGTTGCCGAGTACATGTCGTGTAAACGGCGGTAAGTGGTGAGAGCGTGTGTGAAGAAGTACACCCCTGCAGGGTTAACATCATCTATTCGAATAGCCGTGTCCGCGGTAAAGGACTTCTGGGTTGCCTATAACAGTTCATAGACAAGTGAAAGTGGATACTCTAAAATGCGCAAGATAAGTGTGAATGCTATGGATGGCGTTCTCGTAGGAAGACGGGATCGGATCCATAGTGGTGTATTGATTGGTGAATATGTGGACTCATGTGCACCACCTCAAAAGAGTTACTTGCAGTAGTAGTTCAGGATAGCCACCGAGTCAAAGCTGGCTTGCTGCAGTTAAACTCCACCACCCCCTTTGTTGATACCGATGCATATGTAGTTAGTTCTGATGTAAGTCTTGCTGGGCACATTTGTACTCATGTTTGCTTAATTTATGTTTTTGCAGAGAGATTTCAGTCTCGCTAGTAGTTCCGTGTGGACTTCGACGTTTAGCTTGTTACCTCAGCTACGATCTTGTGCCCTCGGCAGGATCTTGTAGATGGTCAGGCTTCTCAGCCTTTTTCATTTGTAGATGTCTGTACTCAGACATGTTAAGCTTCCGCATGTGTTTTGATTTGTATGCTCTGAATGCTGGGTCATGAGACCCATGTTTGTAATATCTCGCTCCTCGGAGCCTAATGAATAAATACTTGAGTCGTAGAGTTATGTTGTGATGCCATGTTGTATTTACACATGTCGAGCATATTGTGTGTATGATTGAAATGCTTGGTATGTGTGGGATCCGACAACCTAGTTGTTTATCCTTGGTAGCCTCTCTTATGGGGAAATGTAGTCTTGTGCTTCCATGAGCCATAGTAGTCCGCTTCTGACCGGTTCACCAGAGTCCCGCTAGCCCAAAGACTACTGCTCCGGAACACTTGATCGGCCGGCATGTGATTCACTTCGTTCCAAAGGTGTCCGTCCCTTCTTGGAAATGTCACGCGGTGACATCCGAGTCCTGCCTAGCCTGCTACAGCCCGGGTTCCCGAGTCTGTTAGCCCAAGGCTACAGCCGGATTCGCACGACGTCGACCGACATGCTCGATGTTGATTCATGTATGCCTATCCCTATAAGTTAGTGCCACTTTGGGTTCACGACTAGTCATGTCGGCCCGGGTTCTCTGTCATATGGATGCTAGCGACACTATCATATACGTGAGCTAAAAGGCGCAAACGGTCCTGGGCCATGGTATGGCGACACCCGTGGGAATATCGTGCGGGAGGCCGCAAAGTGATATGAGGTGTTACCGTCTAGATCGATGTGACCTGGAATCGGGGTCCTGACAAATATCATCCAACAAGTCACCGATCCAATGCCTACGAATTTATCCTATGTAGTTCTTGCTAAGTTACTATTGCTATCATCACTGTTACACTTGCTACAAATTACTGCTATCATTGTTACTGTTATCGTTGCTACTGTCACTACTATCAAAACTATCAAACTACTTTGCTACTAATCACTTTGCTACAGATAATTAATCTCCAGGTGTGGTTGAATTGACAACTCAGCTGCTAATACCTTCAAATATTCTTTGGCTCCCCTTGTGTCAAATCTATAAAATTGGGTTGAATACTCTACCCTCGAAAACTGTTGTGATCCCCTATACTTGTGGGTTATCAAGACCTTTTTCTGGCACCGTTGCCGGGGAGCATAGCTATATTTTGTGAGTCACTTGGGATTATTATCAATTTATCACTATGAAGAATATGAAGGATCCAAAGACTAAGATATTTTCCTCAAAGACGAGGGGAGCTAAGGAACTGCCATCCAGTTCTGCTTTAGATTCACCTTATGTTATGAGTAAACTTGCAACACCACCACATGCTATTAATTCTAATATGTCGCAAGTTATTGATGATGCTACTTCCACTATGAATGATTCTTATCATGATGCTAGTACCTTTCTTGATAATGATGATGTGCCACTTGGTGAATTTCTTGATGAACAAATTGCTAGAGTTATACAACATGATGTTGTTGAATTCGATGATGAGCTTGAAACTGAATATCCTAAAACACCTGCTAGAACTAGCCTTCCTAGATATGAATTGCCTAAAGTACCGGAAGGTTCTATTATGAGTGAAGAAGCCACTAGAGATATTCTTGCTTGCAATGATAGAGATGATCTAGAGAAATTAGAACAAAAGTATAAAGAAAAATCTCTGAATGCTAGAATGAAATGTGCTCCTAAGTTTGCTACCTCACCTATCTTTATTGATGATAAGAATTATGTATTCTCTGTCGACCCAGAGTTAATTACTTTGGTTGAATCTGATCCTTTACATGGTTATGAAACTGAAACTGTTGTGGCACATCTTACTAAGTTGAATGACATAGTCACCCTTTTTACTCATGATGAGAAAACTCGCTACTACTTAATTCTCAAATTATTTCCTTTCTCATTAAAAGGTGATGCTAAAGCTTGGTACAATACTCTTGCTCCTGGTTGTGTGCGTAGTCCCCAGGATATGATTTATTACTTCTCTAAAAAATATTTCCCTGCTCATAAGAAACAAGCTGCCTTACAGGAAATATTTAACTTTGTGCAAACTAAAGAAGAGAGCCTCCCACAAGCATAGGGGAGGCTTTGCCAATTACTTAATGCTTTGCCAGATCACCCTCTTAAGAAAAATGAAATACTTGATATCTTCTATAATGGACTAACCTATGCTTCTAGGGACTTCCTAGATAGTTGTGCTGGTTGTGTTTTCAGGGAACGAACTATTGCTCAAGCTGAAGAATTATTGAATAACATATTGAAAAATTATGATGATTGGATTATTCCTGTACCACCGGATAAACCAACTCCGAAGAAGAGGGCTATTTTATATCTCAGTCCTGAAGATATGCAAGAGGCAAAGAAATCTATGAAGGAAAAAGGTATTAAAGCTGAGGATGTTAAAAATTTACCTCCTACTGAAGAAATATATGGGCTTAATACACCACCACTTCCTAAGGTGGTAGAGGTAAATTCTCTTATGAAGTTCAATGAAAATGATAATCCTCATAATATGCATCCTAGTCAATGCCTTTATGAGTTTGAAAACTACATTAGAAAACAAGATCACTTCAATGTAAACGTTATGAAACAATTGAAATATAATTCTGATATGATCGCTCGCTTGAGTGACTTGTTATTAATAATATCAAATGATGTCAGAGGTGTTGGAAAACATGCTTCTATGCTAAAAACCCAACAAGAACAAATTGCTAAATCACAAAGAGAACTGCTTGATGAAATGAATCATAATATGCATCACTTTGCTATTAGAGTTGCAACTAGAGGAGGTAAAATGACTCAGGAACCACTTTATCCTGAGGGACACCAAAAAGAATTGAACAAGATTCACAAAGAAACAACACTAGTGCACCTAGTCCTTCTAGAAAGAAAAAGAAAAAGAAAAATGATATGAGTTTGCACACTTCTAGTGAACCTGTGTCGGTGTACAAAAAGAGGGGTATACTTTTGTACCCTATAATTGTGCTGCAGGGCAGTCCGAGCAGCTGGCACCACCGACCGAAACAAGGCAAGGGAGGTGAGCCAAGGTAAGGCGAAGCTCGAAAGGAGCAGAACGACGCCAAGACCAAGACCACAAAGAGAAAAGGGACGAAGCGGACTCCCGGCAAGATCCTTGCCGGAGGCGGTTTTAGCAAACCCGCAAGACCCTTGCCGTGGCAGCTCGCCCCACACCTACAGGCTAATCACCCTTGAGTCCACCGCCCCCATGGGGCAAGGATTCGAGACATCCCGTGGTGGCATGCAGATCTTTGTGAAGACATTCAAGATCGATACACACTATAGAAGATGACGACCCTTGGCGGGATCCCAGCCAAGGAGGACCACAAGGCCCCGGCAAGAGCCTTGCCGGGATGACAGCAGCGCCACGGAAAGACCCTTGTCGGGCCCCCTGAAGACCTTGCCGGGCCCCGCAAGACCTTTGTCGGGCTCTGGTGAGGCCCTTGCCAAGAACACCAGAGGCCACCATCGGCCCACGCCAATCAAACCTCCACCACAGCCAGATGCAGCTGCCGACCCAATCAGTTGGGTAGGCACCTGCGTGGCGGCAAGCGGATCTTCGTGGAGACCCACCACTGCGCCACCTCAGCTGCCTGCCTGCCTACATGGCACCACGGGCACCGCTGGCCAGGGCGCGTGTCCACACGAATGGGAGCGGCGACGGACGAGACAGGGCTCACCCCCGTCCCCGATAAAGCAAGGACACCTAAGCAAGACACATTAAAGGCGCCTTGTCATGTAATGCAAGGGATAAACTCGCATCAATGTACCCTTTCCACCTCCTGTGTGCCACTGTGGCAACCCCTTTCCCTATAAAAGGAGGCCCAAGGTGACCAGGAGGAGGATTCAGCTTTTTGGAGCTCCTCACGCCCCATTGCTAGTTCAAGAACACAGATAAACAAACCACCAAAGCAGGAGTAGGGTTTTACGATCCTCGCGGTCCGCACTGGATAAAGAAACCGTGCTATCTGCTTGATCCGCTCTTCTCACGACCCTTCGCTACCGACCGTAGTAGGGATTCTTGTGATCCCATAGGTTTCGTTCCCATCGACATCTTTGGCGCGCCAGGTAGGGCGCGCAGTTGTGAGAATCGGCTCTAGCAGTTAGTTCGACGCTTCTTCATCGTCATGGCACCCAAGAAGAAGATGACGGTGGCGGTTGGCCCGTCGGAAGCCGGACATCCCGTCCTGACGCGGGCGCAGCAGGACGACCGGTCAGAAAGGACCCGGGCGCCGCTCGCAAACACCAACACCGCCCCAAGCAGCCGAAGTTTGGGAGGCGGCGATGTTCAGACGCTGGTAACGGGCCGCACGCCGCCAAATCTAAAGACGGAGCAGAGCCGCCCGCGGTGGCGCAGGCCTTCCAAGATCGCTGCCACCCGCCTCAAGGCGACACGAGGGCTTCAAGACTCCCACGCCGCGCCGACGGTGCGCTCCTCTCAAGTGGGGGCGACGAACGGCGAAGTCACGCCGAGGACCCAGGCGCCGCCGCTGAAAGAGCCCCGAAGTGCTACTCCCGGATTTAGAAGACCTGCCCGCCGCCGAGGCGCTGGTGAAGATGGCATGCGGATCGTGGGGTCGTGATAGAGCTCCTTCCGACATGGTCAAGTCGGCGCGCCGCGATCCGTGCAGATTTCGTTGCTACCAACGCCAGCGGGAAGCCCGGCGCGCAGTTGCTCCTCGATTTTCCTCCCACTACGGGAAACTCGACGAATGGA
The DNA here is from genome assembly GCA_021605205.1 of Aegilops longissima. Lineage (NCBI taxonomy): Eukaryota > Viridiplantae > Streptophyta > Magnoliopsida > Poales > Poaceae > Aegilops > Aegilops longissima. The sequence continues at coordinate 345,233,332 of CM038677.1, read as the reverse complement.
GAGCCACTATCGAAGCCTTGTTGCGGTGGCTAACAAAGACGAACCGAAGTCCGGTGGAGCCCCGGTCGACACTCCGACGGAGTCCCACGCACTGCTGGCAGGAAAGCGGCGCGCCGCGACCACGGTGCACTTCCTCCTCCTCGCCCGGCATCGCGGACGCCAGCCCGTCGCAACATTACGGGCGACGAAATCTCCATAGCATCGTCCGACCCGCGGGCCCACTGCGACCAGCGCCAAGTTCTACGGGAACGAGAGCATGAAGACGCTCGAACCACTATCGAGCGCCGGCGCGGAGCGTGCCACCAATTAGACAGGCGAGCAGGGCCTGCTGTGAGCCATCCGGCATCGGGGAGCCCTGGAGGCCTACCTTACGAGGTAGGCTGTCTGGCTTTCACCCATGAGCTGCGGCAGTTCCAGTGGTCCACGCACCGATTCAAACCCGACGTGGGTGAAAAGTACAGCGGCAAGACCCACCCGTCCGAGTTCCTCAGCATCTACACCATCGTGATGCAAGCTGCCAGAGCCCGCGACGATAAGGTGCTTGCGAATTACTTTCCGTTGGCTCTTAAACCCAACGCCATGTCATGGTTGATGCACTTGCAGGTAGACTCTATTTCCTCCTGGTCGGATTTGTGCCATGAGTTCGTGGGCGCCTTTACTGGAGGCCACCAAGCCCATGGCCAAGCAAGCGACCCGCACGTCATTCCCCAGAAGGGAGGCGAGAGTCTCCGCAAGTATATATAGAGGTTCAGCCGGATACAGTACAATATCCCTGATGTTCACCCTGCCGCCATCATCAGCGTGTTCCATCAGAACGTGCGTAACCGCAAGATGCGCGAATAGCTGGCAATGAACAAGGTGAAAGATGTAGCAGAACTCTATGTTCTTGCTGACAGATGTGCCTGAGCTGAAGAGGGAAGGAAGTACCCCGGCGAAGATGCCGGCGTGGAAACCGACTCCTCAGATGAGGATGTTGCCGCCCCGGCAAAGAAAGGCCGGCACCACAACAGGAAGCGCAAAGGTAAAGCCGTGCTTGCCGTCGAGGGATCTGATGACGCGGGCTCCACCAAGAAAACCAAGGCAGATGACCCCGGCAAGGAAGTTGCCGGATGTGTCGCTCGTCGGCCTTCGCGGCCGCCGAGAAGCCAGGAAACTCCGACAAGCGATACCGCAAGATCCATCGCACCAAAGGCCATGCTCTCCAAGACTGCCGACAGTTGAGCTCTCGCTGAGAAGTAGAGGGATGAGTATGAGAGGCGGACAAGGAGAAGGGCCCAGACGGTGCCGAGGGTCCGGGAAGAAGCATGACGGCCAGGCGGGCCGTCGCGGCAAGGATAAACAATAAGAGAGGCCGCCGGGCCGTGATGTAAAGCCGAAGACGACGATCACGTAAGAGGACGACGAATCCGCGACCAAGAGTTCGAAAGCTACAGAGGCTATGCAAGGCCGACGGCGGCGCGCGCTGCATACTTCTCACCGCCGCTTAAACAAAGGGGCGAGATTACAGCGCAGACCCGCTGTTTGATGCCCAAAGGCCGCTGAAGTGGTCCAAAGACACCTATCATTTTTGACACTAAGGATCACCCCGATCGCACTATCATGCGGTCGGTGCTTGCCATTGTTGGTTTCACCAACAATACGCAACCTCAAGGTGACAAAGATGCTAGTCGATGGCGGGCCGGTTCGAACTTGATCGCTTCGCCAGGATCGAGAAACCGCAGATTCCTGATGGGGACCTCGCAGAGACAGCACGCTTCGTGGGTCAACCCGGAAGAAGCCAACCTAAGGGAAAGGTCACGCTGCCCGTGACTTTGGAAGCAACCTGAACTACAGTGACGGAGAGGATCGTGTTTGATGTTGCCAAGATCCCCTTGCCCTACAATGGGATCCTTGGTCAGCCCAGCATGCCAAGTTCATGGCGCGCCACACCACGCCTACAACACCTCAAGATGCCAGACCTGTGACGATCATCACCATCCCTCCGATAAGAAAGATGCGCTGATTTGCGCTGACCAACTATACCAGAAGCGAGTTGCAGCAGCTTGCCGCCACTAGGGCACTTGCTCCGCCGCTGGGACCCCGGAGGAAGAAGAAGAAGAAGACCGGTGAGACTCGACACCCACTCCGCAAACGCACCTCTTCGGAGTGTAGCGCCATTGCGCCGAGGACGTGCGAGAGAGCTCCAACGGCGGAAACAAGAAGCCTGTAATATACCGCCGAACCAAGAAGGTTCCTCGCTAATGAGGACGGCACGGGAGGGCTTTTACCATAAGCTCCACCCTTGATGACAAATAGGAAGACGCGCGTCACCTTCCTGCGCGCGAATGTTGATGTGTTTGCATGGCAAGCTCGACATCCCCGTGTTCCTGTGGAGGTGATTGAGCACCACCTTGATGTCTGCCCTCATGTGCGCCCGTCAAGTAGAAGGTCGAAGCAAGCTTTGGAACGACAATAGTTCATCATGTAAGAGATCCGAACCGAAGCAACGGGTTTGGTAGGAGGAGCGCTCCATCCAATGTGGTTGGCCAATCCGGTCGTAGTGCGCAAGGCAAATGGGAAGTGGAGACTGTGTATTGATTACACAGATATCAATAAGGCTTGCCCTAAAGACCCCTTCTCACTACCGCGCATCGACCAGATTGTTGACTCCACGGCTGGGTGTGATCTGTTGTCATTCCTCGACGCCTACTCCGGCTACCACCAGATCTTCATGACAAGAGAAGACGAAGAGAAAACAGCATTCATCACCCCATGCAGTACGTATTGTTTCATGCGGATGTCTTTCGGGTTGAAGAGTGCTGGTTCGACGTTTGCAAGGGCGGTCCAGATTAGTTTTGAACCCCCAGCTACATAGAAATATGGAAGCTTATATGGATGACATAGTGGTCAAAACCAAGGACAGGGCAACCCTCATACCAGATTTGCAAGAAACATTTGCAAACCTGCGCAAGATCAATCTCAAGTGAACCCCGAGAAGTGCGCCTTTGGCGCCTCCGTCCGCAAGCTTCTCGGTTCTTGGTGTCACAGTGGGATAGAGGCCAATCCGGACAAAATCAAAGCTATAGAGCAGATTGAAGCACCTAAGCTTAATCAAGGATGTGCGCCGCTTGTTGGTTGCGCGCCGCCATGGGCAGGTTCATGTCTGTTCGCTGAAGGCCGCCTTCCCTTTTTCAAGATCCTGAAAAAGGCGGGCCCGATGGAGTGGATGCCAGAAGCCGATGTAGCATTGCAAGGTTTGAAGAAGTACCTCTCCTCCGTGCCAATACTAGTTGCGCCTAGGCCACAGGAGCCGTTGCTGCTATACCTGGCAGCAACGGACCAGGTGGTCAATGCCGCACTAGTGGCGCAGAGAGAGGTTGACGACGAGGTTATGGCAGCGGTAGAGCCCGACACCACCAATGCAGAGACGACAAAGCCAGTTGAAGTGCCGCCGAAGAAGAAAATGATGCAGCACCCGGTCTACTTTGTTAGTTCCCTCCTGCACGGGGCTAGATGAAGGTACTCAGGCGTGCAGAAACTGCTCTTCGCCTTCTTATGGCCTCGAGGAAGCTGGCCACTACTTCCGTGCACACGAGATCACTGTCGTGCCACTCGCTTCCCTCCGCAATGGATATTGCACAATCCGGATGCAACGGAAGAATTGTGGAATGGGCATCGAGCTGTCCAACTTGGGCCTCCAGCAGTCAAAGTACTTCGACGATTCAGAGCCGAGTCCTAGTGGAGTTCATTGCAGAATGGACCGCAACGCCGACGAAGAAGCCCAAGAGACTGCTCTCCCGCAAGGAGGCAAGTTGTGATTGGATCATGTACTTTGATGGAGCTTTTCTCATAAGGCGCCGAGGCTGGCGATCGCTTGTCGCACTTGACCGGAGAGCACCTCAAGTACGTGATCCGATGCACTTCCCTGTGGAGGTGTCAACAAACAATACGGCAGAGTACGAAGGGCTGCTTGCCGATCTTAGGATCGCAGGCGGACCTCGAATCAAGAAACTCATCGTCCGGGAGACTCGCAGCTTGTCGCCAAGCAAGTCAACAAGGAATACCAGAGCCCATTGATGAAGGCTCACGCCGAAGAAGTGAGAAATGGAAGAGCGCTTCGACGGTATACAGCTGAACACATTCCCCGAGCGGAGAACGATATCGCCGACACCGTCAAACGCTGCTGCCCTCAAGCTACCCCAGGAACCAGTACCTTTTGTGCTTCAGCTAACTCAGCCATCCGCTGATCCATCAACAGAGCAGAATAAGAGGAGGAAATCAGACCCGCAAGTACTTTTCTCGCCGAAGCCCCCGAGCCGCCGCAAGGATGTTGCCGGGATACCGAGCTCGCCACGGACGACTGCCCGCGGAGCGCCAAGTTCCTTGGCCACAAGACAGCCGCCCTATAGCGGAGGAAATGCCTTTAGTCTCGCCCGAGCCCTGTGCTCCAGCCAGGCACAAGATACCGTATGATTCTCCAACAGGGAACTTCTCGAGGAGCAGGAAGAAGGAAAGTAGCCCGTCATTTACCATGTACCAGTTCGTCGATGACGCCCTGCATGTAAAGAGGCCGAACGGTGTGAAATTGAAGTGTATCCTCGAGAGGAAGGACTGGAGCTGCTGGCAGAGATACACGGAGGCATATGTGGATCCCACATTGGGTCAAGGGCCCTGCCGGCAAGGCATTTCGCAAGGCTTCTTCTGGCCCACCGCCTCCAGATGCGATTTACACTAGTCACCGTGTGTGAAGCGGTCGGCCCATTCAAAGAAGCTTCATCAGCCAGCCAAGCCCTTCAAACCATTCCTCTCTCCTAGCCCTTCTCGGTCCGGGGCTCGACATATCGGGCCCTTTCCCTGGGCTGTCGGGGCTTTGAGTACTTGTATCGCTGTAATCGACAAGTTCACAAAGTGGCCGGAGGTGGAGGCAAGTGAGGAAGGTCACAGCTCAGCCAGCCATCAAGTTCTTCAGGGACTAGTGTGCCGCTTTTACGCACTCCAACCGGGTTATCACCGATAACGGCACACAGTTCACAAGCCGCACCTTCATGCAATATACCCAAGACCTCGGGCAAGAAAGTCTGCTTTGCCTGCTGTTCACCCACGGCAATGGTCAAGCTGAGAGGGCAAATGCTGAAGTACTGTGAGGCCTAAGGACCAAGACCTTTGACAGGCTGCACAAGAGTGGAAGGCGCTGGATTGATGAGTTGCCGGTGGTTCTTTGGTCAATCAGGACGACGCTAAATCGAGCCACCGGCCAGACACCTTTTTCCCTAGTATACGGGGCATAAGCAGTTCTCCCCACTGAACTCATATACGGGTCACCTCGAGTGCTTGTTTATGACGAGCTTGAGCAAGAGAAACTACGGAAAGATGACACAATGCTCCTTGAGGAAGATCGTCTTCGGGTGGTTGTGAGAGCAGCACACTACCAGCAAGCCTTGCGCCGCTACCATAGCCGCAAGGTTCATGCCCAAGCCTTGAGGAAGGCGATTTTGTCCTTCGCTGCTCAATCGCCAAGAATTCCAACAAGTTGACGCCTAAAGTGGGAAGGCCCTTATCGGTAATACGAGTCACAGTGCCCGGCGCAGTCCGCCGAGATCAAGATGCTGCCCGTGAGTAACTCCCGAACATTGAGCATCTTCGCAAGTTTTACCCAGGAGGCATGGCTTGCCGCCCCCGCAAGCCACCTTGTACAAGCATTGCCGATGATGCATGTAACCTTTGTACAAAGCCAGCGCAGACCCCGAGCATAAATAAATGAAGCATCATGCCCTAAGTTATAGCATGCATGCTAGGTTGAGTCTCGCCCTTGGTTAGGGTTGATAGTGCTTAGCGCTACTAACCCCTAGCTTAGAGGTCGAAAAGGCCCCTTTCCCGCTCCTTTGTCTTCTTTGGTTCGCAGGACTCACGTGATATCCTTGCCGGATCACTTGAGGGCTAAAAGGAAAGAGGGACAGGCTCAAGATCTAGACCCCGCAAGCCAGTATTGCCGGGGGCTGCGAGTGCAAAGATTCACCCATGGCAAACCAGAGTTGCCGGGGGCTACAGCTTCAGATAAGTTCTTCATCCCTTATCATGCATTCCCTTATGGATTGAGGTATGTGAAACCTCATTTTTTCCCAAAGCTACCGTGCTCCCCTAAAACTCTAGGCCCTAGGGCTCGTTCCTGGGGCCAGGTTTGTTTGTTGTCGCGGCAGCAAAAGGATGAAACGAGGAGCCTGAACCCACCTCATCCCTGCCTCCGCCAAAAGCGTGAGAAAGGTCGAGCGAAGTGGGAAGACGGCATGGCCTGTTGCCGGGCAAGGAAATGTTTATCTTAGGGATATCAAGGATTTACTCCTTGTCGTGGGTTCTACCCAAACAAATGACCCGACAAGCATCCCTTTTCACTAAAAACATTCCACTCGTGTACATCCCATGGGGAATGAAAATCATGAATGATGGGATTACAAGTTTTAAATTCAGCCAAGGCCCAAAGGCTTACAAGCTAAAAGAGATAAGGTGCCCAGAACCCTTTGTTGTCCCTCTCCTCAGGAGGCAGGTCAAGGAGGCGAAAAGGGCGTAAGGGGCGCTTAGGCGAAGCACGAGTGGCAGGAGACACCAAGAGAACATCTCGTGGCCATCCAAGGCTGGATGGTGATGGCGGCGCAGGAAGGTAGCTCAAGACGAGGCGCTGGACGCCAAGACGCTGGCCGAAGGCGCCGATGCCCACAGATTCGATTTGACGGCCTTGCCGCCCGCCTCTTCCTCTTCCGCAGCCTCCCAACGCCACGCCCAAGGAGACGACCCGAGAAGTTCAGAAGTTAGCGACACGGATGATGGGGTCGCCAAGTCAAGACGGAGCGGGCGCCTCGACACCTAGTCGGACCCATCATCCTCGCCGCCGCTACCTCGCTATCGCTGCCGCTGTCCTCCTCGCCACTCCCGCCCAAGGAGGAGTCTTCGCCATCAAGAGCTCTCCACGCAGCACCTTGCCCGGGTCCCCAAGAGCCCAAGACCTTGACGGAGAGGAGGCCGCCTCCATCGCCTTGAAATGGAGAGTGAGCCCTCCGTCAAGTGGTGGATATGAGCGAACGCCTTCCATCCCCGACGAAGATACATCACGGAGGGGCTGGAAGTCGACGCGAACTCGCTACCGCTGATCCAACAGCCTCATGTGCAGCCGCATGACTCCGGGCGGATCCAGCCCATCTCCCACGCGAATGGAGTCGGGAGACGGCGACGCGGCGAGGCGGCGGGCGCAGCCTCGACGAAGAACTCGCAAGGGTCATCCCCAACATGGCCTCCATGGGGGAGGAACCATCTGGCGGAGGCGAGACCGGGCGCGCCGCCTGGCCCCTCCTTCTTCCCCGAAGCTGCCCGCTCGCACATCGCCTCGCCTTCCCTTCCTCAAGGGCTGGCTCATGCACCGCAGGTGCAGGAGAAGGAAGGACGTTGTCGAAGCGGCGCACTCGCCGCCACCGCTGAAGGCTGCAGGATTCCTCTCCATGACGGATGGAGGGGGGAGCAGAAGTGAAGGAAGGAGGAGATGAAGAATGCGGACGCCATCCCCCTCCCGCCTTTATAAAGGAACGGGTGGGGCTCGCCGCCTGGGCCGCCAATCAAGACGCTGAAGGCGAGGAACTCGACCAACCCGCTGCCCCAGCCCGACGCCCGGCTTCCCCGCCCACTGCTCGCCACCCTAAGCGCATGAGAACTGCGATGGCAGGCATGCGGACCAAGGCGACGGGTGAGGCGACTTCTCCCCACCCCGTGATCGGGGAATGGACACCTTGAAGACCACGCCGCCCTGTTTCAAGAATGGGCGCCGCCCATGCCTCCCTCCGCTTATGGGGAAGGCGCGAATCGCCCTTTACTACGACGTGACGCATGCGCCGAGCTCAGCCCCACGCTGCGTCGCCTATGTCACACACGCCCCCACGCCAAGCCACGCTGGAGGCATGGGAAGCGAGCGTGAAGATACTTACGACGGTAAAACCACCTCACCGCTCACAAGACTGCTTTTTGGGCCTAGCCCAACGACGCGATTGCGCTTTAGGTGTGGCCCAGCTCGGGGCTCCTGCCGGTGTACAAAAAAGAGGGTACACTTTTGTACCCCTATAACTATGCACGGCAATCTGAGCCATGGCACCACCAAGACCGAGCAAGGCAAGGGAGGTGAGCTAAGGTAAGGCAAGCTCGAAGGAGCAGAACGACGCCAAGACCAAGACCACAAAGAGAAAGGGGACGAAGCGGACTCCCCGCAAGATCCTTGCCGGGAGGCGGTTTTAGCAAACCCGCAAGACCCTTGCCGTGGCAGCTCGCCCACACCTACGAGCGAATCACCCTTGAGTCCACTCGCCCCATGGGGCAAGGATTCGGAGACATCCTTGCGGTGGTATGCGCATCTTTGTGAAGACATTCAAGATCGATACACACTATAGAAGATGACGACCTTGGCGGGATCCCAGCCAAGGAGGACCATAAGGCCCCGGCAAGAGCCTTGCCGGAATGACAAAGAGCGCCACGGCAAGACCTTGCTGGGCTACGGGCGAGGCCCTTGCCAAGAACACCCAGAAGGCCACCATCGTGCCCACGCCAATCAAACCTCTACCACCATTCGCATGCAGCTGCCGACCCAATTAGTTGGGCAGGCACTGCTGGCGGCAAGCGGATCTTCGTGGAGACCCACCATCGCGCCACCTCAGCCGCCGCTTACCTACATGGCACCACGGCACCGCTGGCTGTATGCCTGGTTGACACGAAAGGAGCGGCGCATTTAACGAGACAGGCTCTCCCCGCCCCGATAAAGCAAGGACACCTAAGCAAGACGCATTAAAGGCGCTTTGTCATGTAATGCGAGGGATAAACTCGCATCATCAGATTCTTTCTCCTCCCGTGTGCCACTATGGCAACCCCTTTCCCTATAAAAGGAGGCCCAAGGCACAGGAGGAGGATTCGCTTTTTGGAGCTCCTCACGCCCATTGCTAGTTCAAGAACACAGATAAACAAACCACCAAAGCAGGAGTAGGGTTTTACGATCTCGCGCCCCAACCTCGGATAAAGAAACTTTGTGCTATCTGCTTGATCCGCTCTTCTCACGATTTCGCTACCCCGTGATCGTAGTAGGGATTCTTGTGATCCCATAGGTGTCGTTCCCACCGACAACCTGAAATAGAAAAACCTCCTGATAATGAAAATGAAACTTCTACCACTGATGCTGAAACTCAATCTGGTAGTGAACATCAACCTAGTGATATTGAAAAAGATAATGATGAGGTTCATGAGGACACTCAACCAAATAATGATAAAGAACCAGACAATGATGTTGAGACAGAACCACCTATTCATCTTGATAACCCACAACCTAAGAATAAAAGGTATGATAAAAGAGACTTTGTGGCTAGAAAACACGGTAAAGAAAGAGAACCGTGGGTTAAAAAACCTATGCCTTTTCTACCCAAGTCAACTAAAAAGAAAGATGATGAAGAATTTGAACGCTTTGCAGAAATGCTGAGGCCAGTCTTTTTGCATACTCACTTGGCTGATATCTTGAAAATGCCTCCTTATGCAAAGTATATGAAAGACATCATCACAAATAAGAGAAAAATACCGGAAGCTGAAATCTCCACTATGCTTGCTAATTACACTTTCAAGGATGGAGTACCTAAAAACTTGGAGATCTGGGTATACCAACTATACCTTGCTCTATCAAAAAGAACTATGTGAAAACTACTTTGTGTGATTTAGGAGCTGGTGTTAGTGTTATGCCTTTCTCTTTATATAAAAGACTTGACTTGAATAAACTCACACCTCCTGAAATATCTTTGCAAATGGCTAAGAAGTCAACTGCCATACCTATCGGTATATGTGAGGATGTGCCCATTGTTGCTGCTAATGTTACTATTTTGACTGACTTTGTTATACTGGAGATGCCCGAGGATGACAACATGTCGATTATTCTTGGTAGACCCTTCTTGAATACTGTAGGGGCTGTTATTGATTGCAATAAAAGCAAGGTCACTTTTCATATGAATGGTAATGAGCATACGGTGCACTTTCCGAAGAAACAATTCCAAGTGAATGGTATCAATGTTATTGAAAAATCTCCGACAATCACTATTGGATGTTTTCAAATACCTCTACCAACTGTCAAAAAGAAATATGAAATTCTTATTGTTGGGGAGATGCATATCCCCATTGAGGTAACCTAGTGATTTAAGAAAGTTCTTCAGTTTCATGCTAACCGAAAGTGGTTGTTAAGAAGACCTGATCAACCTTATTAATGAATCATGTTTGAGCGGTATGAAATTGATGAATTTAGTAAGAACTACTTTCTATCCTTACTTTTTATTCTCTGTTTATATTAGTTAAATAAAATAAAATACCATGTTTTATCTGTTTTCTGAATTTTCTGTGCAATAAAAAATGACCTAAAACATAAAAGTTCTCAGAATGCCCTGAAAATTTTATATGACTTTTTCCTGAATATTTATGAATTTTTGGTGCAAATAATACCAGAGGGAGGTGCACCAGGTGGTCACAACCCACTTGGGCGTGCCAGCACCCCCTGGTGCACCCTGGGGGGTTGTGGTCCCCACGTGGGCACCCTCACTTATCTCTTTAGTCCACATCATCACTCAGCTCCAGAAAAAAAATCCCCATTGCTCTCTCTCCCGTGTTCTTGAGCTCAAACCCGCGGATTTCAATCTATTTGCTCGAAGCTCCATTTCCGAAACTGTTCAGGGGATTGTTGCTTGGTATGTGACTCCACCATTTGTCCAATTAGTTTTTGTTTTAATGGTTTATACTTTGAATAATTAGTTACTCTTGGTGCTGCTGTAGATGTGCTTGCATGTTCAATTCTTAGTGTTCTAAGTAGTTGGAATGCTTGCTATGGCCTCTATGTATCCCTATGAGTAGTTGCTATTAGTTTTGTGAAGTTTTGTTGAGAAAATTTTGTGAACTAAAAATTCAGATTTTTGTTCATAGGAAAAATTGTACGCGGACATGAATATCTTCAGGAAATTTGGCTCTAAGAAGAACTCCAAGGGTGTTATTGGGGAGTCTTCTGATAGTGATCTCCGCCCTCAAAGGTTGGCGGAGGTACGACCGTGCGAATGGCCGCACATCACATTCCTTCAGCAGGCTGGAATTCATGAGGAGTTCATGCAATTTTTTGCTAATGTCGGCCTCACCGACTTCATCGCAGATGAGTGTGAACAGCACCAAATCCTCACAAACATGTTTGTCCAAAGTTTTACTTTCCTTCCTAGAAATAATCCTCCCTGGTCAAGGCCCCGGGAACGGGGGTCCCTAGACTTGCTCGCTCTGCCCACAGCGGGCTCCACCAAAGGGCCCAGACGGCCCATCTTCACCAGCAAAGACTCAAGACCCTCGCGAGGGGCCAAGCCTCACGAGGCGGACGATGCAAGACCTCCTTGGGGGCGGCCTCACCAGGCTGGCTCACGAGGGGCGGAGAGACCAAGGCAAGGGACATCTCGCGAGGTTCCTGTGACATAAGCCATCACGACTAGAGCCAGGCGGGCGCCAAGCGGGAGCCAGCGTGCACAGCGTCCTCCTTTCCTCTTTGGAGCTAAAGAGGCAAGCGCAGGCGAGGAGTCCCGAGTCATCAGGCAAAGGTTTCCATATCGGTGCAACAAGACCAAGACCAGCAGGACGACAGGACGGAGGTCACCTTGGAGCCCAAGACAGTGTCACCACCAGAGCCTTTGGCAAGCGAAGACCACCTTTAGTCAGGATAACTTGTACAAGTTGTCTCCCTTCGAATTTGGCCGTTGTGGGATCCCTTCCCGCCTAACATTTGGGAGAGGACCAGGGCCTCTATAAATAGGACTAGCCACCACAGTAGGGAGGCAACTGAACACAGAACATTCAGATCACCCTCACACACACAAGCTCACCAAACACAAGAGCACCTCTCCTCAGGAGGTTGTTCTTCCCTTTGTAACTGTTCATCCTTAGCCCAAGAGGCAATCCACCACACCACACCGAGTAGGGTATTACACCACATCGGGTGGTCTGAACCAGATAAACTCTCGTGTCTCTCGCTCTTTGGGTTCTGCCGAGCTAAGCCTTGTGATCGCTAAGTAGAGCGAAGTTAGAGAGAGATCTTCATTCGCACCTCAAGTGTTCGAACCTCAAGGGTTTTCCAAACCGAATCGACATTTGGCGCCTGTAGGTGCGCCAAGTCTTCCTTCCATCGATCCATGCTCCACCACCACTGCGCCTCGCCCCCATGGCCGGTGTTGCTCTTCCGACCATGATTTACAGATGCCCGTGGCGGGCCAGGGCTCGAGCCTAGCCCGCGCTTTGCGGCAGTGCAAAGGGCCACCCAAGTTAAGGTTGAGATGTCGCTGCATACGACGGCGTGGCGGGCCCGACGGCTTTCCTGCTGGCGTATGAAGAGGCCATCTTGAAGGCTGGGGGCGACGACAAGGTCATGGCCAACTGGCTTCCGATGGCCCTCACTGGCGCACCGCACGCCTGGCTACTCAACCTCCCTGGATCTACAAGTATGCCTTGGGAGGAGTTATGATCCTTCGCTGCGCGCTTCACGGCACCGGGCGCCGCTATCGTGGACCTCCTCGGCGTTCGCAAGCGCCAAGGCTGCATCTGGCCACACCAAGCCATTCTTTTCGCCAGATCGACGCCGCCCACGTGGTAGGGCCTCGGTTGGGCGGGCGCCAAGGCCAACCCGACCTTCGACACGGGATCACCCCCACCACCATCGCCTGCAAGGCTCCCAATGCTTTGCACGCCCACCATCTGCAGCGTAGCCATCACCAAGACCCTCATCGACGATGGCGCCAGCCTCAATGCGCTCTCTGTGGAGGTTTTTAGCCTCCTTCATGTACCCCTCGAGCGGCTCCGCCCCGGCAAGCCCTTCTCCGAGGTCGGCGGCGGCTCCTCCAGCCCCCTGGGGCAGATCCGTCTTCCCGTGACCTTTGGCACTCGCGACAACTATCGCACTGAGCTGATCGACTTCGACATCGCATGTATTGGCCTCCCGTACAACGCCATCCAGGGTACCGGGCTCTGGCTAAGTTTATGGCAGCAACCCATCAGGCCTACAACCTCATGAAGATGCCCGGGAGCAAGGATGTCCTCACCGTAGTTGGAGATACCAAGGAAGCTCTGGTAGCGCTCAAATTTTCCCTCAAGACCGCCGTGGCGGCGCGACCGACCGACAAGGTCGTCTCCAGAGTTAAGGAGGCCGCACCAGCTAAGAAGAAGCAGTTGTTCACTCAAGATCGGGCAGAAACCAAGCGGGTGCCGGTCGAGGAAGATGGGTCCTCTGGAGACACCTTCACCATAGGTGCTAACCTCGACCCGGATCAAGAGAAGGCATTGGTGAAGTTCTTGCACGGAAACAAGGAAGTATTCTCATGGGAGCCCAAACAGCTGGTAGGGGTCCCAAGAGGGGTGATCGAGCATCACTTGAAGGTGTGCCCCAATGTGTGCCCTGTGAAGCAGAAGATGCGGCAATAGTCCACGGAGAAGCAGTCCTTCATTGTCAAGGAAACCTGCAAGCTGGAGGCAGCATGTGTCATTCGCGAGGTTCGGTACCCCGAATGGCGGGAGAACCCCGTCGTGGTGCCACAGAAAGGCGGGATGGAGCGCATGTGTGTCGACTTCACCAACCTCAACAAGGCCTGTCCCCAAGATCCGTTCCCGCTTTCGCGCATCAACCAGATCGTTGACTCCACCGCCAAGTGCGACCTGCTATGCTTCCTCGGATGCTTTCGTGCTATCACCGATCAAGATGGCGTAGAGGATGTGGAGAAGACGGCCTTCCTGACCCCGTGCGGGGTGTACTACTACACTTGCATGTCGTTCCGGCTGTGCAACACAGGCGCGACCTTCCAACAGTTAATGCACATCGCCTTGGGTCAGCAGCTCAGGAGGAACGCTGAAGCCTATGTCGACGACATTGTGGTAAAGTCCCGGGAGGCGAGGACATTGATTCAGACTGAAGAGACAAATATGAGCCCGCCGCCAGTGAACTTAATGCTCAACCCGAGAAGTGCCTATTTGGTGTCCCTCCCAAGAAGTTGGGCTTCCTTGTGTCCCCAGGGGATTGAAGCCAACCCGAGAAGGTTAAGGCGATAGAAGACATGAGCCCACCGAAACCCTCAAGGAGATGCAAGCTTGTGGCTGCGGACTTCACTAGGGCGCCCATCTCCAAGCCGGGAGAGCGCGCCTACCATTCTTCAAGCCGATGAAGAAGAAGGGCCTGCTTTGAGTGGACCCCTGAGGCTGACCAAGCTGCTTCAAGACCTCAAGAGATACCGACCAGCCCTCCAGCTGATGGTGGCGCCCGCCCTCGAGCCCTGGTGCTTTATCTGCCACTGCTTCCTCACTCTACCAACAGAGCCTCGTGGCGGTCCCGAAGAGCTTAGGCGTCACGGCCGAGCCGCAATTCTAGCCGGGCGACATAAAACCCGGAGGGCACCGCATAGGGCTGCAAGCAGCGACAACGGATGACCAGGCTCAGCAAGACGGCGCCCTTAAGCCTACCGAGGCCCCAATAAGAGACAAGGCTCCGGGGTTCCGTCGCCTCAGGAGGCGCCTGAAACCCCGACCGACGAGGCCCTGCCGACGCTACTCGCCGAAAGCACCCAAAGGTACTTGGTCGGCACGGTATCAGGATGCAAGGGCACGGTACCCTCATGCCTCGTGTTTTGCTCGTGTTTGGTGGCCTCGCAAGAAGTTGCAGCACTACTTTCAAGGTCACCCAATCAGGGTCGTCTTGCTTACCCACTGGAAAGTGTACTCAGGAGCCCCAATGTTGCTGGAAGAGTCGCTGAGTGGAACATCGAGCTGCAAGCATTCCAGTTGGAGTTCAGCACAACCAGGGTCATCAAGGGAGCCGTGCTCGCTGACTTTGTAGCAGAATGGACTGACGCCCCGAGGTTTGAAGCAGGCGAGGATCAATCCCTCTCGCCGGGAACTGAAGTACCAGATGGCTGGGTCATGTATTTCGATGGCGCGTTCGCACGCCAAGGTGCGGGAGCTGGAGCAGTGCTCATCTCGCCTACTCAGGACAAGCTCTACTACGTCGTACAACTCTGCTTCCAGCATGGCGAGAAGGTCTCCAACAACATCGTGGAGTACGAGGGCCTCATCGCTGGCCTTAAGGCTGCGGTGACCCTAGGGGTGAAGCACCTCACCATCAGGGGCGACTCGCAGCTCCTTGTCAACTTCTCCAACAAGTTATACGAGCCAAGGGACAAGCACATGGAGGCGTACCTCGTGGAGGTACGCAAAATGGAAAAGCATTTCGTTGGGCTAGAGTTGCAGCACGTGCCCCGTGGCACCAACAAGGAGGCTGACAACATCGCCAAAAGAGCATCCAAACGACTACCCCAGGAGCTTGGCATCTTTGAGGAGCGGCTCATCAAGCCTTCGGCAGCACCTCCGCTTTCAGGACCGGCACCGCCTCGGGAGGAACTCCCCCAACCACCTGCCTCGGGAGCCCCGGCCTGCGGCCCAACCTCGGGAGCATGCCTACTCCTGGCGCTCGAGCCTCGGGAGGGGTGCTGGACCAAGGGGTTCAGGGAATACCTAACGCAAGGGACGCTGCCGGAGAAAGAGGAGGACACAGAGCGCGTGGGCCGACAGGCCACGGCGTACTACATCCAGGATGGTGAGTTATACAAGAAGCGGCCGAATGACATTTCCCTGCATTGTATCTCCAGGGAACAGGGGAAAGAGTTGTTAGCTGACATACACGGCGGAGACTGTGGGAACCACTCGTCGTCACGAACCCTCATCGGCAAGGCATTCCGCAGCAGGTTCTACTAGCCTACGGCACTCAACGATGCAGCCGAGCTGGTGAAGTCCCGCAAGGCCTGCCAATTCCATGACAAGCAGATCCATCAGCCGGCTCAGGGACTCCAGACCATCCCACTCTCGTGGCCATTCGCAGTCTGGGGGCTGGACATCTTAGGCCCGTTCCCCCGAGCGCCTGGGGGCTACCGCTACCTCTACGTCGCCATCGACAAATTCACCAAGTGGGTGGAGGTAGAAGCTGTCCGCACCATCCCAGCCGGGTCTGCGGTCAAGTTCATCAAGGGTCTCGTAAGCCGGTTCGGGGTACATAATCGCATCATCACCGACAACGGCTCGCAGTTCACTAGCAATCTCTTCAAGACATATTGTGCTAACCTTGGAACACAGATCTGCTACGCTTCGGTGGCACACCCCAGGAGCAATGGTCAAGCTGAACACGCCAACGCGGAGGTCCTGAGAGGCCTCCAGACCAGGACCTTCAAGAAGAAACTCGAGGCCTGCGGTAGGGGCTGGCACGACGAGCTCCAGTCTATGTTGTGGTCCATCCGCACCACTGCCACCAAGCCAACGAGCGAGACCCCGTTCTTCCTCGTCTACTAAGCGGAAGCGGTTCTCCCTCACAAGGTCAAGCATCGCTCCGCGCGGGTCCTGGCATTTGATGAGACGCAGCAGGATGCCATGCGGGGGATGGACCTCGTGCTGGAGGAGGAACGCCGCCGTGAAGCCACGCTTCGAGCGGCAAGATACTAGCAAGCACTGCGGCGGTATCACTGCCGCATCCTCCGCTCCAGAACACTCGAGGTGGATGACCTCGTCCTAAGGCGGGTGCTCTCCAGGGAAGGGATGCATAAGCTCTCACCCATGTGGGAGGGCCCGCTAGGGTCACCCACGCCTCAGTCCTCGCCAGCGCTCGAGACGCAGGATGTGGTCCCCATCCAACGCCTGAACATCCAAAGACCTCCGAAGTTCTACCCATGAAGCAAGGCTCGACGCCTATTAAGCAAGGCTCGACGCCTATTAAGCAAGGCCCAGTGCTTGTGAAGGTCTCCGCTCGTGACACTCTCAGGTAATAATGAGTGGGGTTGTACACGCCCCGGAGTCTCAGGAGTGCCGCCCTCGGGCCTAGGGGGTTCCCTCCCACATCCTAGTGGCAGCACTTAGCTCCACGCTGGTGAGAAGACTAGACTAGGTGCCGGACGTGGCTTTTCATTTGCTTTCCGTAGTTGGCTTGCCCCTCTTTGATGAAAATGTGCTTTCTGGTGTTCCTTGCCGGCTTGGTTCCATCGCCTTTTGCCTCCTTTTCTGCCTTTGGTTCCTTGTTTTGACCCGTACTCTCCCTCACGTGCCTCGCAAGGGGGCTGGACAATTGCCCCCATGAGAGTTTTTCCCTGTTCTTCGCGAGGCACCCGCGCTAGAGCTCGCAAGCTAGCACACCTTTCCCAATCCGTGCCCCTCGGGTACCGTGATGTGAAGTGATGGGTCATGGCCGGCTGCATGTGCGACCAGGGCTCGGAAGAATAAGAGTTTCCTAACGAATTTTTGCAGTTCCTAGACGAATCCCAAGCCAAGGAGGCCTCGCCAGGTATTGGGAAACGCTACCACAAGGCGGAAACTACTCAACACGCTGTTGTTATTCCTACGCGCCTACATAAAATGTTGATGCTGCAACACGACACAGGAACGATAAACATAGCATGGCAACTTGGAAATCATGGTTCGTTGCATGCCCCTGCAGGGCCCCATACTTGTCTCTCTCCTAATGTAGGAAGAAAAGGAAGAACGAAACAAAAGTGGTGCGCGCTCCCACGGCAGTTTGCGAGGATGGGCCCATGGCGCTCTCCTGGGCTCAGCCAGACCCCTCCTTCTACTTCATTGGGACACGTCAACTAGACGACCTGCTGCCACCCTCAAAGCGGGCGCGGCAGCGTGGCAGCTGGTCGTAGCCACCGCTGCTAGAGTTGTCGCCGAAAGAAGAGTCGTTGTAGCTGGACGAGCCATGGCCGGCGCCAAGGACAAGCCCGCCTTCACCCTCGTCGCGGCCGTCGCCAAGGCTGTGCACCTCACCACCATTGTTGTCCTCAGGGCAGCACCCGATGCGGCAACCATCTTCCCCGAACACCCTCACGTAGAGGGTCGTGTTGCCGTCGTATTTGAAGTGGAGGGTGCACCGCCGGCCCAGGTAGCGTGCGCGGGCAAACGTTTGCCAGCCGCGGGCCAGGGCTGCATTGCCCGTGACAGAGACCTCGACCGCGACTCATGAAACCTTGCTGCAGCAGCCGTCCGCCTGTAGCCAGAGACCGCCTGGACCTGTGGCCGGCAACTCACCGGCGAAGAAGCGTGGGAGCTGAAGCCAGGTGACGGCCGGGGTTCTCCGACCACACGACAAACTCCGGCAGCACCTCTGCCGAGTGGAAGCACGGCCGGGGAGGCCGCGCGACCATGGCGCGCCTCCCTTCATCGATGGGGCTGCCACAACCTGGGCGACTCCTACCACGCAAAGAGGCGCTGCCGCGGCCGCGAGGGGCCACGGTGGGGGTCGCAGTGTGCTTCCATGGGCGGTCGCGCCCCCTCTTGGGCCGCGGCGAACTAGGCCCCTCCTGGCGGGCCTTCCCCTTCTCTGCGGCCGAGAACCTCTTCGCAAGCACCATGGGAGTCGCTACTAGCAATGTAGCAAGGGAGAAGAAGCGAGCAGAGAAGGAAGAGATGAGCAACTGGGCCCGCCCCCCGCCTCATTTATAGAGGGAGAAGGCCAACCGGCGATCCCCACGATCGTAGTTAATGATGATTTTTCTCTGCATGCGCAGGGACTCGTCAAGTCGGGCAGTTGTCGAGGCAGCGTGGGGAAGCGGAGATGCCCACGTCCAATCAATCGTCACACGTCAACCAAGGCCGCATGCTATTGGGGCCCGCGGTGCTCTGCACTTTCCCTTTGACTTCGCCCCGAAGCCAAGTCCGAGTGCTCCTTGGGCCCGGGGGCTACTGTCGGCGTCCTCGAAACGGGGGTCCCCACACTTGCCTGCCTGCGGCCCATGGCGTGGCTCCACCAGCGCCCCGACGCCCATCTTCACTAGCAACATTCAAGACCGCTGAGGGCTGCTCTCGAGGTGGTCGACGAAGACCTCCTCGGGGCGGCCTCACCAGTTGGCTCGCGAGGGGCAGAGATCAAGGCAAGGGACACCTCGCGAGGTTCCTGTGACGTAAGCCATGATGACTGGAGCCAGGCCGGCGCCATGCGGACGCCAGATGCAGCGTCCTCGTTTCATCTTTGGTGCTAAAGAGGCAAGTGCAGGCGAGGAGTCCCGAGACATTAGGCAAAGGTTTCCATATCGGTGCAACGAGACCAAGACCAGCAGGACGACAGGATGGAGGTCACCGTGGAGCCCAAGACGGCGTCACCACCAGAGCCTTTGGCAGGCGAAGACCACTGCCGGTGTCAAAACCGGTGGATCTCGGGTAGGGGGTCCCGAACTGTGTCTAGGCGGATGGTAACAGGAGACAAGGGACACGATGTTTTTACCCAGGTTCGGGCCCTCTCGATGGAGGTAAAACCCTACTCCTGCTTGATTAATATTAATGATATGGGTAGTACAAGAGTAGATCTACCACGAGATCAGAGAAGCTAAACCCTAGAAGCTAGCCTATGGTATGATTGTTGTTCGTCCTACGGACTAAAACCCTCCGGTTTATATAGACATCGAATAGGGTTAGGGTTACACGTAGTCGGTTACAATGGTAGGAGATCTACATATCCAGACGCCAAGCTTGCCTTCCACGCCAAGGAAAGTCCCATCCGACACGGGACGAAGTCTTCAATCTTGTATCTTCATAGTCCAGAGTCCGCCAAAGGCTATAGTCTGCCATCCGGACACCCCCTAATCCAGACTCCTTTAGTAGCCCTCTAACCAGGCTTCAATGACG
The DNA here is from genome assembly GCA_021605205.1 of Aegilops longissima. Lineage (NCBI taxonomy): Eukaryota > Viridiplantae > Streptophyta > Magnoliopsida > Poales > Poaceae > Aegilops > Aegilops longissima. The sequence continues at coordinate 345,213,640 of CM038677.1, read as the reverse complement.
CATTTAGTCCGGGCGCGCATATTGTGTTCAGATTGCAAGGCGGGTTCCTCCTCTAATACTTCATAGAAGATTTTGAACACAAGGATAGTGTCCGGCTCGCAAAATAAGTTCCACATACCACCGTAGAGAGAATAACATTTACACAAGTTCAATCTGTTGATTTATTCCGTGGCGTGACATCACACCACGGCCAAGCCTTTATTCAATCATTTTCACCGCCCCACCTCAGCGCTGCTTAGCGAGGCGGTTTCTTGGCACGCCTTGTCAAAGCAGAGATCGTGTCCCCTTATTCCGGATTATCATCAATACGGGTGTGGTAACCCAACCGCCGCCATTGATTACGGCGCTTGGGAGATAAGCGAGTTTTATCAGCTGGGGACGATATCTTTGTCCGTCCATATAAGGGATAAGGATCCACTTTTTCACACACGCCTTCTTCCTCCTTTGCTTATCCATTTCACAAGACTGAGCTCCAGCGCCTAAGTCCGCACATCCCACCTCGACCTTCTCCAACTATGTCCGAGTGGTAGGCAGTGGATGGCCTCCTCCGCCACGGAGGGGCACATCAAAAGCATGGAAGGCCGATACTTGTCCGCAACATCACGCATAGGCTCCCAACAGAGGCAGCTCATTCCCACCCCTGTGCCCCATGAGAGGGTGGTGTTCTCCCCACTTCCTCCGCGGACTAGGGTTTCCACTTCACCCATTTGTCCGGGGGCTCATGTTCTACTATGGCCTAGGTTTCCATGATCCGCCCCGAATTTCATCCTCAACATCTCGGCATTTATCGTCAGGCGAGGCCTCCTCAGATCCAGCCCCACTTCGCTTATGGCTGAAGACCTTCAATGTCAAGTCAAGGTAGTGGGCGGCCGCCAAGTGGAGTGCGGAGGTGCCATGGTGCAAGATGGCCAACGCCCTATGGCTCGAGGGCCTTGTGGAGACCATAAAGGTGGCAATCGGGTAGTTCTACATCACCGAGCCGCTGACTTTCAATGGGTGGCGGCCCCGAATTCGATCTGGCTTCCCTACACGGCTCACCTCATGGAAAGAGACGGCCCGACGTGGGGTAATTCAGAAGAGCTGACCGGACTCTAAACCAAGGTCCAAACCTGGTGGACAAGAATCTCAAGCTTCTCAACGTAATCCAAGGGATGCTCATCCGCCGGATTCCCTGATGCGAGAACGGGCCTTCAACTTGTGGGAGTTTGATCCGCATAGCACCGAATTTGAGCCGCTCTTCGACACTACGCACGAAGATGCCTGGAAGGTCTTTGTTCAAGGCGACGGCTCCCGCATCCGCCATCAAGATCGCGGATTCAGCTCGCAGCATCAAGCCAGCGAGGTAAGTTATTTTACCCTTTACGGACTCTTTTTCATAGTTTGACTCTTTGCGGGATCTAAAACTCCCTCACCTTTGACAGACTGGTTGAAGACGTCCCGGACAGGTTGACCGTCCGCTCCCTTGCCGAAGACCCAGCGGATGCCCGATTGACAGGGTTGTTGGTTCCGCACTCACGCTGTGCCGGAGAAGAAGGCCACGGAACTCAAGGAGTTCCCGGTGCGGTGTTGTCGGACTCATCGTCCGATGACTCGAGGCGGACTCCCCAAGACGAGGAGGAGGAAGAGGCCTCTCCCCATCGGGGAGAGAAGAAAAGGAAGGCCGCCTAACCGGGAGGCCGGAGGGTCCAAGAAGGAAGGACCCTTCCTCCGACTACACCGCCAATGCAGATTTATTTAAGAAGGGGTGGGCACCAAGGACCAAGCCCCTAGTGAAATCGTAAGTGTCCGGACACCGAATAACTCACGGCATTCCATTTGTCGCACAACATCTTCTAATGCCAAGTATAACTGCAGCCCGCCTAAGGACGGCTCGACGATTCGCCGGCGGCCTCGATTCGCTGGAGGTGAATAGCACCTCACTTCGACCGCCTCCTCCCCCGCCATGGATGACACCGGGTGGAGTCCCAAAAGGGGCCCAGCCAGAGGAGGTGGCCTCGAGGAACCGCAGGCGACCTCCGGAACCCGGCTCAAGGGGATAAACCCCGACGGGCTTCAAGTTCGCCTGTGCGTCGACTCCGCACTCGAACCTTCAGTGGTTCCGGAGTCCGACAAAGCGACCCTTCGTAAGAAGGGCAAGATGGCGACGCCGTGACCTCCGCCCAACTGGAGGCACCGGATGATTTGATGGAGGCGCTTAACGGCGCTTCCATCGACGAGGAGCACCGCACTATTATGAGTGCGGTGATCCAGAAAGTTCAGTCTGCCAAGAGCGGGCTGACTGAAGCCTGTGCCAGCCTTCTAACAGGCTTTGAGGTATGTATTTAAGATATGTAAAAATATTACCGCATAGACAGTAGCCCCTGATGCTCAGTTTGGTGTTCGGAAAAAAAGAGGCGAACTGAGGATCTAAAAAGATATACGCAGGAGTCTAACATAAGTATGTCAATATGGGAATGCACGCTGCGCTGCTGACCTCTCGCCAGACCGATCATGGAGGTTGATGCATTAAAGCAGAGCCTCGAGCGGTCCGAGAACGAGCTCGCACTTGCCAAAAAGCAGCTCGAGGACAAGGAAGGTAAGTAATACCTTATGGGAGTGTTTAAAAGATGTGTTTGCAAAAAATGACAGGAATAACGTGAATATTGCAGGGGCCACGAACAAGGTGGCGACCCTGAAGGAAGCGGTGTCCAAGGCCCAAAGCAATGCGGCCGCGAAGCGCACAGAGCGAGAGAAGCAGGAGGCGCGGGTGGCGGAGGTGCGGCAACAGCTCCAGGCTCTCGTGGAAAAACACAAGAGTTTGGAGCGTGACTCAAAGACTCGAGAGTCCGAGCTCGCCTCGGCCCTTGAGAGCGCCAAGGCCGCTAAGGCCGAATCCCAAAAAGCCCTCTAGGAGATTGAGGCGATGAAGAAGATAGCGGCGGGTAAGGCATTCTATATGCAAAGCAAGCATGTGAAAGTGAATTATCTATTACTTACCTGAATCCGGAGCTCTCCAGTAGCATTTGCAAATCTGCCCCACAGTGTGGCTGATGCTGCCGCATTCTATCGAGCCGAGGAGGGAAGCTCGATGGCGAAGGTGTTCTGGTCTCAGTATGCTAAGGCCGGACACCCGGTGCCCTTAAGCGACCAGTTGAAGCAGCTGGTCGAGCTCCATAAGGTGGCCGAACAGGCCATGAAAGGCCTCATATTTCGGCTGTGGCCTAAGGAAGCCATGCCTGGGATCTACTTCGGGCTGGTGAGGCGGCTGGTGGATGCATGTCCATGGGTTGAAGTCATCAAGCGCTCCGTCTGCATCGAAGGTGCCCGTAGGGCCCTTGCCCTTGCTAAGGTGCACTGGGGCAAGATGGACGCTGAGAAGCTTGTGACGGATGGACCACCACCGAAGAAGGAGCATCGCAAGCCTGAAATGTATTATGAGGGCGCCTCAAGGGTGCCTCGCTTTATAGCGGATGAATGCTCCAAAGATATAATTTTGAGTAGACTCGCATTTGTTATCCTGACGCTGAAAACTTGTTCATATGCGCTAAGCAACACTTTTGAATTTAAAATATTACCTTCTGGCGGCCGTATTAAATTTGAGAGATGGCGAGTCGTCGGCTTCAAAGCCCCATGCCACGAAAGTGTTGGGGTGTTCGATGAACTTGAGCACTCTTGTTCCCATTCTTGGTCCTTCGAGGAGGCGCCAACGAACGTAACAAGGCAACCGGACTATAATGCTTGAACACTCTCACTTAGCCATAGAATTCTATAATTTTAAATTTCGCAAGCCCCTAGTATTCGAAGACCGAAGTTCGGGCGCTTATCCATGCCTTAGGCCGACAATGCCGACTCCTCGCCTAAGCGGCATAAGTCTTTAGGGACCGAAAACCTCTCGAACAGCGATCGCCTCACCCTATCACGATGATCAGTTTTAGCTTTCCATCGAGGTGCTTAACCCAGCTCAACCGGGCACAATCGCAGTTGGTTCTCCCAATAGCTACCTTAGCCGATATAACGGAATGTAAGGTACCAAACATGGGAGCCGGGCAAACCCAACTATTGACCCAAGACATGATTCAGAGCCGATGCATATAATGCTATAAGTTCGGGTGCCGACTTGTGGAAGTGTTCGGACTTATCACACCATGTTATGGGGTACTTAAGGCTCTGTTGTATTGCCTGCACTAAAGTGTACGGTTGCCAATGTCATAAATGAATATATATATATATATATATATATATATATATATATATATATATATATATATATATATATATATATATATATATAGAGAGAGAGAGAGAGAGAGAGAGAGAGAGAGAAAGGGAATTCAATAATAGGCGTAAGCTATATATTGTTTATTCAAAAGGGCTGTAGTAAGAGCGTAACGATACAAATAGTGCGATAAGCAAGGGACGGACTTTTAACATGTCCCTCCGTGGGTGAGCCCCGGATGGTGTGTAAAACAGATATATTGCTCAGAATAGATACCACCGACACTCGATGTAGCTTTCTGCTTCCCTGGCTGTTGCATCGTGTGTTCGGCGATTCTAATGCCGGGCAGGGCTCCGTGAGAACGGAGTCCTGAAAGTAAAAATAAATAAGAAAAGAATGACACAATCGGGAGCCCCTGGTGCGGTTGAGCCGCATTCTGGGCATGCCGTGGTCGTGCCCCTTCCCCTATGCCAATGGTATTTCCAGAGCGTAATTATGTACGCGTAGTACTGGTTTCGCAATTTTGCGAGGGCTGGGGTTTGGGCCGCATTGCTATGCGTGCTTTCGAACGTACAGCGGTCTTGTTGTAGGTTACTCCGGCGCTTTGACGGTGTCCGGACGCTTAATAACCGGACTCGAGAATTGCCTTAAGAGGCTGCTTTGTACTTCCGCCGCGAGGGTCAGCCAGATGCTCCTCCGTCCGGAGAGAGCGCTCGGTGTTTCCATTGACCGTAATGACTCCTCGAGGACCTCGCATCTTGAGCTTGAGATATCGACGCGGCACCGCATTGAACTTTGCAAATGCGGTTTGTCCGAGCAAAGTGCGTGATAGCCGCCATGAATGGGACTATGTCAAGATTAACTCCTCGCTTCGAAGTTATCCGGGATCCAAGACCACCTCAAGTGTAATCGAGCCCGCATAGTTGGCCTCTACACTGGTATGACGCCTTTAAAGGTCGTCTTTGTGGGTTTAATCCTTGATGGGTCTATGCCCATTTTGTGCATCAGATCCCGATAAAGCAGGTTCAAAGGCTGCTACTGGCCCATTAGGAGTCTAGTGAGGTGAACTGGCCAATGATTGGGTCTAGAACCACGCGGCAAATCCACCATGGCGGATGTGGTGGGTGGTCCTTCGATCAAAAGTGATCGGGCAGGAAGACCATGGGTTGAACTTTGGGGCGATCGGCTCCATCGCATATACGCCCATTAGTGCACGCCGCTCCCTTTTGGGTATGTGGGTTGCGTATATCATGTTCACCGTCCGCACTTATGGGGAAGCCCTTCATCCTCTATTGTTCGGCGGCCGGGGCTCCTCCTCGCCATCGCTATGCAGCCCCTTGTCATTGTTTTCGCATTTAACTTGCCTGCCTGCTTGAACACCCAACAATCCCTGTTGGTGTGATTGGCTGGCTTTTGGGTGCCATGTATCTCGCACGAGCGATCGAGTATTCGGTCCAAATTGGACGGGCCCGAGTATTTCTTTTAAATAGCTTTTTCCGCGACCGGTTTAGAGCCTCGAATCCGCATTGATCGCCATATCTCAAAGATTATCGCCAGCACGCGGCGCTTGTGTTTGTTGCAACGCGACCTGCCATTGCTGTCCTTGGTATCCGAATTACCGTGGCTCTTGGTCATGTTGTTACTACGAGCTAGCCAGCTGTCCTCTCCCGCAAAAGCGGGTCATGAGTGTTGTGAGGGCTGCCATGGTTTTCGGCTTTTCCTGTCCTAGGTGCCGGGCAAGCCACTCGTCATGGATGTTGTGTTTGAAGGCTGCAAGGGCTTCGATCCGGACAATGACGATTTGATTTTTCTTGGTTAGGAACCGTGTCCAGAATTGTCTGGCCGATTCCTCTGGCTGCTGAATTATGTGGCTTAGGTCATCGGCGTCTGGTGGTCACACGTATGTGACCTGGAAATTGTCGAGGAATGCGGCTTCTAGTTCTTCCCAACAACCAATCGACTCTGTTGGCAAGCTGTTAAGCCAATGTCGGGCTGGTCCTTTAAGCTTGAGTGGGAGGTATTTGATGGCGTGTAGATCATCACCACGGGCCATGTGGATGTGAAGGAGATAGTCCTCAATCCAAACCGCATGATCTGTTGTGCCATTGTATGATTCAATGTTTACGGGTTTGAAACCCTCAGGGATTTGATGATCCATTACTTTATCTGTGAAGCATAGTGGGTGTGTGGCGCCTCAGATTAATATATCACGCGCAGCTCAAATGAGCTTTGTTCATCGTGTTCGCCCAGCCGAATTGTTATATCCAGCGTGACGGTTATCGCCACGTGTCGCGGGCGCCCACGCGATCCATAGATCGATCTTGTCCGCCTTGCCTTGTCCTCCAATATATCTTGCAGTGTCGCGCGATTTCCCGCCGCCTTTGTATTTTTTGAGCGGCGCCAGGTGCGGCTTGAGTTGAGGGCCGAGAGGCTCTCTCGTCATGCCACGAGGTGGCCGGTCAGCCATATCATGCATCGGTGATGTAGGTTTGGGTGCTTCCTCCTCTAATCGGGTAGCAGCTCGTGTCTTGCATAGCTCTTGGAGGGCGCCGAGTTCATACTCTTCGCCGCAAGGACTTCATCCATCCGTCGCCTAGCAAATCTTGGTCAGCTCTAAGCTGTTGCTGCTTTTTCTTGAGGCTGCTTGCCGTGGCCATGAGCCTGCGTTTGAAATGCTCTTGTTCGACGGGATCCTCGGGCACGACGAATTCATCGTCGTTGAGGCTTGCCTCATCTTCGGAGGGAGGCATGTAATTATCGCCCTCTACCTCTTTTTCTGCCGCTCTCTCATGAGGGCTGGCTTCTCCATCCTCCCGCGCTGAATCTTCTTTGGAGGGGTTGTCTTCGCACCGTCCGGGTGTTATTGTCTCCGTGCGGAATCATCATTTTCTTTGTGGCGGGATTTAGAGCGGCGCCACGACGCCGGCGCTTAGGCTGTTTCTTGAGGGTCATCCTCCGTTGTTCCATCGCCATTCCCATCTTTTGGGATGTCCACCATGTATATGTCGATGACGAGGTGCCCTTCCAGTGCCCTGTGGGCGCTAGTTCTTGGTCGTCTCCTGCATTGTCGTCCATACCGTCGATGTCTTCGGAGTCGAAGTCAAGCATGTCGGTTAAATCATAGACAGTGGCTACGAAGTGGGTGGTGGGTGGGCTTTGATTTTCTTCGTCGTCCAGATCCCAACCTTCCCGACCATAATCCGCCAGGCTCTCGATAAAGAGAGAGACTTTAGTGAATTGAGAATGTCACCAAAGGGTGAGTCTTGAAAGATGTCTGCGGCAGTGAATTTATGATCGCGCCCAATCGGATTCGATTAGCGAGGGTGCGGAAGGCTCGGAGGAGTCGGCACCTTGAGTTCTGAGCCGCAAAGGATGGGGTAGGTGTACGGCTCAATCGCCGAGAGATCGCAGCCCCCGAGGCGATGTCCAGCCACCTGTCCTCGATCGGCGCGGTCGGCTCCGAGCTAAACGTCGGAGCGGACTCTGGTGCAGCCTCCAGGACACTGCTCGGGCGGTAGAGCTAGATCATGCCCTCGTGATAGTGTGGCGCTGGTTGTGGCTCGAACCCGTCAAGATCAAGTCTCCGCGGATGTCGGCCGTAGTTCAAACTTCCAAATCTGACTCGATGGCGGGCGTAGCTTTCAATCTGCTCCAGATGGCCAGCGAATTGGCCCGCAGTGCAAAGCCGCCGAATACGAAGATCTGTCCAGGGAGAAAAGTCTTACCCTGGAGCGCATCGTTGTTGATGATCGGAGGAGCCATCGGGCCTAAAGATGACGATACTGAGGAACTCTCAATGAAAGCACCAATGTCGGTGTCAAACCGCAGATCTCGGCTAGGGGTCCCGAATCGTGCGTCTAGGCGGATGGTAACAGGAGACAAGGGACACGATGTTTTTACCTGTGTTGGGCCCTCTCGATGGAGGTAAAACCCTACTCCCGCTTGATTAATATTGATGATATGGGTAGTACAAGAGTAGATCTACCACGAGATCGTAGAGGCTAAACCCTAGAAGCTAGCCTATGGTATGATTGTTGTTCGTCCCACGGACTAAAACCCTCTGGTTTATATAGACACCGAATAGGGTTAGGGTTACATAGAGTCGGCTACAATGGTAGGAGATCTACATATCCAGTCGCCAAGCTTGCCTTCCACGCCAAGGAAAGTCCCATCCGGACACGGACGAAGTCTTCAATCTTGTATCTTCATAGTCCAGGAGTCCGGCCAAAGGCTATAGTCCGGCCATCCGGACACCCCCTAATCCAGGACTCCCTCAACCACCTTTAGTCAGGATAACTTGTACTTGTTGTCTCCCTTTGAATTTGGCCGTTCTAGGATCCCTTCCCACCTAACATTTGGGCAGAGGACCAGGGCCTCTATAAATAGGACTAGCCACCATAGTAGGGAGGCAACTGAACACAGATCATTCAGATCACCCTCACACACATAAGCTCACCAAACACAAAATCACCTCTCCTCAGGAGGCTATTCTTCCCTTTGTAACTGTTCATCCTCAGCCCAGGAGGCAATCCACCACACAACACTGGAGTAGGGTATTACACCACATCGGTGGCCCGAACCAGTATAAACTCTCGCGTCTCTCGTTCTTTGGGTTCATCGAGCTAAGCCTTGCGATCGTTGCGAGAGCGAGTTAGGGAGAGAGATCTTCGTGCGCACCCCAGTGTTCGAACCTCAAGGGTTTGCCGGAACCCGAAATCCAACATCCTGAAGTGAGCTTTGATTTATATGCTGAAAACCACCAGATACCACTTACTGAATTTTGTGACATATGCATGATCCCGGCTGATGGGATCTTGGTTGAGCCTAGGCCGATTGAGTTTGAGGACTTCTATCGCACTTTGACAGTGGGTGATGAGAGGAGAGTGTCATCCATCACTTCCGGTGGCTTACATTTTCCTGTTGTTTGTTACTTTGCATATTTCATTACCAAATGTTTGCTTGCTAGGGAGAAGGTGGGTGCACTTAGTTCACCAGACCTTGCTGTTCGTGCATTAGAGGGCGACAACACTTATAGTTTGGGAGCAATTGTGGCTCGTCGCCTCCATCTCAATAAACCTTAGGGTAAAATACATGGTGGGATTTTTGCTACTCTTTTGGCGGCTCACTTCGAGGTTGAGATACACCCTCATGATTATCCTCTGACTAAGGTTTGCCTAGACCATGCGGCCATGTTGCATCATCACTTTCTAGCACATGATCATCCTAAAATTGCCATTCCTTATAACTTGGTCTATAGCGTTGACACTCGTGATGTTATCCCCTTGCATGCACCCGCTTTGTTTGATTCTGTTGCCAGGGGCGGATACCGGATTATGCCTGCAGACATCCTCGCCTACTGGAATGCTCACGCTACTGCAGAGGCTGCACAGGCACCTCAGCAGTGGGATGAGTGGATGCCCGCTCCTCAGGATCCCTACTACCCTCCAGGCTACTAATCGATTACCAACTTAGGCCAAAATCCTAAGCTTGAGGGAGTACGTGTTTCTCACTGACATTATATTCATGCTCACACTCATTCTATCTGTCGGTGTTCACTCTTTTTCATTGTAGCATCCATGCTTAGATTTATTTTCTTGCTTTCTTCTTGTGTTTGAAAAACTTTAGAAAAACCAAAAAAAATAGTTGTAGTAATTTTTCTATGCATGCTTAGTAGTAGCACTAAAAAGAAAATCCAAAAAGATTTCCTTGTTCTTCTTTTGCTTGTTGGGAGTTTTCCCGTGTAAATAGTTTTTCTCGTTTTTGCTTTTTATTTGCTTGTTGAAGAAAACCAAAAACTCCAAAAATATTTCAGTGTGTTTCTCTGAATTTCATTTCTTTTTATTCGAGTTGTACCGAGGAGAAGACCACGATGAAAATGTTGAGTGGCTCTCATATGAATAACTGTTGAACTAATAAAGAGCCCATTTTACCTTGTCTTCTCCTGTTGAATAAACTGTTTGCAGATTCCAGCTTAGTCCATGGCACTCTTGCACTATTATTATTTTCATATCATTCGGTCGTGCAAGTGAAAGGCAATAATGACGATATTTGATGAGCTAGCCGTAGCAAAGAGAAATTAGTATGAACTCGACTTGCTCTGTCTGTGTAAATATGTTTAACCTAGTATCCAGGCCTCAGCCCATTATGATTAAACATGTTTGCAATGACAATTAGATATTATAGTTTCTCATGCCATGCATAAGTAGCTAGGAGTGGATAATTGATTTATCTTGGATATCAACATAGCGTCAAAATGATTGTGATGTAGTATGATGATATGGTATCCTCCTCTGAATGTTCGAGTGGCTTGACTTGGCACATGTTTATGCATGTAGTTGAATCAAAACCAACATAGCCTCTATAATATTTATATTCATGGTGTTCATATCCTACTCATGCTAGGGTCCAATGTTACTTATGCATAATGCCTAGTTATGATCGGTGTTGCTCTCTAGTTGGCCGCTTCCCAATCTTAATTGCTAGACTTTGCCTGTACTAAATGGGAATTCTGCTTGTACATCAAAAACCTTGAACCCAAAGTTATTCCAGATGAGTCCACCATACCTACCTATATATGGTATTGCCCTGCCGTCCTAAGTAAATTTGCATGTGCCACCTCTAAAAACTTCTAAAAATTATCCTTTTTGTGTGCCTGGGTCGTTCATGGAACGACAGAAGGTGGTCGATATCTTCCATGATAAGCATGTTATCCTCGGGTCAAGTGTTTATTCACTCACCATCGCACGAGGAAATGGGCGATAATAGAGATGCCCAGTCCCAAACTGCAAACATGAAAAAGAGTTCATCTCTTGAATAATCAAACAAAAACTCCTAATGGAGTCAAAACCTTTACTTTCCGCTTGGGAACCGCCACTAGCATGCTTAGCATGGAAGATGTTGATAACTGATAGTCGTGAAGTGAATGAGAATGGTGCATGTCTCAAAATAATCATTTATCTCTGTTTTAAAAACTGAGCTCTGGCACCTCTGCGAATCCCTGCTTCCCTCTGCGAAGGGACTTTCTATTTACCTTTATGTTGTGTCATCACCTTCTAAAAACAAGCGCCAGAAACTAAGTAGAGCACAGCTGTCATGATTTATGCATTGTGTATAGCTAATGTTGGGTGCATCATGACTGGATCTTTTCTACCATGAATTAAAATATTTAGTCGCTGCTTGAACTTTGGAGGTGCTTTGCATTTATGTTTTGCGGTCTCAGAAAGGGCTGGTGAGATACCACTATTGTCATATTATATCATGGTTGTTTTGACAACGTGTTGCTGTTTGAGATATCTTATTATCGCTCGCTAGCTGATTATGTCATTGATATGAGTTAATATAATCTTTAAATGTTATTGTTGACATGGTTACTTATAATGTTGGCTGAAAACATGGGTGCTGTTTAAGCTTATTTATGCAAACAAGAGCAAAAGAGTTCGTAAAAGTTTTTCTTTCTCACTTTCAGTTATCAACTGAATTGCTTGAGGACAAGCAAACGTTTAAGCTTGGGGGAGTTGATACGTCTCCAACTTATCTACTTTTCTCACGCTTTTCCTCTTGTTTTGGACTCTAATTTGCATGATTTGGATGAAACTAACCCCGGACTGACGCTGTTTTCAGCAGAACTACCATGGTGTTGTTTTTGGGCAGAAATAAAAGTTCTCAGAATGGGACGAAACTTTTCGGGGATTTTTTATGTCAATAATAAGAATTTCTGGAGCCAAGATCCACCAAAGAGGGACCCCTGGTTGGGCACAACCCACCAGGGCATGCCCCCCTCTCCTAGCGCGCCCAGGTGGGTTGTACCCACCTGGTAACCCCGTTGACGGCCCCTTGATACAATAAATTCTCATTTTTCCAGAAAAAATCAGGGAAAAGAATTATCACGATCCACAAGAAGGAGCCGCCGCCAAGCCCTGTTCTTCCTCGGGAGGGCAAATCTGTAGTCCGTTTGGGGCTCCGGAGAGGGGGATCTTCGGTCTTCGTCATCACCAACCAATCTCCATCGCCAATTCCATGATGCTCCCGACCGGGAATGAGTAATTCCTTCATAGGCTCACTGGTCGATGAGTAGCTAGATGAGATTCATCATGTAATCGAGTTAGTTTTGTTAGGGCCTGATCCCTACTATCCACTATGTTCTTAGATTGATGTTGCTATGACTTTGCCATGCTTAATGCTTGTCACTTTGGGCCCGGGTGCCATGAACTCAAACTTGAACCGTTTATGAATTCATCATTATATCCATGTTTTAGATCCGATCTTGCAAGTTATAGTCACCTACTACGGCTATGATCCGGCAACCCCGGAGTGACAACAACCGGGCCCACTCCCGGTGATGACCGTAGTTTGAGGAGTTCTACGTATTCACTATGTGTTAATGCTTTGTTCCGGTTCTCTATTAAAAGGAGGCCTTAATATCTCTTAGTTTCCAATATGGACCCCGCTGCCACGGGAGGGTAGGACAAAAGATGTCATGCAAGTTCTTTTAATAAAGCATGTATGACTATTTACGGAATACATGCCTACATTATATCGATGAACTGGAGCTAGTGTCGTATCTCCGTAGGTTATGACTGTTACATGACGAATATCATCCAACTAGTCACCGATCCAATGCCTGCGAATTTATCCTATATTGTTCTTACTAAGTTACTATTGCTATCATCACTGTTACACTTGCTACAAATTACTATTATCACTGTTATTGTTACCGTTGCTACTGTCACTACTATCAAAACTATCAAACTACTTTGCTACTGATCACTTTGTTGTAGATAATTAATCTCCAGGTGTGGTTGAATTGACAACTCAGCTGCTAATACCTTCAAATATTCTTTGGCTCCCCTTGTGTCGAATCTATAAATTTGGGTTGAATACTCTACCCTAAAAAACTGTTGCGATCCCCTATACTTGTGGTTTATCAACGCGCAGCTCGCCACTCACGTCAGGGGCGGCAGCTGCACTGAGTGGTGCGGGGCGGCGCTTGCCGTGCTTGGCTCGCGCCTCCTGAAGCTCTTCGACTGCCTTGGTGATGAACTGCTGAGCGCCTGGCGCCTCGCGCCCTACACCCTGCTCACGGAAGCGCGCATTGAAGCCGGCCTCCACATGGTACCCGAATGCCTCCCTCGTGACGCTTGTCTGGTCAGAGGCCCTCCAGACGAGAGCCCCCAAGCCCATCCCGAGAGGGGCGCCAGGCGCGCCTTCCTATGCAAGAGAGAAGGGCGCCCCAGTAGTCGGCGCGGGGCCTGAGGCACGTTCGTCGGACGCCCCAGGCTGCTGACGACCCTTGAGGAGGAGCTGCTTCTTCTTCTTGGGGACGGCCTCAGCAGGACGAATGGCACCCTCGTCATCTGAGTTCTAGACCGCTGCAGCCTGGTATGCGCGCTCGAGGGAGCACACCGCATCCTTCTCGTCGCAAGCGCCCGTGATGATGCCGCCACTTCCTACCATCTTGAGGACATTCTAGCCATGGTGAGTCACTGCCATGAACTTGGCGGGGGCCAGATACCCAAGAATGGCATTGTATGGGAGGCGAATGTTAGCGACATCCAAGTCGATGAGCTCGGTGTGGTAGTTTGTTGCGCTTGCCGAAGGTGACAGGGAGGTGAATTTGTCCTAGGGGAATGGTGGAGCCGTCAGTCACTCCTGAGAAGGGCTTGATGGGGAGGAGCTGGTCGTAGGGTACCTGGAGCGTCTCGAACATCTCGACGGAGAGGATGTTGAGCCCCGCGCCGCCGTCAATGGGTATCTTGGTGATGAGGACGTTGCTGATGGTCGGTGAGAAGAGCATCGGGAGCGCGCCAGCAGTGGCTGAGCACTTGAGCTGGTCTGTAGAGTCGAAGGTGATGGCGTACTTGGACCACCTGAGGGGGCGTGACACCCCGATCTTGGGAAGGGTCGTGTTCACCTTAGAGCGAACTTCTTGAAGACGCGATGAGAGGCAGGGGCCTGAGCGCCACCCAGGATGCAGGCAATGGCGCGAGGCTCTTGAATGCCCCCAGCCCCATCGTCTTTGCGGTGGTTGTCGTTCCTCCTTGGCGGTGGCGGCAGAGGAGAAGTCCGACGTTTCCCTGAGGACGGTCCTCACAAGGCTGGTCTCTCCAGGGGCCATTGCAAGGCTGGCCCTGCCAGCGGTCCTCACGGGGCTGATCATGCCAATCCTGGCAGGGGTCGCGGTTGTCCCAGCGGCCTCCACTGCGGCATCCTCCGCGGCCGTAGCCAGAGTCGTTGCGCTCGAGATGGCGGCCAAGGCGCCCGTCGTGGATTGCTCTAAGCTCCTGGTAGTCGTTGGTGTTATGGCTGTGGATGTTGTGGAAGACGCAGAATGGGCGGCAGCCTTGGTGGATTCGACATGGTCACAGCCGCGCTTCACCTCAGGTTCGGCCGCGAGCACAACAGGGCCCTTGCACTTCACGTCCTTAGCCTTGGCCTTCTTGTCTTCAGGATCGGCCTCCGGGAGCTCCAGGAAGGAGAGGCGACCTTCCTCTGCCCTCACGCACCTGGTTGCCATGTTGAACATCTCTAGAGCCGAACACATGTCTTCATGTATGGCGAGCTCTTCCTTCATCTTGATGTCTCGGACGCCATCAGTGAACGCTGAAATGATGGCCTCGTCCGACACCTTTGGGATCTTGAGGCGAAATTTCGTGAAGCGTTGTATGTATTTGTGCATGGTTTCACATGGCTATTGCTTGATGCGCCGCAGGTCATCTGCTGCGGGAGCACGGTCGCGAGTGCCCTGGAAGTTGGCGATGAAGCACTCGCACAGCTCGTCCCAGGAGGAGATCTGATAACCCACAAGTATATGGGATCGCAACTGTTTTTGCGGGTAGAGTATTCAACCCAAATTTATCGATTCGACACAAGGGGAGCCAAAGAATATTATCAAGTATTAGCAGCTGAGTTGTCAATTCAACCACACCTTAAAGACTTAAT
This sequence comes from Aegilops longissima, assembly GCA_021605205.1. Classification (NCBI taxonomy): domain Eukaryota; kingdom Viridiplantae; phylum Streptophyta; class Magnoliopsida; order Poales; family Poaceae; genus Aegilops; species Aegilops longissima. The sequence continues at coordinate 345,198,507 of CM038677.1, read as the reverse complement.
ATCTGCAGCAAAATATTTAGTAGCAAAGTAGTATGGAAGTAACGGTAATGGTGGCAAAAGTAACAGTAGCAGTTTTGTAGCAACTGTAATAGTGGCAACGGCAAAGTAACGTAGCAAAGATCACTATGTGAAAAGCTCGTAGGCAATGGATCAATGATGGATAATTATGTCAGATGGCATTCATCATGCAACAGTTATAACCTATGGTGACACAGAACTAACTCCAATTCATCAATATAATGTAGGCATATATTTCGAATATAGTCATACATGCTTATGGAAAAGAACTTGCAGGACATCTTTTGTCCTACCCTCCCGTGGCAGAGGGGTCCTAATGGAAGCTAAGATATTAAGGCCTTCTTCTAATAGAGAACCGGACCAAAGCATTAGCACTTAGTGAGTACATGAACTCCACAAACTATGGTAATCACCGGAAAGAATCCCAATTATTGTTACCCTGGGCTATGCAGATCATAACTCGTAATAGGTGTCTACAACTTGCAAGATAAGATCAAGAACACACATATATTCATGAAAACATAATAGGTTCAGATCTAAAATCATCACACTTGGGCCCTAGTGACAAGCATTAAGCATAGCAAAGTCATAGCAACATCAATCTCAGAACATAATGGATACTAGGGATCAAACCCTAAAAAAACTAACTAGATTACATGATAAATCTCATCCAACCCATCACCGTCCAGCAAGCCTGCGATGGAATTACTCATGCACGGTGGTGAGCATCATGAAATTGGTGATGGGGGAAGGTTGGTGATGATGATGGCGATGAATCCCCCTCTCCGGAGCCTCGAACGGACTCTAGATCAGCCCTCCCAATGAAGAACGGGAGGCGACGGCAGCTCCGTATCGTAAAACGCGATGAATCCTTCTCTCAAAAAAATTTCTCCCCGAACGTGAATATATAGAGTTGAAGTTGAGTTCGGTGGAGGTCCAGGGGACCCACAAGGTAGGGGGAGCACCCAGGGGGTAGGGCGCGCCCTCCACTCTTGTGGATAGCAGGTGGGTCCCCTCTGGTTGATTCTTTCGCCAATATTTTTTATTAATTCCAAAAGCATTCTCACGTAAATTTTTAGGTCATTTTGAGAACTTTTATTTCTGCACGAAAATAACACCAAGGCAATTGTGATGAAAACAGTGCCAGTCTGGGTTAGTTCCATTCAAATCATGCAAATTAGAGTCCAAAACAAAGGCAAAAGAGTTTGGAAAAATAGATACGATGGAGATGTATCAGCTCCCCCAAGCTTAACCCATTGCTTGTCCTCAAGCAATTCAGTTGACAAACTGAAAGTGATAAAAAACAAACATTTACAAACTATGTTTGATCTTGTTGTTGCAAATATGTAAAGCCAGCATTCAAGTTTTCAGCAAAGATTATGAACTATCCATATTCTCAATAACATTTAGGTCTCACATTTACTCATATTAATGGCATAATCAACTAGCGAGCAATTCTAAACTATAAGGACCCTAGCCAACTTGGCTCTAGGAGGCTCCCCCGATTGGGTCTTCGCTGACCGTTCGATCTGCCTTTCTGGCGCATCTGAGCCATTTGATCTTCACAACAGTCAAACCCAATTGTCACCTCGTGGCAGTTTTGGCTGGCCAATGACAAGTGGGCTCGTCTCACGCTCCCGTTGGCTGGGTCAGCCGTGGCCGCGTGCAGGAGGTTTTGGCCAATCCGCTCCGCGCTTCCAAAGCCACTCTGCCTCGTCCCACTCCTGCATCTCAGCCGTCACACAAACCCTAGCCCCGTTTTTCCTCGATCCCCAGTCCCCACAGCCTCCTACCTCCTCCATCCCTCCTTCTCGCGTCACCACGGCCTCCGCCCTGCAGCCTGGCCGCCTCCTGCTATTCCGCCTCCACCACGCTAGCCTCTCTACCTCGCCTTCCTTCTCTTTGTTGTCAATGCGGCCTTCATCGACCCTTGTTTCCAGATCCGGCGCAGGTTAGGCGAGCCCAGTGGTGGGGTGAAGGGGCAGGGGAGGCGGGCGACGAGGGAAGGTAACTGTCGGCCCGTCGTAATGTGCTGAGGCTACAGGGAAGAGGGAGGAGGTGGGCGATAGGGTGAAGGAGCAGGCCGGCCCTCCTGGAAGCACCGCTGCCGCTCAGCCAGGAAGGAGGCCAGGCTCGCCTCTGCTGTGCCATGAGCGGCGGCGCCGCCTATGCCTCCACCCCCACCTTCTTTTCCATGCCTCTTCCTCCGCATAGGCAGATTTTGGGGAGACACCAAGGTGAGCTTCCCTCTGCTCCTGATCTCTTTCTCTACACATATGTCTATACACTCCTGATCTCTTTCTCTCTACACACACATCTCTGCGAGATTTGTGTAACCTAAATGCCTCTGTACCATGTATGCCGACCCAACCTAATGCACACCATCTGCCTGATGAATGACTAAATGATCTTTTTTGTCGCCATATAGACCATTGACTGGTGTCCAGGAGCCCTTCTGATTGGTGCTCTATGTGTGCTTTTGTTTTGTTGTAGAATAATATTTCAAGTGGATGGCCAATGCACCTTGTTGTTTAGCGGTATGATGATCGGCGAAAGTATGTTCTATATTGCAAGGTGATGGCCTGATGATTTTTGTTGTCCACTTCTGCTGATTTCTACCGACTTTCGCTTAATTAGATATCTGCTGTATAAGTAATGCACTAATATACAGTACATGAAAAAATGATCCCGTCTTGCATGTCAAAAGTATGGTTTTGGTACAGATTTGTTGTGTATGCATGGTAGATCTTTCTAGGTTTTACTTTCTTATTCTTCAACCATAATTCAGTTCATGACACCAAGGTGCAGCTGTACCAAAGTGCAGACATTAAAATAGTTTAGAACAGAACAATTAGATGCTTTTAGTTCTGACTGCATGGATGCTTCGGTCAATGTTTAGAAATTCATTGTCCATATAGTTATGTTAACGTATTTTCTAGAGGGATCAGAATGGTCTCCGAGTCGTTCAAAACTGAAGGCAGCACCAAGGTATCACATTTGCTACTTTGTAAAATCATGCATATGCAGGATCTCATCGGTCTGGCAACCTAAATTGCTCCCCAACTTATCTCTTTTTGTTCAGTCCGGAATTTCAGGTTTCCTGTGGTTTCTGTTCCTAAGGTTTGAACTTTATTTTCGTGTTGTGCAGATGATTACAGCTGATGCCGAGCCTCTCGGGAGAGCCTCTTCCAATTTCCCCTCCCCACCAAGGACGAGGGCATGAGGTAGTAACGGTAGCATGCAGAATTACCTACAGCTTGAGTATATACACATTATCCACTTCATATTTTATTCCAATGGTTTTACTTCATGTTGGCACACGAAATCGCCGCGCAACACCAAGATAACCGTCGTGCTTTCGTGACGACGAATGATTGCTTTCCGAGCAAAGCAACAAAGATCCCCTCGCTTTCGTAGAGGAGTGACGACCGTTTTTCAGCGCAAAACGGCAAAGATCACCAAACCCTAGGGCTATTAGGGCTTGGCAGGAGAATAACGACGGAAAATAGATGAACATGAAAAAGTAATGATTTTTGTGAATATAGATCGATTGGTCTTTTTCTCAATCGGTCGTGGCCTATTTAATGGCACGCAGGACTTGGCGTATATTGCAGACTTGGCGTACAAGAATAAAACTTTAAAGCTAAACCGAACCTGACTAGACCTTCCTAATTCGGTTACCATGGTTTACTATGTATGAATCGATGCCTACCTAATCTATTCGTTGGCCGGTACTTAACAAATCCAAACAAGGCCACATACAAATCCCTTTTGGCCCACAAGGAAAGGAATAAAATATCCGGCCACAATGTAATTATATCAGCTAATGGAGATCTCATACACCTGATGCATCGTCGTGCAGATGTAATTTTACTTTTGCTGTATCCATGATAGCCTTTGCAAACCGGAAACTTCAGCTTGGCATCTGAGACCGGTTAGGACCTGTCCTTGGAAGTAGTAGCTTACTAGCTCGACGTAAACCAGGATCTGGGCAGGACTTGCCCCATGTAACTGCCGGTCCATGTAAAACACCTGTTACAACACTTGAAGCAATATATTAACTGATTAGCTTGATCAATAACCTATATAATTTGGCAGATCATACTCTCCAGCCAAATTACACCATCAACACATGCCCCCTGTTTTCGGTACAATTGCATTTACCGAAAACACTTTGACAAGTATCAAATTTGTCCACAGATTCAGGGTAATAATTTGATCAATATAGCAGTAAATTAACACAACTTTTGCCACATCGACGACCGAATGTTTAGGTTATGTCTAGCAGTAAAGTAACCTCATCGATGCTCCCGTCAATTATGAACAGACTAAAGGACACCATTCACATGCAGTTCAAAAAAAATTAGCAACCTCATTATAAACATCAAAACCTTAGCCACGATGACTAACACATCGGCTATATTTGTTTCTTTTATTTAGAACTATATTCCATCATATATCGGCCAATTTTTTTTATAAAAGTAATGCAAACTCATGACCCACATTTCATTCAAGGGTAATGATGAGCTAGTCTCGGCCATATATATGTATGTGAGGTAATATCTCAGCAAATATTTTCAATCATCCTGCCAATAACACTAAGATTTTATATTATTATCGTTCGGCAAAAACAACTTATCATGTAGCAAACAGCCGAATAACCATCTTGTCTATCACAGAGATATTGCATTTACCAAAAACACAAGACACAGAAGCTCTTACTCACAAATTCGGTCATGGTCTAGCTACCATAATAATGCTTAATAGATGACTTTGGCAAAATCTAAAGGCCGAATCTAAGCTGTATGCAAAAACAAACTCACCTGAGCCGGTTCAAATAATTCTTTATTACTACTTCTTCTGAACTAGCATAAGCATGCATCAAAATCTGAAAGCCGTGACGACTAATGCAACGGCTTTACTATTTTCCCTTTCTCAGAACATGCTTACATGGCACAATGGCCAATCTTGCATTTAATTTTTTTACCTAGGTCAATATTCAATTGTACAAATGATGAACCATGACCCCATATTTTCTAGAGGCAACGATGAACTGTCATCAGCCATATATATATGTAAGACATTACCTGAGCGTTCTGTCAATGCCTCAAAAGACTTCATGTACTTCACTCATAGATATTCTAGACTGATCAGAACCCAAGCAATTCAAGAGTAATCCATCTATAGTTCAGCGGTATAACTCATTATTTAAGAAAGTATATTTTAAACCTTGCTGTCGAATTTTTCTATCTCTTGTTTGACTTGAATTATTTAAAGAATTAACTATAGGGCTCCTCTAATCATTAGGCTCTAACTCACTAACAGATTCGGGTATTTGCGAATCTTGTACCGAATCTTCTTTGCCCTGTACTGGTTGCTGCTGGACTAAACTAGCACCTGATGCACCCTGTACACCAGAACTCCCAAATTGACCCAGAACCAAACTAGCAACTTGCAGATCGGTCTCCCTTTCGTTAACAGCTAGCATCGGTTTTCTATTATTAAAACTTTCCACTAGTAACCTGGAAACCAGATGCTTGTTGGGACAAATGATTAGCTCTAAAACTTCTCTACATATATGGCTGATAGTAAAAGTGTCCAGATAATTAAACATCGGTCCAAGTAACCATTCAACAATCCATCATCAAAACATTGAAATTCTGCTGAACGATTAAAGGAGAATCTCCAAAAGCATCCTTCACACCCATATATCAACTAAACTTCGCAAGCTAAACAACAATGCCTCATAACCAATTTAATTATCAGCGAAGGATATTCTAAGTGAATCGATGTTTCATAAGTTACATTCTTTGGAGAAATCAAAATATTATCGACGCCTTGTCCATCTCACCGATTCATCAAAATAAAGTTTCCATGGGCATACACTAACAAGGCAAATATCCTCTTCATCTTTTATTCTATGATTAACAATAAAATCGGCCACAACTTGACCTCTCATAGCAAGCAACGATTTGTATGTTAAATCATATTCTACTAGTGCATAAACCCACTTTCCAATTCTACCACTAAGAATCAGTCGCTGCAACATATATTGAATCATTACTAAATCATATAACAGGCCAATTAATTATCAACTAATTAACTAATCTGGTCAAAATAATGTTTAGTAGCTACACTAACTAATGGACCGATTAATCATCAACTTGTCAGTGTAATTCAGCCTAAACTATATATGTCATTTTTATCAATACAAATTAATATAACTACAAGCAATATAATATTTAGCTTCCTCTGGATGATGATAAATAAAGCATCAGCCTTAATTTAGGTGTTCATATAGTTTCATTCACAACAAAACATATCCATACCTTTGTGATGCGGAGTACCATGCTAGTTTGACAACGAACCTCCATCGACGAAGCTTCTATTTTCATCGTGGCTAGTCAACATCTTCACTTCTTTTGGCCTCCACCCCTTCTTAATGGATATCATAGTTTTCTTTTTGTCAAATTCCAATTCGCCACATTTTTTCTCTTCCATAATTTCTGTTGCTCGAAGTCGTTGTACCCATCGCTTTTGTGTATGCGTGAGGCCCACCGGACACCACTGTGGTTTCGGTTTGGTTCCTGGTGCAACCGACCTAATTCTGCTGCCCCCCAAGAACCTTGGTCGGTAGATAAGTGCTGTTGTTTTTGGCCTAAACCAATTGTAGTTGGCCAAAAACTTTCTCCATTGGTCAGACATCCCACCCGGCACAACTTCCTTGATGCTGCTTTCTAAATTCTTATGCTGCATAAGTGTGCTGGTGTTCAATTTAAATCCTGCAGAAAGCACGTCCTTGGGGTTCGCTGTGCTACTACTTCTCAGGCTACTACTTCTCATGATTGAATTGGCAAGAATACTGGATTATTCAGGCTCTTGACTAGTACTAGTAATAGCAATTGGCTTCTCTGAATTGTTCTGTGAATCACAGTCAAAATCAGCAAGCAAGCCATCGTTTTCTACTACAATATCTTTTTTCTGAAACGCATCAAAGCCTCATTGTTGCTGCCTTGCATCATTCCAAGAATCCCCTGAACCTGTTCCATGTTTCAGAACTGAACCATACTGAAATCTAATAGCTCTATTTATGTTCAAATTAACACCTGCAACTAGTTGAGGTTTATCAATCAAGATGTTGTCGGTTTTACCATGACCAACACCTAGCGCATCTGAACCTGTCAAAGGTTGATCACAATCTCTGGACTTGATTGGCACCCACTTAAATTGTTGTCCACCAATTTGGATCAGCCCATCAGCATTGTGCCTGGGTAGTCCAACAACTCCATATGCTCCACGACCAGCATCATACCTAGACGGCACCCTCCTGCCATCCAAAGCACGACTTCTCGATTTTGTACTTCCAGCCACACTATATCTTTCTGAATTAAAAGCTTCACTAATTGGAATCTCTTCCCCACCATGAACAAATATAGTATATTTTGGCCTGTAATGTTGATATGGAAACATTCCAGTGCTCTATTGTTGCATCCGTCTCCTTTTGTTATGCACTTGGTGCCCAAACAGCTGCCCTGCAGGTTGCCAACCATGATGGAGGAGATGTGCATTTTCTGTAAAGTCCGGATTCTGGCAGTTAAATCCACGTGATGGATATGACATTGGCATATTAGGTGGACATTCCCAGTGCATATGCTCTAGTGGAAAATATGGCATTTGCGTGTACTTATTTTCATTCCAATGCTTGTAATCATCAAAATGTTGTCTAGAAAAAGATTTAGTATGCCTGAAATAATTAGGCCGATTAGAACCTTTCTCGGCCTTTTCTTTTTCATATTTAGCCATAAGCTGTTGGAATGTCACCTTCGGCTTTCTTGACTTCATAGTGCTAGGGGCAGATGTTTGAGACGCACACTTAATATCTTTGCTAATTTTAGGGACCCAAACCATTTTATCTTTTTGGCTCACAACTTTGCTAAGCTTTTCAATCTTATCATGAAAAAGGTCACTGTTGATTTCACTAGACAACACTACTTTCTTGCCTTTTGCTGAAACTGCCTGTTCTGGCCGAATCAACACCTTTTTATCATCAAAATTAATTACATGTTTGGGGTTAGTTTTTTCAATTGATGTTTGCCCCCCAATCCCTTGAGGTTCTATGGAATCAAACCGACCTTTGACAATAGCTGATTGAACACTGTCCGATGCTCTAGAATTACATTCTTTCACATTGCTAACATCGGCCTTTTCATCTTTACTAATTCTCAGATTTTTATCACTACTTTTAACACCACCCGATTACTCCCTGATTACGGTATATGAATCTTGCTTGAACTTGCATTTTTTGATAACTCAGAAGCGTATTCTATCCCATCAAAATCAGACTCTTTTATTTTATCAGTTATCAATTTCATGTTCCTAGTAGCAAAATTATCATAAAACATGTCGCTTAATTGTGAGAAAGCATTTATTGACTTTGGAACACATAAGGTGGAGTTCACAAAAATGTTATTGGCTAGCACATATAACTGAGAACTCCTAGGATAATCTCTGGATTTATCTAATCTAAAGACTTGATTAAATTGAGAAATAGGCAATGTATTTGTGATCCGTACCTCTTTGAATTCGTTGGAGGAAAGTGATTTACTTACCTCGGTGCTAGGTGAAGCAGAGTGGTCTGATGCCACTACCTTTTGTGACGAGATGTTCCTCGTATTCTGAAGGCCTGCTAATTTTCTCTATAGACTCTCCTGCCTCTCTTCCTCAAGCTCCCGTTCAATTTCTCACCGTCCATCCTTAGATAGATCGTCGAGCGTGACGGCGGTGACATTGTCGGGGTCGATTACAGCCTCCTTGCTCTCTTCTTCATGTTCTTGCATAGCCAGATGTATGTCTTCTAATATAATTGAATCAGAACAGGTATTGTTTTCTTCGGCTCTTTCAATAACCGAATTATCGTTCATATCTGAATCAATTTTATTTTTCTTTTAAACTCGCACGAGGTTTTAAACCACATTCTATACGAATATTGTCAATTAGGTCCTTAAAACATTGAGATGGCTCTAGAGAATTAGGTTGTGGCACAGATGCAACATAGGTATGTGATTGTAACTCTGGCAAAGAGGGTTTAACATGCGAGTTATGCTGCAGAGATACATTAGAATACACATTTGGAACCGGCTCATATGGAACCCTGGTACCTATAGTTGGCTACGGTGGTGTGCTACAAGCTACTTTTTGATAAAAGGGTTGTTGCATATTAGAACTAAAGCCAACACTTCGGTCGTATATGAGATTTTGTGAAACCGAAGTTAAGATGGTAGGATTATTAGTGTTAGGTACAAAACAACTGGACGAATAAATGTTATTATATTGTCCATCATGATTATACAATGGCATGTGCATTTGTGATGATATAGGTGTGATAAACATTGCCTGTGTACTAGAGTCGAAAAATTCTTGTTGCATATTGCTAGCATGACTAAAACTCGTACTCTGCATAGGCTCTATACAATTATGAGATTGATAATTCAGGTATACAAAACATCCATCTAAATGACTAGCAACATGACTATATGAATCCATTGTAGTAGCAATAAGATAAAATATCTTACTTACAGATTACGCTGATGCAGACCAACGAAATGGATGATGATATCATTCTCAAATGGAATCAGCGCTTGTAGTTTGCTGTTATGGAAGAACGTGCTGCTTGTTTCTCTCTGTTGCTTTGGGTAGCTTGAAAATTAATGTGTTGAATATTAGCTGAACCAAACTTGGATGTCGGCCTTCGACGAAATTGCTGGTAGCATCTTGATAGATGGCCGAATGAATCAACAATAGTATCGGCCTCGTGTTTCTTCTTGATAAAGATTTTCATCCCCAGCAGAGTCGCCAATTGTGTTGGCATGCGAAATCGCCGCGCAACACCAAGATAACCATTGTGCTTTCATGACTACGAACGATTGCTTTCCGAGCAAAGCAACAAAGATCCCCTCACTTTTGTAGAGGAGGGACGACCGTTTTTCAGCGCAAAACGGCAAAGATCACCGGCTTGGCAGGAGAATAACGACGGAAAATAGACGAATGTGAAAAAGTAATGTTTTTGTGAATATAGGTCGATTGGTCTTTTTCTCAATCGGTCGTGGCCTATTTAAAGACAGGCAGGACTTGGCGTATATGGCAGACTTGGCGTATGCTACCTCTTGAGCACTGCGTTGGATTTCCTTGAAGAGGAAAGGATGATGCAGCAAAGTAGCGTAAGTATTTCCCTCAGTTTTTGAGAAACAAGGTATCAATCCAGTAGGAGGCTACGCGCGAGTCCCTCGTACCTACACAAACCAAATAACTCCTCGCAACCAACGCGAATAGGGGTTGTCAATCCCTTCACGGTCACTTACGAGAGTGAGATCTGATAGAGATGATATATAATATTTTTGGTATTTTTGTGATAAAGAGCAAAGTAAAATAAAAAGCAAAGTTAAAATCAAAGGCAATAATAAAGTGATAGAAGATTAATATGATGAAGATAGACCCGGGGGGCATAGATTTCACTAGTGGCTTCTCTCAAGAACATAAGTATTTTACGGTGGGTGAACAAATTACTGTTGAGCAATTGACAGAATTGAGCATAGTTATGAGAATATCTAGGTATGATCATGTACATAGGCATCACGTCTGAGACAAGTAGACCGACTCCTGCCTACATCTACTACTATTACTCCACTCATCGACCGCTATCCAGCATGCATCTAGAGTATTAAGTTCAAGAAAACAGAGTAACGCCTTAAGCAAGATGACATGATGTAAAGGGATAAATTCATGCAATATGATAAAAACCCCATCTTGTTATCCTCGATGGCAACAATACAATACGTGCCTTGCTGCCCCTACTGTCACTGTGAAAGGACACCGCAAGATTTAACCCAAAGCTAAGCACTTCTCCCATTGCAAGAAAAAACCAATCTAGTAGGCCAAACCAAACCGATAATTCGAAGAGATTTGCAAAGATAACCAATCATACATAAAAGAATTCAGAGAAGATTCAAATATTGTTCATAGATAATCTTGATCATAAACCCACAATTCATCGGTCTCAACAAACACACCGCAAAAAGAAGATTACATCGAATAGATCTCCACGAGAGAGGGGGAGAACATTGTATTGAGATCCAAAAAGAGAGAAGAAGCCATCTAGCTACTAACTATGGACCCGAAGGTCTGAGGTAAACTACTCACACTTCATCGGAGCTCCGGAACATGCCCCAAGATGGGATCTCGTGGGTACAGAAGGTTGCGGCAGTGGAATTAGGTTTTTGGCTCCGTATCTGATCGTTTGGGGGTACGAGGTATATATAGGAGGAAGAAGTACGTCGGTGGAGCAAGGTGGGGCCCACGAGGGTGGAGGGCGCGCCGGGGGTGGGCGCCCCCTACCTCGTGCCCACCTCCTTTCTTTCTTGACGTAGGGTCCAAGTCTCCTGGATCATATTCGGTGAGAAAATCACGTTCCCGAAGGTTTCATTCCGTTTGGACTCCGTTTGATATTCCGTTTCTTCGAAACTCTGAAATAGGCAAAAAACAGCAATTCTGGGTTGGGCCTCCGGTTAATAGGTTAGTCCTAAAAATAATATAAAAGTGGAAAATAAAGCCCAATAATGTCCAAAACAGTAGATAATATAGCATGGAGCAATCAAAAATTATAGATACGTTGGAGACGTATCACGCATCCTCAAGCTTAATTCATGCTCGTCCTCGAGTAGGTAAATGATAAAAACAGAATTTTTGATGCGGAGTGCTACTTGGCATAAATTGAATGTAATTCTTCTTAATTATGGTATGAATATTTAGATCCGAAAGATTCAAGACAAAAGTTCATATTGACATAAAAATAATAATACTTCAAGCATACTAACTAAGAAATTATGTCCTCTCAAAATAACATGGCCAAAGAAAGTTCATCCCTACAAAATCATATAGTTTATTTATGCTCCATTTCCGTCGCACAAGAATGCTCTCATCATGCACAACCCCGATGACAAGCCAAGCAATTGTTTCATACTTTAGTGATCTCAAACCTATAAACTTTCATGCAATATATGAGCGCGAGCCATGAACTAGCACTATAGGTGGAATAGAATATGATGATGGGGGTTATGTGGAGAAGACAAAAAAGGAGAAGATCTCACATCAACGAGGCTAATCAATGGGCTATGGAGATACCCATCGATTCATGTTAATGCAAGGAGTATGGATTGCCATGCAACGGATGCACTAGAGCTATAAATGTATGAAAGCTCAACAAAAGAAACTAAGTGGGTGTGCATCCAACTTGCTTGCTCACGAAAACCTAGGGCACTTGAGGAGGCCCATTGTTGGAATATACAAGCTAAGTTCTATAATGAAAAATTCCCACCAGTATATGAAAGTGACAAAACAAGAGACTATCTATCATGATGATTATGGTGCTACTTTGAAGCACAAGTGTGTCAAAGGATAGTAGCATTGTCCCTTCTCTCTTTTTCTCTCATTTTTTGGGCCTTCTCTTTTTTTATGGCCTTTTTTTTATTCCTCACTTGGGACAATGCTCTAGAAAATGATGATCATCACACTTCTATTTATTACAACTCAATGATTACAACTCAATGATTACAACTCGATACTAGAACAAAGTATGACTCTATATGAATACCTCTGGCGGTGTACCGGGATATGCAATGAACCAATAGTGACATGTATGAAAGAATTATGAACGGTGGCTTTGCCACAAATACTATGTCAACTACATGATCATGCTAAGCAATATGACAATGATGAATGTGTCATGATGAACGGAATGGTGGAAAGTTGCATGGCAATATATCTCGGAATGGCTATGGAAATGCCATAATAGGTAGGCATGGTGGCTGTTTTGAGGAAGATATAAGGAGGTTTATGTGTGAAAGAGCGTATCATATCACGGGGTTTGGATGCACCGGCGAAGTTTGCACCAACTCTCAATGTGAGAAAGGGCAATGCACGGTACCAAAGAGGCTAGCAATGATGGAAGGGTGAGAGTGCGTATAATCCATGGACTCAACATTAGTCATAAAGAACTCACATACTTATTGCAAAAATCTACAAGCCATCAAAACCCAAAGCGCTACGTGCATGCTCCTAGGGGGGTAGATTGGTAGGGAAAGACCATCGCTAGTCCCCGACCGCCACTCATAAGGAGGACAATCAAAGAACACCTCATGTTTCAAATTTGTTACATAACGTTTACCATACGTGCATGCTACGGGACTTGCAAACTTCAACACAAGTATTTCTCAAATTCACAACTACTCAACTAGCACGACTTTGATATTATCACCTCCATATCTCAAAACAATCATCAAGCATCAAACTTTTCTTACTATCCAACATACTTGTAACAAAGTTTTTACTATTTTTGTATACCTAGCATATTAAGATTATTTAAGAAAATTACCATGCTATTTAAGACTTTCAAAATAATCTAAGTGAAGCATGAGAGATCAATAGTTTCTATAAAATAAATCCACCACCGTGCTCTAAAAGATATAAGTGAAGCACTAGAGCAAAACTATATAACTCAAAAGATTTAAGTGAAGCATAAAGAGTATTCTAACAAATTCCAATTCATGTATGGCTCTCTCAAAAGGTATGTACAGCAAGGATGATTGTGGTAAACTAAAAAGCAAAGACTCAAATCATACAAGACGCTCCAAGCAAAACACATATCATGTGGTGAATAAAAATATAGCTCCAAGTAAAGTTACCGATGGAAGTAGACGAAAGAGGGGATGCCTTCCGGGGCATCCCCAAGCTTTAACTTTTTCGTGTCCTTAAATTATCTTGGGGGTGCCATGGGCGTCCCCAAGCTTAGGCTCTTGCCACTCCTTGTTCCATAATCCATCAAAAGATTTCACCCAAAACTTGAAAACTTCACAACACAAAACTCAACAGAAATCTCGTGAGCTCCGTTAGCGAAAGAAAACAAAAGACCACTTCAAGGTACTGTAATGAACTCATTATTTATTTCTATTGGTGTTAAACCTACTGTATTCCAAATTCTCTATGCTTTATAAACTATTTTACTAGCCATAGATTCATCAAAATAAGAAAACAACACACGAAAAACAGAATCTGTCAAAAGCAGAACAGTCTGTAGTAATATATAACTAACGCAAACTTCTCGAACTACAAAACATCAGACAAAATAGGAAGACCTAGGCAATTTGTTTATTGATCAGAAGCAATTGGAATTACTATTTTATCACGTTCTGGTGATTTTTAACAATTGTTTTCGTGAACAGAAAATTTCTGGAAATTACAGCAAGATCAAATAACTATCATCCAAGAAGATCTTATAGGTTTAACTTGGCACAAACACTAATTAAAACATAAAAACAAATCTAACCAGAGGGTAGACCAAAGATTTATTCCAAACAGAAGCAAAAGAAAAAAAAACTAAAAATAGAATTGGGTTGCCTCCCAACAAGCGCTATCGTTTAATGCCCCTAGCTAGGCATAAAAGCAATGATAGATCTAGGTATTGCCATCTTTGGTAGGCAATCCATAAGTGACTCTCATGATAGATTCATTTGGTAATTTTATTTTCTTCCTAGGGAAGTGTTCCATGCCTTTCTTTAATGGAAATTGTAATCTAGTATTCCCTTCCTTCATATCAATAATTGCACCAGTCGTTCTAAGGAAAGGTCTACCAAGAATAATAGGACAAGAAGGATTGCAATCTATATCAAGAACGATAAAATCTACTGGCACATAATTCTTATTTGCAACAATAAGAACATCATTAATTCTTCCCATAGGTTTCTTAATAGTGGAATCCGCAAGGTGCAAATTTAGAGAGCAATCATCAAAATCACGGAAATCTAGCAAATCACACAAAGTTTTGGGAATAGTGGAGATACTAGCACCCAAATCACATAAAGCATAAAATTCATGATCTTTAATCTTAATTTTAATAGTTGGTTCCCACTCATCATAAAGTTTTCTAGCGATAGAAACTTCCAACTCAAGATTTTCTTCATAAGATTGCATCAAGGCACCAACGATATGTTTAGTAAACGCTTTATTTTGACTATAAGCATGAGGAGAATTTAGCACGGATTGCAACAAGGAAATACAATTAATTAAAGAGCAACTTTCATAATTAAATTCCTTGAAATCCAAAATAGAGGGTTTAGCAACATCTAGAGTTTTGTTTTCTTCAATCCCACTTTTATCAATTTTAGCATCAAGATCTAAAAACTCCGAATTTTTGGATCGCCTTCTGTCGGGGGAAGAACTGATCGTGCCCCACGAGCACCTACGGGACCTGGGTCCCTTGTGGTTCGGAGGGGGGCGGAGGTTGCACGAAGAGCGGATCGAGGCGATACACACGAGAGGGTTTTTACCCAGCTTCGGAGCTCTCCGGAGAGATAATACTCCTACTGCTGCTTTGTGGATTATCTTGTGTTCTTGCTAGGGAGCAATGCTGGCTACAAGACCTAGCTTGAGTGTGATGAACTAAGCTGGAGCTGGACTAGAAACCCAACCGAACCTCTCCTACGTTGCCCTCGGGCCTCCTTTTATAGGCACAAGGGGTTACCACATATGGCAAGTAGACAAGGTTACAATGGTAAAAACCTAGGTTGGTACACCGCTTTGTACAGTGTACAGTAATCTATACCTAACTCTGACGGCAAGGGACAAGGGTCATCAATGCCCGTCTCAGTCGCCCGAACAGTGTAACAGGGACCGTTAAGTGCGCCTCCGTCCGCCACGATGGTAGCTTGTCAGCGCCGTCTGTCGCTACTCCCGCTGGCTGCACAGCCCGTCGACACGCGTACTTGGGAGAGCCCCGTGGTGACACGTTGGCGGGTGAGCTGGAGCGGAGATGAAGAGAGGTCGCCCGCCCCGGCAAGTGCCTTGCCGCGGTGGGAACCTTATCGCGCTTGAGGGTTCAGCGCCCGCCAAGCCTTCCCGGCAAGCTCCTCTTGCCGGGGCCTTGTTTCCTTTACGCCCTGAGTGGCCTTCCCGGCAAGCTCCTCTTGCCGGGGTCTCGACTGTTTTGCTCTTGAATGGCTCCGAGGGAGCTACTGAGGATCTTGGCGGCCATCAGGCCAGCCCGGCCGTGGGGTGCTGCAACTGTCCGTGCACGAGTTCGGGGTACTAGGGTACCCCTACTCTAGTACACCGACAGAGCCCCGAACTGGGCCACACACGGCGCTAAGCTCTGTTGGGCCAGGCCCAAAACAGTGCACGGGCGCGCGTGGTCTTGATTGCGCCGTTATTTGCCTTGGACCCACCACGTCTTCCATGAACGGCACGCGTAGGACGTGGCGTCGTGGGGGAGATCGTGGGGCTTTCTTTAATGGGAAACACCGGAACGCCCGTCCCCTCTCCCTTTATAAGCGGGGAAACCGGGGCAGGACGCCCACTTGCCCTTGCTGTCACATCGGAAAACCCCCGTCGCTTTCCCCTTCCTTCTCGAGCCCACAGAGAGCGACGCCCGCCTCCATCGCCACGGTGCCACCCGCCGTCGGCTTCCTTCACCACGACTCCCTATGGCTCAAGGCCGATAAGGGAAGGCGTGAAATCGCCGGCGCAGCTGCTCATGGCGCTGCGGAAAGAGCGGGCTCTCTTGACCCCGCCGACAGAAGGAGCTGCGGATGGGTACTACCTCTTTCGTCGACGGTGACCCGGCGCATCCGCAGACGAGGGTCATCTCCGCCGCCACATCTGCCAAGGTCTCCTTGGTACCCCTTCTTCGCGATTTTCTTACAGTGCGGGCTCGCCCGCCTTTTCTGAATTTTTTCGTGATGTCATGAACACCTATGGCCTCCGCCTTCTTGACTTCACCCCCAACGCCGTCCTCACCTTGGCGTTTCGCGATCTTTGCGAAAACTTTGTCGGGTCCACCTAAATGTCGCCTCTTCCGCCATTACTTCTCACCCAGCGAGAGAGAGGAGAGCCGCTGTCGGAGGAATTGCATGGACCTCTAGGATCGGCAAGAAGGAAGCGTATCTTGACGGAGAGTTGCGCAGCAAGTGGGAGGAGTGGAGGGCTGACTGGTGCTGGATCTTAGAGGAGGAGCCACAGCCTTTTACCGCCTTGCGCAAGACCCCCATAGTTCGCGGCAACGATTGGAGCAACTTGGCTCCAGAGGACGACAAGTTGAAAATTGCCACGACTAGGATTTTGCGCCTCCGGCAAGCAGGGCTTATCAGAGGGCGGTTGGTGCGGACTTCCTTCGCCGCCGCATTGCACCCTTGCAGGAGAAAGGGAGACCTGCTTGGGAATTCCAGAATGCGGCGGATATCATGAGGCTGCGTCCAGGCCTAAATTGGAATTTCACCACCCTGGAGCTTGACGGCATGCTGCGAGAGCTGTTCAAGCCTGAAGCGGATAACCCTGGATGGTGCATGTTGCCGAGGGGGGTTGTTCCCTTGTGCAACAACTCGTCGCTTGATCGCATCCGCGCGATAATGCCGTTGTGCGATTCCCATGGGATCGTTCCAACTTGGAGACGTCAGCTCAGAGGAGACGTCTCCGGAGGACCGGAGAAATGGTGGGGGAGCATACGGTCCAACAGCCGCCGCCGCCCGACGCGCTTCCACCGTGGCAAGCATCTGCTGTCGGGAGCGCCTCATTCGCCACGGCGACGGGCTCGGGGCTTTCTGGAGTCGTGGCCCCTGCACCCGCTAAATGCCAGAGGGAGTCTTCTCCCCCCATCCGTCGAGCTGGAGCGGAGTTTGATCTCTCCGCTCTCAGCTCCGAGGAAGAAGAGGAAGAGTAAGATCTTGCCGCTGCTATCTGTAGTCTTCCAATTTATTGCTTCATCTTATATCTGACTGGTTCCACTCTGAACTTTCTTCTTGAGCGCCACTCAGAGGGCGCCAAGAGGGCCAAGACGCCGGTGGTCGCTCGTCTCGCACGACTCTCAGAGCAACAGGGGCACGTCCGGGACTCCCTTGCCGGATCCGGCAACCCTTCAACAGAGCAGCCCCCAGCACAGCCCCCAGCGTAAGTATCTAGTATGCTTCCCGCGGTTAGGCGCGCTTGGGTGCTTTTCCGTTACTTATATCTGGTTTGTTGGACTTTGTAGGAGCAGAGCAGCCACATCATGGAGCACCGGAGGCTACCCCTGAGGTCCAGCCTCATCAGGAGGCCCCATAGGCCGCTCCCGAGATTCTGCTTGCTTCAACTACGCCACCAAGGGAGAATTCTCCGCCAAGGGAGCGCTCTCCGGCAAGGGAGGCTTCTCCGACAAGGGGAGCTTCTCCGACAAGGACTGGCGCCGACGACCCTCCGGTGGTGGAGGCCGCGGCCACAGGCCCCACTGCAGGTAACCTTCTTGTCTTGATAGTTTTCCTTGGGTTCCGCTCTTCCGTCTCTCTCTTTCGAATGTCTGTTTGATTTGTGTTTCCTCCTTCTGACCATCAGATCCATCTGCCGGAGACCCGATGGAAACCGAGGCTGCCGGCGAGGAGGACGCCGGCGGCGACAGTGTCGACGCCGCCAACATGGAGGAGGAGGAAGCAGCCGACAAGCCCGCCGACGAGGAGGCTGCCGAGGAGGCCGGGCGCAGAGGCCGGGAGGAACCGGCGATCGTGACCGACGGCCCGGAGGCCGCAGGAGTGCCAGCGCTGCGCCGACCGCCGATCCCCCGCCACCGATGCCGCACTGACTCCGAGGAGCCCCAGCCCGGCGCCACCAAGGCCGGTGAGGCGTCTTCATCAAGCTCCCATGGGCATCAAGCTCAGGCGCCACCAAGGGGAGACCTTCGATGCGGAGCTGCTTGCCTCTGCCGGGTTGTCGCTGGTTGATGCCCCGAGCAGCAGCAGTGGTGAACCTGAGGAGGAGCAGCTGCTAAGGAGGTTGCTGTCGCTCTACCGCGCCCGACAAGCCAAACTGGAGTCCAGGGAGGCGCTTGTCGCGAGGGCGGAAGCTGACTTGGATAAACGTGCGGAAGAGCTCCAACGTGCCAACAAAGAGACTCTCCGGGACATAACAGAGGCTCGGGAGCAGCTTGCTGAGGAGCGCACGGCCTTTATCTTGGAGAAAGGCGAGGTTGAGGAGCAGCATAGGCTTGCCGGTGAGAAGCTCTCCGCTAGAGAAGGTGAGCTGGCGCAGCGGAAGATCAACCTCGACAGCTTTGAGGAAGATCTCGCCGCGCGCGAGCAAACGATCGGCGGGCCGCTTCAG
This sequence comes from Aegilops longissima, assembly GCA_021605205.1. Lineage (NCBI taxonomy): Eukaryota > Viridiplantae > Streptophyta > Magnoliopsida > Poales > Poaceae > Aegilops > Aegilops longissima. The sequence continues at coordinate 345,179,319 of CM038677.1, read as the reverse complement.
GAGGCAAAGGATGCTGCCGCGGCTGCCGAGGCCGCCAAAGGGGAACTGGAGACGAGGGTGGCTCAGCTGGAGTCCACCCTCCAGAAGAGTGCCGAGGAGGTCACCGGGTTGAAGCGCGAGCGTGAGAAGGACGCTTATACCCTCGGCGAGCTGCAGGGTCGTTTGGCTGAAAAGATCAAGGAGATCGATGCCGCCAAGGACGTCAAGGCGGATCTGGAGCTGAAATTGACCACCTTGACGAAGACGTTGAACGGCGTCAGGGAGCGGGAGACGGGCCTGCTGGAGAAAATTAAGGCCACCGAGGAGTTGCTGTCGAATGCCGTGACCGCCCAGAATAATCTTCGGGACAGCATAATGCATTGGACAGAAGGCCTTGTGGACACCGCCGCCGGCATCCACAATGAGCTGATAGAGTTGGGGATGACAGATCTTGGATATTCCACCGACGAGAACCTCCAACCCAGCGTCAAGCTCAGCCTATTCTTCAAACGCGTGTTGGCGGGTATCCGGCGGCTCCGGGATGAGGTTCCGAAGCAATTGGCGGAGGAATCACGCCAAGTTTGTGCCGAGGCTCTCCAGAAGGTGTTGATGAAGGTGGCCTTCCGCAACCCAGGCGTCGACTTCTCCAAGGCCCTCAAGTCCCTGCCTTCATCCGCCGATGTTGAAGCGCTCAAGACCCTTGTCGCACCCATTGTGGACAGGGTGAGCGGAGTCAAGAGGCTCGAGGGCGACCGCGTGGACTGGGCCGCCAAGTCTATCTTTCTCTTGTCGCTGTAGATCATGTTTTAGGAGAAAAGCTTATTAGATCTGCGACAAGTTATTATGTACTATACACTATCTTAGGCAATCGAATGCAACGTTATTTCCTTTACTCGATTTCTTCCCTTGTACGTTTTCACCCTACGCTTTCAAGGAAACTTGCCGGTGCAGGCACCCTTGCCGCGAGCGCCGAGTGCGGAACTTCAGCAGCCTGCTGGCGGGGTCGCTACTGACAAGCAACCTCGTCGCGGACTAGTCGCAGCTCACTTAAATTGTTGAGAGGACTCGAAACAAAGTAAGGGCGCGACCAGTCACGATTTGGTTCCTCCGCGCACAGGTTTTCCATACAAAGTACTATCGTTCGAGGAAGATAACTTGAAAATTTAAAACTGGTCGCTTAAACTTAGCAACTTAGCTTTTCTGTTGTCCGTCTTCCGGCAAGGCGACAGTTCCTCGAGCGATGTCCACACCATTATCTCCTCCTCTCCCCCCGGTTAACTTGTGGGTGGACGAACCTTCTTCTTGTTTGAGAAGAAAGAAGAGAAAAAGAAAGTTGTGGAGCCTAATGGCTCATTATCGCTTACCGGGTGCGGGTGCTGCACAAGATGTTAGTAAACACATGCATATTTTATTATGAAGGCATGTATTAACAAAAATGTGCGCAACCATAGGCTTTATCGATGCACGGGTCTGCGCTCGCTTTGTACAAAGGATTACATGCAACAGCGGCAAGACTTGTATAAAAGGTTGGTTGCGGAACAGGTTCTCGCAACCGCGCCTCATGGGTAAAACTTGTGAAGATGCTCTATGTTCCAGGAATTGCTCACGGAAAGCCTTCTTCGGTCTCAAGGCGGACAGCGGGCCTAGTGACTCGTTTTACCCGATAAGGGCCTTCCCACTTCAAGGCCAACTTGTTGGAATTCTTGGCGGATTGAACGGCCAAGAACAAGGTCGCCTTCCTCGAAGCTTTCCGCATTAACTTTGCGGCTGTGGTAGCGACGCAAAGCTTGTCGGTAACGAGCAGCTCGACAAGCAGCCTGAAGACGATCTTCCTCGAGGAGCAGCAGCGTCATCTTGTCGCAGCTGCTCTTGCTCCAACTCATCATAAGCGAGCACTCGAGGTGACCCGATACGAGTTCCGTGGGGAGAACTGCCTCGCTCCGTAGACTAGAGCAAAGGGTGTCCGCCGATGGCTCGATTTGGCGTCGCCCTGATCGACCAAAGAACCACCGCAGCTCCTCGATCCAGTTCCTTCCGCACTTGTGCAGCCTGTCCAAAGTTCTGGTCTTGAGTCCTCGCAGCACTTCAGCGTTTGCCCTCTCGCTTGACCGCTGCTTCTCGGATGAGCAACGGAAGCAAAGCAGATCTTGGCGCCAAGATCTTGGGTGTCTTGCATGAAGGTGCGACTTCGTGAACTGTGTGCCGTTGTCGGTGATGATCCGATTAGGAATCCCAAAACGGCAAACAATTGACTCAAGAACTTGACGGCCGATCGTGTTGTCACCTTCCTCATGGTTCCACTTCCGCCACTTTGTGAACTTGTCGATTCATGGCGTACAGTACTCAAAGCCCCGACAGCTCGGGGAAGGGGCCGAGGATGTCGAGCCCCTGCACCGAGAAGGGCCAGGATAAAGGGATCGTCTGGAGAGCTTGAGCTGGCTGGTGTATCCGCCTTGAATGGAACTCGCACGCTCACACTTGGTTACTTGTGCAGCTTGCATCCGGAGGGCTTCGGCAGAAGAAACCTTGCCGGAAAGCTTTGCCGGCAAGTGCTCTTGCGCCAATGTGGTGAACACATATGCCTCCGTGTATCTCCGCGAACAGCTTCTATCCATCTTCCCGGCAAATACACTTCAATTTCACTCCGCTGAGTCTTCTTCGCATGTGATGTTATCAACAAACTGGTACATACTTGACTGCCGGGCTACTTTTTCCGCTTCTTCTTGCTCTTCGGGAAGTTCTCTTGTCTGAAGGAAATGGACGATCTGCTGTGCCCAAGTTGGAGCTTGTGGCTCGACAACAAGGACTAAAGGCTCATCTATCATGCGGGACCATCAGCTTCTACGGCAAGGACCTGCTGGTCCGCCGAGCTCGATGATCCCCGCTGCAAGCTTGGAGCTAAGCTTGTCGGGAGCGCTTGCTTCAACGATACAAACTGCGTGGGTTTGTCGGAGCAGACTGCTCCTCGATGATATTTGCGCTGGTTCTAGGGACCTTCTTGGCGGCGGCCGGAGAGCTCTGCGGAAAGTAGTCGCCGGAAACCAATTTTTCTTCTTGCTCTGCCTCGTTGATGGTGTCACGGTTGGCTGAGTCAGCTTGAGCACAAAAATCCCTGGCTCCATTGTGTAACTTAAGTGTGGCACATTTGGAGAGGCCATCAGCTATATCATTCGTGCTCTTGGAACATGTTCCATTTGCAGGCCTTCAAAGTGCTCTTCCAGCTTCCTCACTTCATCGACGACGCTTCCATCAACGGACTCGTAGTCTTTATTTACTTGGCGGACGACGAGTTGCGTAGTCTCCTTATAATGAGCTTCTTGATCCCAAGGTCCACCGCAATCCTCGAGACCGCAAGCAAGCCTTCGTACTCAAGCAAAGATTATTTGTTGCTTGTTCCTTGGGAAAGTGCATTTGGACTATGTATTGAGGTGCTCCCGGTGGGTGCGATAAGCAACACGCCGCACCGGGCGCTTTGCAGCGAGAAGGCACCGTCAAAATACATCAGCCATTCTTTATTTGCCTTCTTGACGGGATGCTCGTCTCCGGATCTCTTCGCCTTGCGCTACGCCCACTCGCTATGAATTCTGCCAATGCCCCTGCTCGATAGTTGAAGTGCTTTGAACTTGAGACCAAAGCTTGACAGTTCCAGTGCCCACTCAACAATCCTGCCTGTTGCTTCTAGATTTTGCAAAATCCTCTTTAGCGGAAAGCGAGTGACAACTGTTATCTCATGTGCTTGGAAGTAATGGCGCAGCTTTCTCGAGGCCATGAGCAGGCCGAAAAGTAGCTTCTGCACACCAGAGTACCTCGATCTAGCCCCCTGCAGAAGGGAACTGACAAAGTAGACTGTCGTTGCACCATCTTCTTCCGTATCTTGTCGCAACCCTGCGCTGATCCGTCGTTGTCGGGACCGGAGCTTGACGGCGAAGCCCCCCGCTTGTCGTTCGACGCACCTGCCTCGGTTGCCGGCTCATCATCTGCCTCCCTCTCCGCTACTAACGCAGCACTAACCACTTGATTGGTCGGTGCTATATATAGCAGCAACTTCTCTTGTGGCTTAGGTGCGACAAGTATTGGAGTGGAGGACAGGTATCTCTTCAAGTCTGCAGCGCAGATCTCCGCTTCGAGTCCATTTCATTGACCTGCCTTTTCAAAATCTTGAAAATGGCGGTATGCCGCCAGCAGACTTAGAAATGAACCTGCTGAGAGCAGCCACGCAACCGGCAAGCCGCCTGACATCCTTGACGCGCTTTGGTGCTTCGATCTGCTCAATGGCCTTGATCTTGTCGGGATTGGCTTCAATTCCTCGCTGAGATACAAAGAACCCGAGAAGCTTGCCGGAAGGGACTCCAAACACGCACTTCTCGGGGTTGAGCTTGAGGTTGATCTTGTGCAGGTTTGCAAACGTCTCATCCAAATCTTGAACCAGGGTTGCCCTTCTTTGCTCTTGACCACTATGTCATCCATGTAGGCTTCTACATTTCTGTGTATCTGTGGTCCAAAAGCATCATGGACTACCCTTGCAAAGGTTGAACCAGCATTCTTCAAACCGAAAGGCATCCGTATAAAGCAGTACGTGCCACATGGTGTAATGAATGCGGTTTTCTTCATCCTCTTTCGCCATGAAGATCTGATGATATCCTGAATATGCATCAAGAAATGAAAGCAGATCGCATCCACCGTGGAGTCAACAATCTGGTCGATACGCGGCAAGGGAAATGGGTCCTGGGACAGGCTTTATTAACATCCGTGAAGTCAATACAAAGTCTCCATTTCCCATTAGCCTTGGCGCACCACTACCGGATTGGCCAACCACGTGGGGTGGAGGACTCCTCGACAAGCCCCGCCGCTTCCAATTTCTTGATTTCTTCTGCTATGAACTCTTGGCGCTCCACTGCCTGTTTCCTAACTCTTTGCTTGACGGGCCTTGCGTGAGGACAGACAGCTAGGTGGTGCTCAATTACTTTCCTGGGAACGCTAGGGATGTCATATGGTTGCCATGCAAACACATCGACATTCGCCCGCAGGAAAGCAACGAGCTCGCCTTCCTATTTAGGATCAAGCGTGGCACTGATGGTGAAGGTACCACCAGTGCCGTCCTCCTTGGCGGGCACCCTCTTAGTCTTTGGCGGAGCTGCCATCGCCCTGTTGCACTTGCGGTGGAGCTCGATGGTGCGTCCTCAACGGTAGCGCAGCACCAAGAGGTGCGCTTGCCGAGTGGGCAGCAGAGCTCTTGCCGGATCCAAAGTGGTCTTCTTCTTCGCCCGGAGCTTCAGCGGTAAGTAGTTTGCTATCCGTCGCGGCTGCTGCATCGGTAAATCTTGTCGGCGCAGATAAGTGCATATTTCTTGTCGCCATGGACAGAAATGACACTTATCGGGCCGGGCATCTTGAGTAGGTTGTATGCATAGTGAGAGGCGGCCATGAACTTGGCGAGTGCCGGACGGCCGAGTATGCCATTGTAGGGCAATGGGAAATCGCGACGCCGAACATGACCTCTCTTAGTTCTGAAGTTGAGTTCACTGCCGAATGTTACCGGCAACGTGATCTTCCCCTTGGGCTTGCTCCTTCCTGGGTTAATTCCTTGGAAGGTGCCAGTTTCTTCGAGCTCGCTATCGGGGATTTGAAGTTTCTGGAGCACTGCAGAGGAGATCAAATTTAGGCCGGCCCCGCCGTCAACCAGCATCTTTGTGACCTTGAGGTTGCGGATGGTTGGTGAGACCAACATCGGCAAACACCCGACCGCAGTGATGCGATCAGGGTGATCCTCAATGTCAAAGATGATGGGCGTCTTGGACCACTTCGAGAGGTTTGCGTGACTCTAGGGATGGTTCTGCTGCATTGACCTCGCGATCCATTGCTTGAGTTGGCGGTGTGAGGTATGCGAGAGACGCACCACCGCCGACGCAAAGGACCTCTGTTGCCTTTTGAAACTCCTGCTCATCAGCTTCATCATCTTCATAATCCTCGCCATCTTCATCCTCATCTTCTTCCTTGTCGCGCCACGGGAGGTCTGTCTCCCCGCCGCTGCTTGGCCTTGCTTGGCGCCCTCCCCGACCGGTCTCTTTTTACTTGCTGCACCGCACCTTCTTGGGCTTTCTCCTTGTCTCTTCGCTCAGATTCAGTCAGAGCTCCACAAGCTGCTCGACTTTCTTGCAGCTTTGGAGATCGTGGCCCTTAGTGCGGTGGATTTTACAGTAGTGCTTGTTGGAGCTGCTAGGCTTGTCGGCGGCCGCCACAGCTTGGCGGACGGCGTCAACGGCAACCTCCTTGCCGGAGCCACCGGCCTTGGCTTGGTTGGCGGCATCATCCTTGCCGGACTTCTTGACAACTAGCACTTCTTGGTTTTTCTTCCTCCTGTTGTTCCGCCGCCGGCTATTCCTTGCCGGGGCGGTCCCTTCACTGTCAGACTCTGCTCCCACACTCTCTCCTGGGAGCCTTCTTCCTTCTTCGGTAGCGTGCACACTTGTCGGCCGGGGAGTAGAGCTCGCTGGACGTCTTTCACTTTGCACATCGCCATCTCTTCCTCATCCTGCGGTTTCAGACATTACGATGAAATGCACTAATCACCGCAGCAGGTGGACGCTGGGATGTTGTAGTGCACTCGATGAATCTCTGGATGAATTTTGCAGAGACTCCCTCCTTACGGGCAAGCAGGTGGAGATCACTCTCTTGGCTATGAGGCTTGTGGTCACCGTGAAGGCGCCAACAAACCGATGGCACAGATCTGCCCAAGAAGAAATAGAGCCATCCGGCAAGTGCATGAGCCAAGATCGACGCTTGGCTTGAGCACCAAGGGGAAGTAGTTGGCGAGGATCTTGTCGTCTCGCCCCCGCAGCTTGCACCGCGATGGAGTAGATGCCGAGGAACTCCGATGGTGTGTCCTGCCGCCGCATTTCTCTCGCACATCTGGTTTGAAATTTTTCTTGTCGGGCCATCGACTTGCCGCAGCTCACGAGTGAACGCAGGGCAACCCACCGCAGACGGCAAGTCGCCTGGTTCTTCGGGCGCATGCATATCGACATGGGCCCGCGCTGGTCGATTGACGGCGCTTTCTTGGGCGCCGATACGGGTTCGGCGTCCTCTTCTTGCCGCTCGAAGAACTTGACGCTGGTCGCGACGAGCTCGCGGATCCGGACGACGCGGTGGAGTCGCTGCCGAGGTGGATCCGGCGAGTCGGCGATCTTGGCCTTCGGAAGGGGAGTGCACGTGGTGCACCCGCAAGTCTGCCGCCATCGGCTCGCGCCTTGTCGCCGCCGCGTTGCGAAGCGCGGTTGCCGCGGGACGCGCCGCTGGCGGCCGATGAGACTCTGAATCGTGGGTTTCACTCGCCGACCTTATCGGCCGTCGGAGGGTAATCTAATAGTAATCGAGCTCTCGCCAAGGCTTCCGCTGGTGTGGTTGGCGGCAACGGCGACGAAGCGAAGAACGGATGTGCTCGGACTCCTAACCGTTAGGAGGAGCAGCATCCCGCCCCAAGAACCGCCCACTCGCATCGCATTGGGGTGCATGCGGTCTCGAGGGCCTCGGGATCCTCCAGCTTGGCCTTGATCCAATGAGCGATGGTGCCGCGAGTATCATGGCGCTGTCGGTCCTGCCGCTTCCCGCGAAGCGACGCGTGTAGATTCAGACGCCGCCGACGCGCCGCGTTGTCCTTGGACCTGGCGGCATCGTGGGCTCTCTCGACGACGCCGTCCCTCCGCTAGCTTCCCCACCACCGACGGCTCCGGTGGTGGTGGGTTCGACGCGACGGCTCAGCTGCTGCCAAGGCTTCTCCTTCGCGCCATATCGACGAAGATGTCGATGGAGTTGCTCGTGGCTTGCCACCGGATCGGGTTCACACAGCCTCGACGCTTCTACCGGGCGCGCCAAAGATGTCGGGGAAGAACTGATCGTGCCCCACGAGCACCTACGGACCTGGGTCCCTTGTGGTTCGGAGGGGGCGGAGGTTGCACGAAGAGCGGATCGAGGCGATACACACGAGAGGGTTTTACCCAGCTTCGAGCTCTCGGAGAGATAATACTCCCATCGCTGCTTTGTGGATTATCTTGTGTTCTTGCTAGGGAGCAATGCTGGCTACAAGACCTAGCTTGAGTGTGATGAACTGTCGAGCTGGACTAGAAACCCAGCCGAACCTCTCCTACGCTGCCCTCGGGCCTCCTTTTATAGGCACAAGGGGTTACCACATATGGCAAGTAGACAAGGTTACAATGGTAAAACCTAGGTTGGTACACCGCTTTGTACAAAGGTACAGAATCTATACCTAACTCGACGGCAAGGGACAAGGGTCATCAATGCCCGCCTCGCCGCCTTAACAAAGGTAACAGGACCGTTAATGCGCCTCCGTCCGCCACGATGGTAGCTTGTCGGCTGTCTGTCGCTATTCCCCGCTGGCTGCACAGCCCGCCGACACGCGAGCTTGGGAGAGCCCGTGGTGACACGTTGGCGGGTGAGCTGGAGCGGAGATGAAGAGGTCGCCCGCCCGGCAAGTGCCTTGTCACAAGGGAACCTTGTCGCGCTTGAGGGTTCAGCGCCCGCCAGCCTTCCCGGCAAGCTCCTCTTGCCGGGCCTTGTTTCCTTTACGCCTGAGTGGCCTTCCCGCAAGCTCCTCTTGCCGGGTCTCACTATTTTGTTTTGAATGGCTCCGAGGAGCTATCGAGATCTTGGCGGCCATCAGGCCGGCCCGGCCGTGGGGCGCTGCAACTGTCCGTTCACGAGTTCGGGGTACTAGGGTACCCCTACTCTAGTACACCGACACCTTCTAGGTAAAGGTGGATCATATTCAATCTCATCATTATAAAGATTCATATTGCAAAACAAAGATTTAATAGGGGACACATCAATAACTTTTAGATCTTCATCTTGATTTTCATAGGAATCCGGTTTAGCGGCCATCTTATTGACTAAGGTAGCCTGCTTATCCGAAATTTCGGCAGTCAACTTTTCAAGACGAGCAATTTGGGATCTTATACCATCAAATTCTTTAGACATATCATCGAGCTCTTTATTCATATAACTCATAAAACTTTTTTTGTTCCTTAAGCTTGTTTCTGAAGAAATTATTGTGCTCGAATTGCAAAACCATAAAACTCATGGCGTTGCTTTCTATCTCTTCTAACCTTTTAAGGTGAAGATCACCAAATCTAGGTAGAGCCATTGAGACAAACAAGCAATCCAACACACGAGCCAACAAAAGGGAAGCGAGAAAAAGGCAAACGGAAAAGAGAGGGCGAATAAAACGGCAAGGGTGAAGTGGGGGAGAGGAAAACGAGAGGCAAATGGCAAATAATGTAATGCGAGAGATAAGGCATTGTGATGGGTACTTGGTATGTTGACTTTTGTGTAGACTCTCCGGCAACGGCGCCAGAAATGGCTCCTTGTCGGGAGTCCAAATCTTGACTTGACCTTGCGTAAGCCTCCCCGGCAACGGCGCAAGAAATTCTTCTTGCTACCTCTTGAGCACTGCGTTGGATTTCCTTGAAGAGGAAAGGATGATGCAGCAAAGTAGCGTAAGTATTTCCCTCAGTTTTTGAGAAACAAGGTATCAGTCCAGTAGGAGGCTACGCGCAAGTCCCTCGTACCTACAAAAACCAAATAACTCCTCGCAACCAACGCGAATAGGGGTTGTCAATCCCTTCATGGTCACTTACGAGAGTGAGATCTGATAGAGATGATAGATAATATTTTTGGTATTTTTGTGATAAAGATGCAAAGTAAAATAAAAAAAGCGAAGTTAAAATCAAAGGCAATAATAAAGTGATGGAAGATTAATATGATGAAGATAGACTCGGGGGGCATAGATTTCACTAGTGGCTTCTCTCAAGAGCATAAGTATTTTACGGTGGGTGAATAAATTACTGTTGAGCAATTGACAGAATTGAGCATAGTTATGAGAATATCTAGGTATGATCATGTACATAGGCATCACGTCCGAGACAAGTAGACCGACTCCTGCCTGCATCTACTACTATTACTCCACTCATCGACCGCTATCCAGCATGCATCTAGAGTATTAAGTTCAAGAAACAGAGTAACGCCTTAAGCAAGATGACATGATGTAGAGGGATAAATTCATGCAATATGATAAAACCCCATCTTGTTATCCTCGATGGCAACAATACAATACGTGCCTTGTTGCCCCCCATCACACCGGGAAAGGACACCGCAAGATTTAACCCAAAGCTAAGCACTTCTCCCATTGCAAGAAAAAACCAATCTAGTAGGCCAAACCAAACTGATAATTCGAAGAGACTTGCAAAGATGACCAATCATAGATAAAAGATTTCAGAGAAGATTCAAATATTGTTCATAGATAATCTTGATCATAAACCCACAATTCATCGCTCTCAACAAACACACCGCAAAAAGAAGATTACATCGAATAGATCTCCACGAGAGAGGGGGAGAACATTGTATTGAGATCCAAAAAGAGAGAAGAAGCCATCTAGCTACTAACTATGGACCCGAAGGTCTGAGGTAAACTACTCACACTTCATCGGAGCTCCGGAACATGCCCCAAGATGGAATCTCGTGGGTACAGAAGGTTGCGGCGGTGGAATTAGGTTTTTGGCTCCGTATCTGATCGTTTGGGGGTACGTAGGTATATATAGGAGGAAGAAGTATGTCGGTGGAGCAAGGTGGGGCCCACGAGGGTGGAGGGCGCGCCTGGGGGGGTTGGGTGCGCCTCACCTCGTGCCCACCTCCTTTCTTTCTTGACGAGGTCCAAGTCTCTGGATCATATTCGTGAGAAAATCACGTTCCCGAAGGTTTCATTCCGCTTGGACTCCGCTTGATATTCCGTTTCTTCAAAACTCAAATAGGCAAAAACAGCAATTCGGGTTGGGCCTCCGTTAATAGGTTAGTCCTAAAAATAATATAAAAGTGGAAAATAAAGCCCAATAATGTCCAAAACAGTAGATAATATAGCATGGAGCAATCAAAATTATAGATACGTTGGAGACGATCGCATCCCCAAGCTTAATTCCGCTCGTCCCGAGTAGGTAAATGATAAAACAGAATTTTTGATGCGGAGTGCTACTTGGCATAAATTGAATGTAATTCTTCTTAATTATGGTATGAATATTCAGATCCGAAAGATTCAAGACAAAAGTTCATATTGACATAAAAATAATAATACTTCAAGCATACTAACTAAGAAATTATGTCCTCTCAAAATAACATGGCCAAAGAAAGTTCATCCCTACAAAATCTTATAGTTTAGTCATGCTCCATTTTCGTCGCACAAGAATGCTCTCATCATGCACAACCCCGATGACAAGCCAAGCAATTGTTTCATACTTTAGTGATCTCAAACCTATAAACTTTCATGCAATATATGAGCGCGAGCCATGGACATAGCACTATAGGTGGAATAGAATATGATGATGGGGGTTATGTGGAGAAGACAAAAAAGGAGAAGATCTCACATCAACGAGGCTAATCAATGGGCTATGGAGATGCCCATCGATTCATGTTAATGCAAGGAGTATGGATTGCCATGCAACGGATGCACTAGAGCTATAAATGTATGAAAGCTCAACAAAAGAAACTAAGTGGGTGTGCATCCAACTTGCTTGCTCACGAAAACCTAGGGCACTTGAGGAGGCCCATTGTTGGAATATACAAGCCAAGTTCTATAATGAAATATTCCCACCAGTATATGAAAGTGACAAAACAAGAGACTATCTATCATGATGATTATGGTGCTACTTTGAAGCACAAGTGTGTCAAAGGATAGTAGCATTGTCCCTTCTCTATTTTTCTCTCATTTTTCTGGGCCTTCTCTTTTTTTATGGCCTTTCTTTTCTTATTCCTCACTTGGGACAATGCTCTAGAAAATGATGATCATCACACTTCTATTTATTACAACTCAATGATTACAACTAATGATTACAACTCGATACTAGAACAATGTATGACTCTATATGAATGCCTCCGGCGGTGTACCGGGATATGCAATGAACCAATAGTGACATGTATGAAAGAATTATGAACGGTGGCTTTGCCACAAATACTATGCCAACTACATGATCATGCTAAGCAATATGACAATGATGAATGTGTCATGATGAACGGAATGGTGGAAAGTTGCATGGCAATATATCTCGGAATGGCTATGGAAATGCCATAATAGGTAGGCATGGTGGCTGTTTTGAGGAAGATATAAGGAGGTTTATGTGTGAAAGAGCGATCATATCACGGGTTTGGATGCACCGCAAAGTTTGCACCAACTCTCAATGTGAGAAAGGGCAATGCACGGCATCAAGAGGCTAGCAATGATGGAAGGGTGAGAGTGTGTATAATCCATGGACTCAACATTAGTCATAAAGAACTCACATACTTATTGCAAAAATCTACAAGCCATCAAAAACCAAAGCGCTACGTGCATGCTCCTAGGGGGGTAGATTGGTAGGGAAAGACCATCACTCGTCCCCGACCGCCACTCATAAGGAGGACAATCAAAGAACACCTCATGTTTCAAATTTGTTACATAACGTTTACCATACGTGCATGCTACGGGACTTGCAAACTTCAACAAAAGTATTTCTCAAATTCACAACTACTCAACTAGCACGACTTTGATATTATCACCTCCATATCTCAAAACAATCATCAAGCATCAAACTTTTCTTAGTATCCAACATACTTGTAAGAAAGTTTTTACTATTTTTGTATACCTAGCATATTAAGATCATTTAAGAAAATTACCATGCTATTTAAGACTCTCAAAATAATCTAAGTGAAGCATGAGAGATCAATAGTTTCTATAAAATAAATCCACCACCGTGCTCTAAAAGATATAAGTGAAGCACTAGAGCAAAACTATATAACTCAAAAGATATAAGTGAAGCATAAAGAGTATTCTAACAAATTCCAATTCATGTATGGCTCTCTCAAAAGGTGTGTACAGCAAGTATGATTGTTGTAAACTAAAAAGCAAAGACTCAAATCATACAAGACGCTCCAAGCAAAACACATATCATGTGGTGAATAAAAATATAGCTCCAAGTAAAGTTACCGATGGAAGTAGACGAAAGAGGGGATGCCTTCCGGGGCATCCCCAAGCTTTAACTTTTTAGTGTCCTTAGAATATCTTGGGGGTGCCATGGGCATCCCCAAGCTTAGGCTCTTGCCACTCCTTGTTCCATAATCCATCAAAAGATTTCACCCAAAACATGAAAACTTCACAACACAAAACTCAACAGAAATCTCGTGAGCTCCGTTAGCGAAAGAAAACAAAAGACCACTTCAAGGTACTGTAATGAACTCATTATTTATTTCTATTGGCGTTAAACCTACTGTATTCCAAATTCTCTATGCTTTATAAACTATTTTACTAGCCATAGATTCATCAAAATAAGAAAACAACACACGAAAAACAGAATCTGTCAAAAGCAGAACAATCTGTAGTAATATATAACTAACGCAAACTTCTCGAACTACAAAACATCAGACAAAATAGGAAGACCTAGGAAATTTGCTTATTGATCAGAAGCAATTGGAATTACTATTTTATCACGTTCTGGTGATTTTTAACAATTGTTTTCGTGAACAGAAAGTTTCTGAAAATTACAGCAAGATCAAATAACTATCATCCAAGAAGATCTTATAGGTTTAACTTGGCACAAACACTAATTAAAACATAAAAACAAATCTAACCAGAGGCTAGACCAAAGATTTATTCCAAACAGAAGCAAAAGAAAAAAAACTAAAAATTGAATTGGGTTGCCTCCCAACAAGCGCTATCGTTTAACGCCCCTAGCTAGGCATAAAAGCAATGATAGATCTAGGTATTGTCATCTGTGGTAGGCAATCCATAAGTGACTCTCATGATAGATTCATATGGTAAATTTATTTTCTTCCTAGGGAAGTGTTCCATGCCTTTATTTAATGGAAATTGGAATCTAGTATTCCCTTCCTTCATATCAATAATTGCACCAGTCGTTCTAAGGAAAGGTCTACCAAGAATAATAGGACAAGAAGGATTGCAATCTATATCAAGAACGATAAAATCTACGGGCACATAATTCTTATTTGCAACAATAAGAACATCATTAATTCTTCCCATAGGTTTCTTAATAGTGGAATCCGCAAGGTGCAAATTTAGAGAGCAATCATCAAAATCACGGAAATCTAGCAAATCACACAAAGTTTTGGGAATATTGGAGACACTAGCACCCAAATCACATAAAGCATAAAATTCATGATCTTTAATCTTAATTTTAATAGTTGGTTCCCACTCATCATAAAGTTTTCTAGGGATAGAAACTTCCAACTCAAGTTTTTCTTCATAAGATTGCATCAAGGCACCAACGATATGTTTAGTAAACGCTTTATTTTGACTATAAGCATGAGGAGAATTTAGCACGGATTGCAACAAGGAAATACAATCAATTAAAGAGCAACTTTCATAATTAAATTCCTTGAAATCCAAAATAGAGGGTTTAGCAACATCTAGAGTTTTGCTTTCTTCAATCCCACTTTAATCAATTTTAGCATCAAGATCTAAAAACTCCAAATTTTTGGATCGCCTTCTAGGTAAAGGTGGTTCATATTCAATCTCATCATTATAAAGATTCATATTGCAAAACAAAGATTTAATAGGGGACACATCAATAACTTTTAGATCTTCATCTTGATTTTCATAGGAATCCGGTTTTGCGGCCATCTTATTGACTAAGGTAGCCTGCTTATCCGAAATTTCGGCAGTCAACTTTTCAAGACGAGCAATTTGGGATCTTATACCATCAAATTCTTTAGACATATCATCGAGCTCTTTATTCATATAAATCATAAAAAAAAATTGTTCCTTAAGCTTGTTTCTAAAGAAATTATTATGCTCGAATTGCAAAACCATAAAACTCACGGCCTTGCTTTCTATCTCTTCTAACCTTTTAAGGTGAAGATCACCAAATCTAGGTAGAGCCATTGAGACAAACAAGCAATCGAACACACGAGCCAACAAAAGGGAAGCGAGAAAAAGGCAAACAGAAAAGAGAGGGTGAATAAAACGGCAAGGGTGAAGTGGGGGAGAGGAAAACGAGAGGCAAATGGCAAATAATGTAATGCGAGAGATAAGGCATTGTGATAGGTACTTGGTATGTTGACTTTTGTGTAGCCTCCCCGGCAACGGCGCCAGAAATGGCTCGTTGTCGGGAGTCCAAATCTTGACTTGACCTTGCGTTACATAGATTTCACTAGTGGCTTCTCTCAAGAGCATAAGTATTTTACGGTGGGTGAACAAATTACTGTTGAGCAATTGACAGAATTGAGCATAGTTATGAGAATATCTAGGTATGATCATGTATATAGTCATCACGTCCGAGACAATTAGACCGACTCCTGCCTGCATCTACTACAATTACTCCACACATCGACCGCTATCCAGCATGCATCTAGAGTATTAAGTTCAAGAAAACAGAGTAACGCCTTAAGCAAGATGACATGATGTAGAGGGATAAATTCATGCAATATGATAATAACCCATCATTTTATCCTCGATGGCAATAATACAATACGTGCCTTGCTGCCCCTACTGTCACTGGGAAAGGACACCGCAAGATTGAACCCAAAGCTAAGCACTTCTCCCATTGCAAGAAAAACCAATCTATTAGGCCAAACCAAACTGATAATTCAAAAAGACTTGCAAAGATAACCAATCATACATAAAAGAATTCAGAGAATATTCAAATATTGTTCATAGATAATCTTGACCATAAACCCACAATTCATCGATCTCAACAAACACACCACAAAAAGAAGATTACATCGAATAGATCTCCACGAGAGAGGGGGAGAACATTGTATTGAGATCCAAAAAGAGAGAAGAAGCCATCTAGCTACTAACTATGGACCCGAAGGTCTGAGGTAAACTACTCACACTTCATCGGAGAGGCTATGGTGATGATGTAGGAGCCCTCCGTGGTGGATGCCCCCTCCGGCGGAGCTCCAAAACAAGCCCCAAGATGGGATCTCGTGGGTACAGAAGGTTGCGGCAGTGGAATTAGGTTTTTGGCTCCGTATCTGATAGTTTGGGGGTACGTAGGTATATATAGGAGGAAGAAGTACGTCGGTGGAGCAAGGTGGGGCCCGCGAGGGTGGAGGGCGCGCCCCCCTACCTCGTGCCCACCTCCTTTCTTTCTTGACGTAGGGTCCAAGTCTCCTGGATCATATTCGGTGTGAAAATCACGTTCCCAAAGGGTTCATCCCGTTTGGACTCCGTTTGATATTCCGTTTCTTCGAAACTCTGAAATAGGCAAAAAAAATAGCAATTCTGGGTTGGGACTCCGGTTAATAGGTTAGTCCCAAAAATAATATAAAATTGGAAAATAAAGCCCAATAATGTCCAAAACAGTAGATAATACAGCATGGAGCAATCAAAAATTATAGATACGTTGGAGACGTATCAGCGTACAAGAATAAAACTTTAAAGCTAAACCGAACCTGACTAGACCTTCCTAATTCGGTTACCATGGTTTACTATGAATGAATCGATGCCTACCTAATCTATTTGCTGGCCGGTACTTAACAAACCCAAACAAGGTCACATACAAATCCCTTTTGGCCCACAAGGAAAGGAATAAAATATCCGACCACAATGTAATTATATCAGCTAATGGAGATCTCATACGCCTGATGCATCGCCGTGCAGATGTAATTTTACTTTTGCTGTATCCTTGCATGATAGCCTTTGCAAACTTGAAACTTCAGCTTGGCATCTGGGACCGGTTAGGACTTGTCCTTGGAAGTAGTAGCTTACTAGCTCGACGTAAACCAGGATCCGGGCAGGACTTGCCCCACGTAACTGCCGGTCCATGTAAAACACCTGTTACAACACTTGAAGCAATATATTAGTTGATTAGCTTGATCAATAACCTATATAATTTGGCAGATCATACTCTCCAGCCAAATTACACCATCAACACTTCCACATCACATGTTTATTTATATTAAATCACAAGAACTTCATGATCTTGCTTGGTTATCGTGGAGAAGGACATTCTTTCATGGAGCTGTAGATTTTTTGAATATGCTCCCTGTTGGACACTTTTTTGGGTATGTCCAAGATTTGTTGAGAATGGGTGTGAAAAAATTGACCATCTAGTGGACTTATACACACAATATGTTTAGTTTCAAGATAACTAATGGAACTGCTTTATTCCTTGCTGTGTACATTTTTAGAACATTATTCCTTTTTTGTGTACTGATTGAATGATCTGCTCACACCATGCAGGTACTCATACATAGTGAAAGCAGAGGCCGAAAGGTTTCGATTTAGATGATTTAATGGTGCCTTGTCTATCTTCTTACCTCCAGGTCAAAATTAAGCAGACGATTTGTTGTTGAAGGACATGCTCTTATTCTTTGAGATGGACAATGATGAGCGGTACAACTGAAAATTCAAAGCTGGGCTTTACACACTTCAGTGGGCAAGTGAAGTCCCAGTTTTTCTTCTTCCCCTGTTACTTCTCTGTTGTACAGAGAGCAATGCATTTATATTAGCTGAATGTTAGATTGGAATGCAGGTACTAGCATCATAACACTGGGGTGGAGACCTGAAGTGAAGCAGAGGGGCGGACCAAGGAAATCAGAGTCGCGCTATTTCTATATATCCTCATTCTGCGCTCTTATATTTTTTACACATTTACAATCTTGTGTTTCGAATAATTCTTGTGGCTTGACAAGACAGAGTGGAGGATCAAGGAATGAAGTAAGAATAGTTTTCTAATTAAATATATCCAAAGGATGATAATAGGTTGTGTCAAGATGAGTGCACGAGAAGGATAGTGAAAAAGAAAGGTGAGAAGGGTTCTGGGTATTCTTTCCTCACTTTTCAGGACATGAATATGTCCTTTAATCTTGTTATTCGTATTAAAGAAAGCGAAAAGTAATAATTATGCATATTTTTTAAATTTGTGTTCTACAGTTCAATCAATGAGGCAAGACGTTTTCTGACACTACACTAGTATCAGAAAACGTCTTACATTATGGGACAGAGGGAGTAGTTCAGATGTTGCCCACACATGAGCGCCCATGGGGAAGCCCAGATCCATCATGTCGCTTTGGGTGGAAAGCAGTCCAATTCTCTATTTTCCTGGATATAGAGTATCATGCTTCCATATAGTGCTCATAGATCTTGTATGCGTATCGCCAGTTTGATTCACAAGGATTTTAACTTGTTAGGGCACGATTATTCGAAGTTTAACATGTTATGTATGCGGACGCACAACAATAACAGAACGTTCAGATAAGGTTTTGCCATGCACATGGCTACTAATCACAAAAAGGGTTAGGGACAAGTTTACTATTGTGATTTTCAGCAACCGAAATAGAAGCAGAGTTAACTATGATTTTAAGCTACACTTTAGCCTTGTCCTGATAACTAGAACTGCTATGATGTTGCTTTATTATAAGTGCCTTGCTTTCACGAGTTGAAATAACTCATGGTTGTCTTTTCTTTTGTTTGCACTGTAAGCAATGTGTGGTAGAAGCTGTAAAAATGTAGGTCAGGTGTCCTATATATTTTTTAAATTCACAATCGGCAATGTCAATGTGTCATGTGTGATGCAACATGAATCATAGTGAGCTTATTTCTTTGCACACTTGGTGTATCCTATTATCATCTTTTGTACACGTCCTCGAATGGAAATATCAGTATGGAGGTGCTATATTGAATCAATTACATAGGCTTGTTGCCTCCCTTGATTGGACCAGTGAGATAAACTTCTTATTTTCTTTAGTTAAGAAAAATAGTGAAAATAATGTATTGACTATAGTTCCAACTCCTAATGTCCACTTAATGTCAACCTCATGCGTCAGTGCTTTACAATGATCGAGAAAAGGTCAAAAGCTGTAACTAAAGCTTTTGTCAGGTTGTATAAAGATGGTCTTATTTATAGGTTAGTATCCTCGCCTTCTGTTGTTCAATGTATTAAGCATTTATGTTTTGCATGTTAAGTAATGCTATGGTGTTTTACTTCTAGATTTTTCTTATTTCTTATGGATGTTTCGATCTTTTGCAGGGATTGCATGCTTCTAACTGCGATTTTTGACAGAGGTTGGTTAAGACTTTTATTATCCACAATAGACAGTTTATTTATTTGAATATGATGTTTTATTAGGTTGATCATCTGGGTCTTAAATAAGAAACTAGAGCTAAAGGTTCCTGGTTACAGCACACCAGTGCAATTCGGTGTCCTGATACCTTTTGAATATCCTCTTGAAGGAGGATTGGGTGAGATTGTTGTTGCAACAAGAATTGGAACTATGCTGGGTGATACGACAATATTTTTTCATCCAGGGAATAAAAGATATAAGCTTCTGCATGGAAGATATGCAATTCACCCCTTCAATGGCAGAAAACTAAATAATCTGCGATGCTGTGTTGGTGGATCCCACTTTCGGCACTAGGTCTATCAAAGGTGTGATATAATGCCAACTGGCTTAATATTCATGCGTTCCTCTTGTTATGACATCGAGCTAATGTGCCATCTGTTAAACTATTTGTGCTCCCAGACTAAGCATATGTCGGCGTTCTGGGAACGGGGGTACCCAGACTTGCCTGCCTGCGGCCTGCGGCGTGGCTCAAGGGGTGGCCCAAGACGCCCATCTTCATCAAGACAAGCTCAAGACCTCGCGAGGGGCAAGCCTCATGGGCGGACGACGTGAAGCTTCCTCGTGCACGGCCTCGTCAGCTGGCTCATGAGGAGGCGGAGAGATCAAGGCGGGTACCTCACGAGGTGCCCATGGCGCAAGCCATGACGCACCAAGGGCGCTTAGGAGGGCGCCAGCCGCGCAGATGCCCTCATTTCCTCTTTGGTGCAAAGGAGGCAAGCGCATGCGAGAGCATCAAGCAAAGGCAACCATTTCGTGCAACAAGACCAAGACCATCACAACGGCAGGAAGGAGGTCATCATGGAGCCCAAGCCAAGGCCACCACCGTGAGCCTTTGATGAGACGAGGACCAACTTTAGTCAGATAAGTGTACTAGATGTTCCCTTCAAATGGCCAATTGTTGGCGCCTTCCCGCTCAATATTTGGGAAGAGGCCTGGGGCCTCTGCCTATAAATAGGACTGGCCTCCCACAGGGTAGAGGGATCGGAGATCGAGGATCCGGAATCCAGAGAAGAGCTAGAGATCAAGCAATCTAGAGAGAGAGAGAGAGAGAGAGAGAGAGAGAGCGACCGAACCCCCCCTAGCAGTTCGTCGCACCGGCCAAGAACAGACCCTCGCGAGGCTGTTCTTCCTTGTATTGTTCATCATCAGCCCCTGAGGTAGTCCACCACACCACACACTGGAGTAGGGTATTACACCACAATGGTGGCCCGAACCAGTATAAACCTTGTGTCCCTTGTGTTGCCCTTTGTGTAGTTTAGATCCTTGCGAGGCGACGAGGTGCAGGTAGGTAGGGGGCGAGATCTTCGCGTGCACACCAGAGTTCGAACCTAGAGGGTCTGCCGGAACCCGAAATTCGACATTTGGCGCGCCAGGTAGGGGTGCACCGGAATCCGTCTTCCGCCGCCCTGTTCTTCGCCGCCCATCGCATCCATGTCGGACGCTGTCGGGCCGCGCCGAGCCGCCTCGCCACCAGCGCCGCCCCAGACGGCCCCGCCGGCGGCCGCCTCGCTGTTCCCGCTGCTCGCCGTCAACGCCACCACCGCCCGGGCGGGAATGAGCAGCAAGCATCGCCCAAAGATCCGCCCATGAGGCGAGACGGCCGTATCGCTACTCCTTCGCCGCCCCACTGGTTCTTCGTCTCCGCGCCCGCGCGCCATGGAGGCTCGAGGCGCCATCGCGCAAACGAGCTCCTGCGCTACCGCCTGCCGACGACGCGTCACGAGGAGTGGCTCGACCGCTGCCGCCGAAGCTCGTCCGCGCCGCAGGGGCTCCCCGCCGTCCTTCTCTCATCGCACCGCACCGCCTTGCGCGGGCACTGAAGCTCCGGGGGTGCCTCAGCCACCTCCCCCTCAAGAAGGCGCCTTGGCCCCAAGGCGTGTGGCCCCTGGGTGGAACCCACTCCGTCCGACACCAGCGAAGCAAGAGCAGAGCTGTCAAGAGGTCCCTCGCCCCCAAGAAGCTGCCCGAGTGCTCCCTGCGCCGGCCCATCACGACCGCGCTCCTGCTCCGGCACGCCAAGACCCCGCGCTACTCCCAGTGGCAGCGCATGGGGACCCGCAGGACCAAACCCTTTGTCACCAAAGGCCTCCCATGGCCACTGCAGGCTGCCGCGCCTTCACCTCCGAGCTACGCAGCGTCGCGTGGCCCAGCAAGTTCAAGCTGGACCTGCCTCCTCGCTACGACGGCACGGTCGACCCTGCGGAGTTCCTCCAGCTCTACGAGCTGGGCATCGAAGCCGCCAACAGGGACGGGAAGGTCATGGTGAACTGGTTTCCCATGGCGCTCAAAGATGGTGCTCGCACTGCTCCTCGAACTCGCTCTCGCACGATCTCCTCCTGGGACGAGATGCGCACCCGCTTCATCGCCAACTTCCAAGGCACTCGCGACCGGCCTCCTACCGTGAGCGACATGCGCCGCATCAAGAAGCAGCTAGGAGAGACCATGCAGAAGTACATCCAGCGCTTCAACAACGCACGCCTCAAGATTCCCAAGGTGACCGAGGAGGCCATCATCTCAGCCTTCTCCGACGGTGTGCGTGACGTCAAGATGAAGGAGGAGCTGGCGATGCATGAAGACCTGTGCACGTCCTTGGAGCTGTTCAACTTGGCGACCAAGTGCGCCAGGGCTGAGGAAGGACGCCTTTCCCTCCTCAAGCTGCCGGCTGTAGACCCAGAAGAGAAGAAACCCAAGGTCAAGGACGTGAAGCGCAAGGGAGCTGCCGTGCTCGCAGCAGAACCAGACACCAAGCGAGGCAGGGATCAGCCTGAGTCTTCCAAGGGCAGCCGATACTGCGTGTACCACGACCTCCACACCCACAACACCAACGAATGTCAAGAACTCAGAGCCGTGCGAGAAGGGCGAATCGGTCGACGCCCCGACCGCAGTGATCGAGGCTACGGCCGAGGAGGAGAAAGAAACGCAGGACGCTGGGAAGACCGTGGCCCTCGCCAAGGGTGGCGCGACCGACCTCGCGAGGACCGCTGGCAGGATCAGCCTCGCGAGGGAGGTTGGAGGGATCAGCCTCGGGAGGATCGCCCGCAAGGCAACACATGCCTCCCACCTCTGCCACCGCAGCCAAGGAGAAACGAAGATCATCATCAGGATGAGGGGGCTGGGGGCTTCCAGGAGCCGCGCGCAGTCGCTTGCATCCTAGGCGGAGCTCAAGCCCCAGCCTCCCAGCGCAACTTCAAGCAGTTCACCCGCGAAGTGAATGCATTCCTCCCCAAGCTCGAAGCCATGCGCCCTCTCAGGTGGTCAACGTGCGCCGTCACGTTCAGCTCAGCGGATCAGCTCAAGTGCGCGACCACAGCCGGAGTCCTCCCGATGCTTTGTTCCCCAATCATCAGCAACATGCAGGTCACCAGGACCCTCATCGATGGCGGAGCAGGGCTCAATGTCCTGTCCGTAGAGACGTTCAACAATCTCCAAGTGCCTTATAATCAGCTTCAGCCAACCGAGTTTTCTCCGAGTCACCGATGGCTCCACAGTCCCGATTGGGCAGGTCCGCCTCCCTGTCACCTTCGGGGCGCGCGACAACTACCGCACCGAGCTCATCGACTTCGACGTCGCCCACATTCGTCTGCCATACAATTCCATCCTCGGGTACCTAGCTCTGGCCAAATTCATGGCCGTGACTCACCACGGCTACAACGTCCTCAAGATGCCGGGAAGCGGCAGAGTCATCACGGTGCCTTGTGAAGAGAGGGACGCAGTATGCTCCCTGGAGCGTGCTTTTCAAGCCGCGTCACTTGAAGACCCAGATCGCAGGAGCAGGAGGCTCCCCGAGGCTGCTCCCAAGAAGAAGAAGACATCGCTTGGCTTGGCCCCTCGGGAGGCAGGCCCCGGGTCCGCAAGGCTCAGCGGTACCTCCTCCGTCAGATAGGAAGGCGCGCCCGGTGCCCTCCTCGAGCAAGGCTCGGGGGCTCTCTCCTGGAGGGCCACCGACCTTGCTAAGTTCACGAGGGAGGCGCTTGGGCACCACTTGGAGGCGTGTTTCAAAGCATGTTTCCCTCAGGAATGAGCGAGGCAAGGAGGGCCAAACCCTCAGGAGTTCGTCAGCCAGATCATTCAGGAGCTGCAGGAGTCAAGAGTCATGAGTGGCAGCCACCGCCACTCCGCCAGATCTCCCCATCCAGCGAGGACGGTGGGCTGCGCGTCTGCATCGACATACCAGGCTCAACCGAGCCGCCTCAGAGCGCCTGCCCTCACGCTGGGCGCCAGAAGGTCCACCCCACAGCCACGCTCAGATGCCTTACGGTTTGCCGAATGCGGCTGCCACACGCCAGCGCCTCATAGGGAGCATCCTGGAGGCTCAAGAGGCCAGGCGTTCTGCAGTCCTGGCGGAGATGGAGATGGTCCGGCGGAGCCACCAGCGCCTCCGGAGCCTCGTGAGGCTCCTGGGCCTGGGGGCTCGTGAAGATCGGCTTCCGCAGCCCATGACATCCGCTACTTCAGCATCCCTTCGTCTTCAATGTTATCAGGTGACATCCTTCGAGTTTCATTTTCAGCTGGGAGCGCCCCCCAGGGCTGCATCATTCTCAAGCCGCGTGGGTCCGTCCCTGCGGCATGTATCCCTTTTGCTTCATGTTCCTAGCTTACTTTATTGGGGGCGCCCCTCGGGCTGCATCATCCCCAAGCCACTCGGGCCAGACCCAGCGGCATGTACCCCTCTTGCGTTTATTTGGGTCGTGCATTTGACCCATCATGATTGTTATTTGGTGCCTGTCCACGGCACCCCTTCTTCCTTCATGTCGGCCGCTTGCACGCTAAAGGGGGGTACCGAGCATCGCGACTCATGGGCTCCTACTCGCTCTCCAGCCCTCACCCTATGACCTTGTCCACGGCATCACGACCTGGCATACCAGCGACGGCTGAGACCCGCTCGAGGTCCGGGACTCAAGGACGTAGAGCGTTGACATCTAACCAAATCTGCAGCAACACATCACAAGTTAAGGCCCAGTGCCAGGCGCAACCCGCCTTGTGGTAGGGCCCCGTGAGTCCCGCGCTGGCTCACGGGTGCCCAGATACACCTCGTCAGGCCCTACCGTGCCAGCCACGTGTCAGGGAGGGGCTGTACATGCCCCGGGGGCTCCTCCCGGTGGGGAGCCCCCTCCCACGCACCAGTGGAAGCACCATGCTCCGCGCTGGCTGACGACACTGCCGAGGAGCGGCTATGCCCGTACACATTGACGGAAGCGCTATGCTCCGCGCTGGTGATAAACAACTGAGGGTGGCCCCCGGCCGCATCAACCTCAGGGAGCCCAGAGCTTAGTGTCTGGCCTCATCGTAACGCCTCCCCTCGGGAGTGCCGCAGCAGGGTTGGCACGGCGGCTACGCCTGGTCACGCCAGCACGCGACGCCACTTCCAGCCAGCCCTCGGGCCTGGTTCATCGCACGCCCTCCCCGAAAGCGGATCCAAGGTACGAAGGCCGCTTGAACGTCAAGGGGACTCGAGCATCACGACTCAGAGCCTAATCTGGTCACGTAGCCCTCACCCCTTAGTTCCGAAGGCTAACGATGGTTGAGGTATGCTTGGGCTGGGCTCGCAGACGAGAATGGTAAATTCACCCATACATCTCACCTCCCTACTTGCTATTCAGACGCTAAGGGGACTCTGAGCATCGCGACTCAGAGCCTAACTTGTCACGTAGCCCCTCACCCTTGGTCCCGCCCTGGTTTCCGGTCGGGCTAACGGCGGCTGAGAGAGGTAATGGGCCGGGCTCACGGCCAGAGAACATAAGCAAGTAGGAAGGAAAAGCGCAAGTCTCAAGGAATTCAAAAGCAAATATTACAGTCCATAACTGTTTTCACAACGCCAAACGCAAGTTTAAACGCCTCCACGAGGCATGATGCATGTTGCAGGAGCTGAAAGCAGGACAGGAGCCACAAAGGAGTCACTTGTTGGCAGCACCATCGCGAGGCGTTGCCGATCCTGCGGCTTCACGAGCTTTCATGTCTTCCTCCTTCTCTTGGCGGACGCGGGCCTCCTTGGCGAGCTGGTCGCGCAGGCCCTGCAGCTCGCTCTCCAGCGCCTTGCAGCGACCTCGGACATCGGCTATCTCCCCCAAGGCGGCGTCGCGAGTGGTCTTCGCCCCAAGGACGGCCTGTTTCTCCTCGTCGCAAGCCGTCGCGGCCTGAACCAGTGCCGCCAAATCGAAGCATCAGAGTGAACCCAACCGGAGGCCAGCTCCAAGGGTCCTGCCACCAAGCGAGGGTCGGCGCCCAGGAGATCTTGCCTCAGCCGGTCCAGTTCAGCAGTAACACGATCTAGGACAGTAGGAGGAGTCGGAGAAACAGCAGTTGGCAGAGTAGGAGGAGAGGACGGCGGCGTAATCACAGCATCATGAGACGGTGAAAGGATCGATATAGTTGACTAGAGGGGGGGGTGAATAGGCAACTAACAATTTTTAAGCTTTTCTTTACCAATTTAAACTTTGCAATAATAAAGGTTGTCTAGATGTGCAACTAGGTGGACAACCTATATGATGCAATCAACACAAGCACAAGAGCAAGCAAGGATAGAAACACAAATAAGCTTGCACAAGTAAAGGGATAAGATAACCAAGAGTGGAGCCGGTGGAGACGAGGATGTGTTACCAAGTTCCTTCCTTTGAGGGAAGTACGCTCTCATAGAGCGTGTGGAGGCACAATGCTCCCCAAGAAGCCACTAGGGCCACAGAATCTCCTCACGCCAAGACAATGCAAGGACCGTGATTCCACTATTGGTGCCCTTGAAGGCGTGCAACCAACCTTTACAAACAAGGTTGGGGCAATTCCACAACTTAATTGGAGGCTCCCAACAACACCACGAAGCTTCACCACAATGGAATATGGCTCCACGGTGACCTCATCCATCTAGGGTGCTCAAACACCCAAGAGTAACAAGATCCGCAAGGGATAAGTGGGGGGAATCAAAAGTCTCTTGGTGGAAGTGTAGATCGGGCCCTTTTCACCCAATCCCGAGCAAATCAACAAGTTTGATTGGCTAGGGAGAGAGATCGGGCCAAAATGGAGCTTGGAGCAACAATGGAGCTTGGAGATGGAAGAGGTAGTCAACTAGAGGTAGGAGACGCGCCTTTTATACTCAGAGAAAAGATCCAACCGTTATCCTCTAGTTCAGCCCGCGACACGCGGTACTACGCTCTGAAAACGCGGTACTACCGCGCGGCCACGCGGTACTACCGTGGAAGGCCACGGTACTACCGCGGCAGCAACAGAGCCTGGGACTAGCCTGACTGAGCGCAGTACTACCGCAGACGCGGTACTACCACGCACCCCTGCGGTACTACCGCAAGGCAGGCAAGCCCCAGCCTACGAAGAGCGCGGATGAAATAAATTACATCCGCGTTTACTCGCTGAAAAAGAACCAGTGTAAAATTCGACGCGGTACTATCACGCTACCGAGGCGCTGTATTACCGTGGAGGCACGGATGTAGACTTACATCCGCTGCTACAATCAAGCGCGCAATGGTACGGGCATGAGGGCCACGGTACTACGGCTCCAAGAGAGCGGTACTATCAGGTCCACAAGCGGTACTATCACAAGAAGATGTGCGGTATTACAGCAGGGCGCGATGTAAAAATTACATCCGCGCTTACTACCATACCGAGCAGCACAAGGCCTGGGAGTTGCGGTACTACGGCTCCAGGGGAGCAGTACTACCGTGACTTCCCTCAAAGGGTACTATCATTGAGCTTGCGGTACTACCGCTCCCTAGAGCAAGATTACCGCAAGAACAGCAGTAGCCGGTTTTAAGCACAACTATGTCAACGGAAGATGCTCCAAAGTGCAAGGAAAGGAAGGACAAGTGTACGTGATGATTCCACTCAAACCTTTTCGACGCGGACCCCCTCTTAATAGTGCGGCTCTCCTACGACTCAAATCCACCAAAAAGAAACGTAGAACGACGCCGTATTCAATAGTCTCCGAGGGGCACCAAATCGTCTCGTGCCTAGTGATGAAACATCTGAGAAACTCAAGGCATACGATTAGTCCGCAAAAGTATCGTGATCAATCACCAAAACACTTACGGGATAAATATGCCCTTACAATCTCCCCCTTTTTGGTGGATTGATGACAATAGGGGATTTGCACAAAGATACGATAATATTGAGCAAGGGCAAACCCCTCCTCTCCAAAATATAGACGGGATCCCCCTAGATGTGTGCACTTTGGATGAATGCTTTGGACTGCATAGCACACATACTAGGATCACCACTCCCCCTATATTTTAGAGACAATAGCCCGAAGAATAACAACTAAGAAACATATAGCACAATATAACATAAGCTCGCTAAGATAGATAGAGTGCATATGTCTTACACCATATGAAGGAAAAGCAACTAAAACGAGGTTCAAACGAGGTTCAACCGAGAACGCAATAACACACCAAACACGAACACGACACAAGACTCGCAAATCCCTACACTCTCTCCCCCTTTGGCATCGAGACGCCAAAAAGGCAGAGAGGACACCTACACACAAGCGGTGGCTCAAGCAGCAGGAACTCATCCCAACCCTCTTCGTCAGACTCTCAAAGCAGGATGGACTCCTCGATGTCCTCCTCGAATCAGTCCACCAGTAGCCTTGCTTCTCCATCCACTCGACCTGGAGGGATGCGCCTCGCACCCGCCTGACACATCCTCACCATAGAGCTGCAAGATCTTCCCGTCCCGGCGATTTACTCTCCTGGATGCCACGTGAGTCCTGTACTACCCCTTGGCTTGCATGCGAAAAGAGTCTTCATCTTGTCCTTTAGCTTCTTGGCCCATGAAGGCATAGAGGAGCTCTGAGAAGGCCTAGCAGCATGGCCCTCAAAGAACATTCTCGGCGCCAAAGATCCTCCTCACCAACAGCAGCCCTAGCAGCAGACGCCCCGGCACGAGTAGTAGTGTTGGCCCAGATTGGGTTTGACACGCAGCATGATGGGATCATGGCGAATCCAATCCAGGGCAAGGAACTCCTCACCAGGGAACATCTTCTCCCAAGTCCTCGAGATCAGCAGAAACAGATAGGGCCCGTAGATAGGCACTTTGCGGTTGTCACCGCAAATCGAAGCTCACACCACATGATGTGTGAGACATCAAGTGGCTGAGTCTGAGACAAACGAGCCTCCTCGCAGATGAGCATCATATCCTGTTGGGGAACGTAGTAATTTCAAAATTTTTCCTACGATCACGCAAGACCATGGTGATGGCATAGCAACGAGAGGGGAGAGTGTCCGCCCACGCTCGTGAGACCGAAAGCGAAGCGTTATAACAACGCTGTTGATGTAGTCGACGCCTCCACGATCCGACCGATCCAAGCACCGAACGACGACACCTCCGAAGTTCTCGCACACGCTCAGCTCGATGACGATCCCTGACCGATCCAGCAAAGTGTCGGGATGAGTTCCACAAGACGACGGCGTGGCAGGACGATGTTGATGCTCCACCGACGCAGGGCTTCGCCTTAAGCTCCGCGACGATATGACTTCTCCGGCGCAGGGCTTCGCCTAAGCTCCGACGATATGACCGAAGTGGAATATGGTTGAAGGGGCACCGCACACGGCTAAGGCAAGATCCGAGATCAACTTGTGTCTCATGGGGTGCCCCTGCCCCGTGATATAAAGGAGGCAAGGGGAGGTGGCCGCCCAAGGGGAGGCGACTAAGGAGGAGTCCTACTCCCACGGGAGTAGGACTCCCCTCTCCTAGTTGGAGTAGGATTGGGAGGGGAAGAGGGAAGGGCGCCGCCTCTCTCCTTGTCCTATTCGGACTGGAAGGGGAGGGGGCGCAGCTCACCTTGGCCGGCCCTTCTCCTTCTCCCTTGAGGCCCATGAAGGCCCATATACCCCGGGGTTCCAGTAACCCCGGTGTTCGATAACATCCTGTTTTCACTGAACCATTTCAAGTCCAAACATAGGCTTCCAATATATCAATCTTTATGTCTCGACCATTTCGAGACTCCTCGTCATGTCCGTGATCACATCCGGACTCAATAAACTTCGTGCATCAATACTTATAAACTCATAATGAACTGTCATCAAACGTTAAGCGTGCGGACCCTACGGGTTCGAGAACTATGTAGACATGACCTAGAACCATTCTCGGTCAATAACCAATAGCGGAACCTGGATGCCCATATTGGTTCCTACATATTCTACGAAGATCTTTATCGGTCAAACCGCATAACGACATACGTTGTTCCTTTGTCATCGGTATGTTACTTACCCGAGATTCGATCGTCAGTATCCAATACCTAGTTCAATCTCGCTACCGTAAGTCTCTTTACTCGTTCCGTAATACATCATCTCACAACTAACTCATTAGTTGTAATGCTTGCAAGGCTTAAGTGATGTGCATTACCGAGAAGGCTCGAGATACCTCTCCGACAATCGGAGGACAAAACCTAATCTCAAATATGCCAACCCAACAAGTACCTTTGGAGACACCTGTAGTACTCCTTTATAATCACCCAGCGTTGTAGACGCTTGGTAGTACCCAAAGTGTTCCTCCGTAAACGGAGTTGCATAATCTCATAGTTATAGGAACATGTATGGGTCATGAAGAAAGCATTAACATACTAAACGATCAAGTGTTAAGCTAACGGAATGGGTCATGTCAATCAGATCATTCAACTAATGATGTGACCTTGTTAATCAAATAACAACTCCTTGTTCATGGTTAGGAAACATAACCATCTTTGATTAACAAGCTAGTCAAGTAGAGGCATACTAGTGACATACTGTTTGTCTATATATTCACACATGTATTATGTTTCCGGTTAATACAATTCTAGCATGAATAATAAACATTTATCATGATATAAGGAAATAAATAATAACTTTTATTATTGCCTCTAGGGCATATTTCCTTCAGTCTCCCACTTGCACTAGAGTCAATAATCTAGATTACAAAGTAATGATCCTAACACCCATGGAGTCTTGGTGCTGATCATGTTTTGCTCGTGGAAGAGGCTTAGTCAACGGGTCTGCAACATTCAGATCCGTATGTATTTTGCAAATCTCTATGTCTCCCACTTGGACTTGGTCCCGAATGGAATTGAAGCGCCTCTTGATGTGCTTGGTCCTCTTGTGAAATCTGGATTCCTTTGCCAAGGCAATTGCACCAAGATTGTCACAGAAGATCTTCATCGGTCCCGATGCACTAGGTATGACACCTAGATCGAAATGAACTCTTTCATCCAGACTCTTCATTTGCTGCTTCCAAGCAGCTATGTACTCCGCTTCACATGTAGATCCCGCCACGACGCTTTGTTTAGAACTGCACCAACCGACAGCTCCACCGCTTAATAAAAACACGATCCGGTTTGCGATTTAGAATCGTCCGGATCAGTGTCAAAGCTTGCATCGACGTAACCATTTACGACTAGCTCTTTGTCACCTCCATATACGAGAAACATATCCTTAGTCCTTTTCGTATTTCAGATGTTCTTGACCGCTGTCCAGATGATCCACTCTCGATTACTTTGGTACCTTCCTGCCAAGCTTACAGCTAAGCATACGTCAGGTCTGGTACACAAGATTGCATACATGATAGAGCCTATGGCTGAAGCATAGGAACATCTTTCATTTTCTCTCTATCTTCATTGTGGTCGGGCATTGAGTCCGACTCAATCTTACACCTTGCAACATGTGTAAAAACCTTTCTTTGCTCGATCCATTTTGAACTTTTTCAAAACTTTATCAAGGTATGTGCTTTGTGAAAGTCCAATTAAACGCCTTGATCTATCTCTATAGATCTTGATGCCCAATATGTAAGCAGCTTCACCGAGGTCTTTCATTGAAAAACTTTTATTCAAGTATCCTTTTATGCTATCCAGAAATTCTATATCATTTCCAATTAATAATATGTCGTCCACATATAATATCGAAATGCTACAGAGCTCCCACTCACTTTCTTGTAAATACAAAGCTTCTCCAAAAGTCTCAGATAAACCCATATGCTTTGATCACACTATCAAAGCGCTTATTCCAACTCCGAGAGGCTTGCACCGCACCATAAATTGATCGTTGAGCTTGCACACTTTGTTAGCACCCTTTGGATCGACAAAACCTTCTGGTTGCATCATATACAACTCTTCTTCTAGAAATCCATTCAAGAATGCGGTTTTACATCCATTTGCCAAATTTCATAATCATAAATGCGGCAATTGCTAACATGATTCGGACAGACTTAAGCATCGCCACGGGTGAGAAAGTCTCATCGTAGTCAACCCCTTGAACTTGTCGAAAACCTTTTGCAACAAGTCGAGCTTTGTAGACAGAACATTACCATCAGCGTCAGTCTTCTTCTTAAAGATCCATTTATTTTCAATGGCTTGCCGATCATCGGCAAGTCAACCAAAGTCCATACTTTGTTTTCATACATGGATCCCATCTCAGATTTCATGGCTTCCAGCCATTTTATGGAATCTGGGCTCACCATCGCTTCTTCATAGTTCGTAGGTTCGCCATGGTCAAGTAACATGACTTCCGTAATAGGATTACCGCACCACTGTGCGTATTTTACTCTGGTTGACCCACGAGGTTCAAGAGTAACTTGATCTCAAGCTTCATGATCATCATCATTAGCTTCCTCACTAATTGGTGTAGTTGTCACAGAACCATTTCTTGTGATGAACTACTTTCCAATAAGGGAGCAGATACTGTTATCTCATCAAGTTCTATTTTCCTCCCACTCACTTCTTTCGAGAGAAACTCCTTCTAGAAAGGATCCGAATTTAGCAACGAAAATCTTGCCTTCAGATCTGTGATAGAAGGTGTACCCAACATCTCCTTTGGGTATCCTATGAAGACACATTTTTCCGATTTGGGTTCGAGCTTATCTGGTTGAAGTTTCTTTACATAAGCATCGCATCCCCAAACTTTAAGAAACGACAACTTTGGTTTCTTGCCAAACCACAGCTCATAAGGCGTCGTCTCAACGGATTTTGACGGTGTCCTATTCAACGTGAATGTGGCCGCCTCTAAAGCATAACCCCAAAACGATAGCGGTAAATCGAAATAGACATCATAGATCGCACCATATCTAGTAAAGCACGACACGACGCTCGACACACCATTTCTCGTGGTGTTCCGGTGGCGTGAGTTGCTAAACTATTCCACATTGTTTCAAATGTAAACCAAACTCAGAACTCAAATATTCTCCTCCACGATCAGATCAGAAACTTTATTTTCTTGTTACGATGATTTTCCACTTCACTCTGAAATTCTTTGAACTTTTCAAATGTTTCAGATTTGTGTTTCATTAAGTAGATATACCCATATCTGCTCAAGTCATCTGTGAAGGTGAGAAAATAACGATACCCGCCACAAGGCCTCAACATTCATTGGACCACAAACATCAAGATGTATGATTTCCAACAAATCAGTTGCTCGCCCATAGTTCCGGAGAACGGCGTTTTGGTCATCTTGCCCATGAGGCACGGTTCGCAAGTACCAAGTGATTCATAATCAAGTGATTCCGAAGCCCATCAAGATGGAGTTTCTTCATGCGCTTTTACACCGATATGACCTAAACGGCAAGTGCCACAAATAAGTTGCACTATCATTATCAACTCTGCATCTTTTGGTTTCAACATTATGAATATGTGTATCACTACTGTCGAGATTCAACAAGAATAGACCATTCTTCAAGGGTGCATGACCATAAAAGATATTACTCATATAAATAGAACAACCATTATTCTCTGATTTAAATGAATAACCGCCTCGCAATAAACAAGATCCAGATATAATGTTCATGCTCAACGCTGGCACCAAATAACAATTATTTAGGTCTAAAACTAATCCCGAAGGTAGATGTAGAGGTAGCGTGTCGATCGCGATCACATCGACTTTGGAACCATTTCCAACGCCAGATCGTCACCTCGCCCTTAGCCAATCTTCGCTAATCCGTAGTTCCCTGCTTCGAGTTGCAAATATTAGCAATGTAACCAAGATCAAATACCTGTGTACTATGCGAGTATTAGTAAGGTACACATCAATAACATGTATATCACATATACCTTTGATCACCTTGCCATCCTTCTTATCCGCCAAATACTTGGGGCAGTTCCGCTTCGGTGTCCGGCCCGCTTGCAAAGAAAACACTCGATTTCAGTGCTTAGGTCCAGACTTGGGTTTCTTCTCTTGATCAGCAACTTTCTTGCTGTTATTTTTGAAGTTTCCTTCTTCTTCCCTTTGCCCTTTTCTAGAAACTAGTGGTCTTGCTGACCATCAACACTTGATGCTCTTTCTTGATTTCTACCTCCGCTGCTTTCAAAGCATCGCCAAGAGCTCAGAATTGTCTTAGTCACCCTTGCATATTATAGTTCATCACGAAGCTCTTGTAGCTTGGTGGCGTGATTGGAGAATTTGTCAATGACACTATCATCCGGAAGATTAACTCCCAGCTGAATTAAGTGATTGTTATACCCGCACATTTTGAGTATGTGCTCACCGACGTAACTATTCTCCTCCATCTTGCAGCTATAGAACTTATTGGAGACTTCATATCTCTCAATCCGGCATTTGCTTGAAATATTAACTTCAACTCCTGGAACATCTCATATGCTCCATGACGCTCAAAACGCCGTTGAAGACCCGGTTCTAAGCCGTAAAGCATGGCACATCGAACTATAGAGTAGTCATCAGCTTTGCTTTGCCGACGCTCACAACTTCTCGCTCAAGATCCGCAGCAGTTCGCTACCCAGCGGTGCTTCCAGGATGTAATTTTTCGTGCAGCAATGAGGATAATCCTCGTTACGGACCCAGTCCGTAATTGCTACCATCATCTTTCAACTTTGCTTTCAAGGAACGCATTAAAATTCAACGGAACAACAAAGACGAGCCATCTATCTACAAGAAACATAGACAAGCAAAATACTATCAGTACTAAGTTCATGATAAATTTAAGTTCAATTAATCATATTAAAAACTCCCACTTAGATGACACATCTCTAGTCATCTAAGTGATTACGTGATCCAAATCAACTAAACCATGTCCGATCATCACGTGAGATGGAGTAGTTTCAATGGTGAACATCACTATGTTGATCATATCTACTATATGATTCACGCTCGACCTTTCGGTCTCCGTGTTCCGAGGCCATATCTGTTATATGCTAGGCTCGCCAAGTTTAACTCGAGTATTCTGCGTGCGCAACTGTTTTGCACCCGTTGTATTTGAACGTAGAGCCTATCACACCCGATCATCACGTGGTGTCTCAAAGACGAAGAACTTTCGCAACGGTGCATACTCAGGAGAACACTTCTTGATAATTTTAGTGAGAGATCATCTTATAATGCTACCGCCATACAAAGCAAGATAAGATGCATAAAGGATAAACATCACATGCAATCAATATAAGTGATATGATATGGTCATCATCATCTTGTGCTTGTGATTCCATCGCCAAGCATCATCATGATCACCATCGCCACCGCGCGACACCTTGATCTCCATCGTAGCATCGTTGTCGCCTCGCCAACTATTGCTTCTACGACTATCGCTACTCCTTAGTGATAAAGTAAAGCAATTACATGGCGCTTGCATTTCATACAATAAAGCGACAACCATATGGTTCTCGCCGATTGCCGATAACTCGTTACAAAACATGATCATCTCATACAATAAAATATAGCATCACGCCTTGACCATATCACATCACAACATGCCCTGCAAAAACAAGTTAGACGCCCTCTACTTTGTTGTTGCAAGTTTTACGTGGCTGCTACGGGCTGAGCAAGAACCGTTCTTACCTACGCATCAAAACCACAACGATATTTCATCAAATAGACTCGTTTTAACCTTCTCAAGGACAGGGCGAGCCATACTCGATTCAACTAAAGTGAGAGAGACAGACATCCGCCGGTCACCTTTAAGCAACGAGTGCTCGGAGCGGTGAAACCAGTCTCGCGAAGCGCACGCGTAATGTCGGTCCGGCCGCTTCATCTCACAATACCGCTGAACCAAAGTATGACATGCTGGTAGGCAGTATGACTTGTATCGCCCACAACTTACTTGTGTTCTACTCGTGCACATGACATCAACGCATAAAACCAGGCTCGGATGCCATTGTTGGGGAACGAGTAATTTCAAAAATTTCCTACGATCACGCAAGACCATGGTGATGGCATAGCAACGAGAGGGAGAGTGTCCGCCCACGCACTCGTGAGACCGAAAGCGAAGCGTTATAACAACGCTGGTTGATGTAGTCGACGCCTCCACGATCCGACCGATCCAAGCACCGAACGACAAAGCACCTCCGAGTTCGCACACGCTCAGCTCGATGACGATCCCCGGACCGATCCAGCAAAGTGTCGGGATGAGTTCCACAAGACGACGGCGCAGGACGATGTTGATGCTCCACCGACGCAGGGCTTCGCCTAAGCTCCGCATGACGATATGACTTCTCGGCGCAGGCTTCGCTTAAGCTCCATGACGATATGACCAAGTGGAATATGGTGGAAGGGGCACCGACACGGCTAAGGCAAGATCCGAGATCAACTTGTGTCTCATGGGGTGCCCCTGCCTCAGATATAAAGGAGGCAAGGGGAGGTGGCCGCCCAAGGGGAGGCGCACTAAGGAGGAGTCCTACTCCCACCGAGTAGGACTCCCCCCTCTCCTAGTTGGAGTAGGATTGGGAGGGGAAAGAGGGAAGGGCGCCGCCTCTCCTTGTCCTATTCGGACTGGAAGGGGAGGGGGCGCAGCCCACCTTGGCCGGCCCTTCTCCTTCTCCCTTGAGGCCCATGAAGGCCCATATACCCCGGGGTTCCGTAACCCCGGTGTTCCAGAATATCCTGCTTTCACTCGGAACCATTCAAGTCCAAACATAGGCTTCCAATATATCAATCTTTATGTCTCGACCATTTCGAGACTCCTCGTCATGTCCGTGATCACATCCGGACTCAATAAACTTCGTGCATCAATACTTATAAACTCATAATGAACTGTCATTGAAACGTTAAGCGTGCGGACCCTACGGGTTCGAGAACTATGTAGACATGACCTAGAACCATTCTCGGTCAATAACCAATAGCGGAACCTGGATGCCCATATTGGTTCCTACATATTCTACTAAGATCTTTATCGGTCAAACTGCATAACGACATACGTTGTTCCTTTGTCATCGGTATGTTACTTACCCGAGATTCGATCGTCAGATCCAATACCTAGTTCAATCTCGCTACGTAAGTCTCTTTACTCGTTCGTAATACATCATCTCACAACTAACTCATTAGTTGTAATGCTTGCAAGGCTTAAGTGATGTGCATTACCGAGAAGGCTCGAGATACCTCTCCGACAATCGGAGTGACAAAACCTAATCTTGAAATATGCCAACCCAACAAGTACCTTTGGAGACACCTGTAGTACTCCTTTATAATCACCCAGCCACGTTAGACGTTTGGTAGTACCCAAAGTGTTCCTCCGTAAACGGAGTTGCATAATCTCATAGTTATAGGAACATGTATGGGTCATGAAGAAAGCATTAACATACTAAACGATCAACTGTTAAGCTAACGGAATGGGTCATGTCAATCAGATCATTCAACTAATGATGTGACCTTGTTAATCAAATAACAACTCCTTGTTCATGGTTAGGAAACATGACCATCTTTGATTAACAAGCTAGTCAAGTAGAGGCATACTAGTGACATACTGTTTGTCTATATATTCACACATGTATTATGTTTCCGGTTAATACAATTCTAGCATGAATAATAAACATTTATCATGATATAAGGAAATAAATAATAACTTTTATTATTGCCTCTAGGGCATATTTCCTTCATATCCACCATATAGGCATGGACCTTGTCCTTGTCACCAATGCGAGGGAACAAAGAGTTGTGGAAGATGCGGTACATGATATCCAGAAAAGAGTTGAGCACCAACCCTATCTTGCCACTTGGAAGCGTCTTCTCAACATAGTACGGAGCAAGCCTGTCCTTGTTGGAAGAATCAGAGTTGGCATGGGGGCGAACACCCACGGGAGTGTCGAGCCCGTCATCAGGTACGTGGAGCAAATCCATGAACTCCTTCCAGGTAGTAGTCAGCTTACGGCCATTGGACATCTAGGTCATCCTCCTCTCCTCATCAGAGTGAAAGTAAACTGAAGCAAAGAACTGACAGATAAGCTCAGGATCATAGTCAAGGTGAAAGGATATCACATGCTCAATGCCAAACTGCTCCACCAAGTCTAGAGCCTCTCCAAAGTAGGCACGGAACTTGTCCTTCCTCAAGTGATGCATGTCAATCCATTTCACATCCACATAGGTATTCTGCTTGTTCTTGATGACATCCAGATAGATGTTGGTTTGTTGCTTGTTCCAAAATAGCTCACAACCCCTGACAGAAGAACGACGGGTCACGTACGGTTGAATCTGCCTGAGACGGACGTAGTCAGATTAGGGCATCTCATCCATGCCCTTGGAGGGCTCCTTGAACTTGTTAGCAGTAGTCTTGACATTGCGCTTGGGGGCAGAGGAGCCCTCTGGTGCGTCACCTGGGTTGCGCAGACGCTTGGAGCCAGTGTCACGACTGGGATTGGAACGGCGAGAGCCACCACCTGAGACACACACGCAAAACACCAACGAACGCAAAGAGGATCAATGCAAAGACCACAACAAAGCACAAGAAACACATAGGAAGTATACGTGAAGGTTGGCCAGCGTTAGATGTGAGCCACGGTAGGACTGCCAGTGTCTGCAGTACTAAAAAATTAGTACTGCTCCAAGGCGCGGTAGTACCGTGCTAGGCCATGGTAGTACCGTGGTTGGAGCAGTAGTAAGGTTTTAGTGTCAGCAGGTGCGCTGGTAGTACCGCTACCGAGGGGCGGTAGTACTGCAAGCGGTAGTACCCGCTACCGACGGGCGGTAGTACTGCACGCGCCGATCCGAACGGCAGTTCGAATCCATAAAGACCCGCGAAACAATGGCAGTGCTACGGTGATCAGATCTCGCGCAAGACAACAAAACAAGTATAATTCCTATGCAAGGCTACTCTCCATCATCCTATTCTTGCAAAGAGAAGGCCTACGAATTCTAGAACATTCAAGTTTTCCCCAACAACCTAAAGACAACGAACGCAATAAAACGAGAAAGGATTGGGGAAAAACCTGGGTCCATAGCAATAGCATGGGGTGGGGAAGGATCCCACCAGACGGAATCACGGGAGGGCAGTCGGAGGAGGAGATCCGGCGACGAACGCCGGCTCCTATCTTGAGCGGGAGAGAGAGATGAGACGACGCGGGAGGAACTGCGAATGGGTATGGGGGAGTTAGGACTCCCCCTGCCCGTCCTTATCCCCACGTGCCCAAGACGGTGCGGTAGTACCGCAGGTCATCGCGGTAGTACCGCTCGGGCGGAAGTATCAAGACCGAGCGGTAATACCGCCACCCAAGCGGCAAGAAAAATTACTGACGCGTGGGGGCAGTAGTACCGTGCTCCCACATGCGGTAGTACTGTGGCTGGCCGCGGTAGTACCGTAGCCGGCCGCGGTAGTACCGCGAGCTCAAAA
The DNA here is from genome assembly GCA_021605205.1 of Aegilops longissima. Classification (NCBI taxonomy): domain Eukaryota; kingdom Viridiplantae; phylum Streptophyta; class Magnoliopsida; order Poales; family Poaceae; genus Aegilops; species Aegilops longissima. The sequence goes on along the minus strand of CM038677.1, from coordinate 345,140,721 downwards.
CATCCCCAGTTTCAACACAAAAGAGAAGGTCTTTGCACGGAAACTTTTCACACAAAGGAAGCCACAAGCACACGCACAACCCAAAGGCAGAAAGACAACAAGAGAACACAAAGCGACACAACCTCTCAACAGGAGAGGGCGGTGGCTGAAGCCACCTATGTTTGAGTTAGATGGTATGGCACCGCGAAGAATTATCCTTGGGCCCATGACCAAAACTCGTCTTTGAAGCACAAGTACCATAAAAAATGGCTAATGTGAAAGAGTTGATCTATTTATGCATGAAGGGGGGAGGGAGAGTTCATTGAGAGAACAACACTCCCCCTTTGTCCATGCCTACACCTAAACTAGACAACAAGATGAGCGTGGTGGGGGTGCACGGGTTCAAGTCACATTGCTCAAATCAATGATATTTAGCTCATGCCTTAACTCACGAAATCTTGCTTCATCCAAGGGCTTCGTGAAAATATCTGCAAGGTTATCATGAGTGTTGACATACTTGAGCTCGATCTCCCCTCGCCTAATGTGATCCCGGATGAAGTGATACCGAATCTCAATGTGCTTCGTCTTGAAGTGTTGCACCGGGTTGAGAGAAATCTTGATGGCACTTTCATTATCACACCAAAGAGGCACTTTGTCACAAATGACACCGCACTCTTTAAAGTTTGCCTCATCCATAGGAGTTGAGCACAATAACTACCGCCACCACATATTCCGCTTCGTGGACGAGAGAGACACACAACTTTGCTTCTTGGAAGACCAACTTACCAAAGAGCAACCAAGAAATTGGCACCTCCGAAGTGGACTTCCTATCCACTTTGTCTCCGCCCAATTGGAATCAGAATCCTTCAAGCTTGAAGTTTGCTCCTCTTGGGTACCATAAGCCAAAGTTTGGGGTATGAGCCAAATATCAAAGATTCGCTTGACCGCCACATAGTGGCTTTCCTTCTTGTGCGGCTTGAAACCGTGCACACATTCCCACACTCAACATGATATCCGGTCTAGATGCACAAAGGTAAAGCAAGGAGCCAATCATGGAGCGATATACCTTTTGATCCACCGCTTACCATTGGGATCAATGTCAAGTTGGCACTTGGTAGGCATTGGTGTAGTAGCCGCTTGACATCACTTAGCTTGAATCTTTTGAGCATGTCTTGAGTGTATTTGGCTTGGTTGATTAAGGTTCCTTCTCTTCTTTGTTTGATATCGAAACCAAGGAAGAACTTCAACTCTCCCATAGAAGACATCTTGAACTTGGAGGTCATGAGAGCGGCAAATTCCTCATTGAAAGCTTTGTTAGGGAACCAAAGATAATATCATCAACATATAGTTGGCATACAAACAACTCCCCATCGACCTTCTTAGTAAAAAGAGTGGGTCGATTTGTTCTACTTCAAAACCACGATCTTGTAACAACTCGGTAAGGTGGTCATACCACACACGTGGGGCTTGTTTAAGGCCATAGAGTGCCTTATCGAGTTGATACACATGATCCGGGAAGTAGGGGTCCTTGAACCCGGGGGTTTGCTTGACATAGACCAACTCATTAATAGGACCATTAAGAAAAGCACTTTTCACATCCATTTGTTGCAACTTAAAGTTGTGATGGGCAGCATAAGCAATCAACAAACGAATGGATTCAAGACGAGCAACGGGAGCAAAGGTTTCACCGTAGTCGATACCCTCGACTTGGGAGTAGCCTTGTGCTACCAATCTTGCCTTGTTGCGAATGATGTTCCCATGAGCATCTTGCTTGTTCTTGAAGATCCACTTGGTTCCAATGACGTTGTGGTTCCCCGATGGCCTTGGCACCAATCTCCACACCTTGTTGTACTCGAAATTGTTGAGTTCTTCATGCATGGCATTGAGCCAATCCGAGTCTTCGAGCGCCTCATAGACCTTTTGGGGTTCAACACAAGAGACAAACGCGTGATGTTCACAATAGTTTGCCAATTGTCTACGAGTGATTACCCCTTTCATTAGGCTTCCAACCACATTCTCCATGAGATGGCCTTTGGTAGTAAGTTTGGATGCAATCTTGACGGCACGACGCCTAATTCTTCCTCGGAGGTGAGATGAGGAGGAGTCACTTGATCATCTTGAGCGCCGCCTTGAACATGTTCTTGATCTTGAGCATGCTCGGGAAGATAACTTGACCTTGGGCATCATTTGGTGCATCACCATCGCCTTGAGCACGATCTTGCCCTTGGTCTTGTTCATGAGGTTGAGGGCCTTCACTTTGTTCTTCTGAAGCGTGCAGGGCCTTGAGTTGGTGATGGCTCCACTTGAGTGGAGCATTGTCCTTCTCCTTCGCCACAAGGGGTTCCTCAACGGGTAGGATAAAACCAACACCCATTCTTCTTATGGCTTGAGGAGGAATTTCATCACCTACATCACAAGTGCCACTTTGCTCCACTTGGGAGCCGTTATTCTCATCAAACTCCACGTTACATGTCTCCTCAATAAGTCCCGTGGATTTATTGAGGACACGGTAGGCACGAGAGTTTGTAGCATAACCAACAAATATGCCCACATAAGCTCTAGCTTCAAATTTAGACAAACGAACACCTTTCTTGAGAATGAAACACTTACACCAACACCCGAAATACTTGAGATTGGGCTTGTTGCCGTGAGTATCTCATAAGGAGTCTTGTTCAAGCCTTTGCGGAGATAGAGCCGATTGGATGCATGACATGCGGTGTTGATGGCTTCGGCCCAAAAGTTGTATGGAGACTTGAACTCCGCAATCATGGTCCTTGCCGCATCCATCAATGTCCGGTTCTTCCTCTCCGCAACACCATTTTGTTGAGGGGTATATGGTGCCGAATATTGATGCTTGATCCCCTCTTCACTAAGAAACTCATCCAAGGTGTAGTTCTTGAACTCGGTGCCGTTGTCACTTCTTATTGTCAAGATATTTGCATTATGTTGACGTTGAGCTTCATTTGCAAATTCGATAACAGTTTGTTGAGTCTCACTCTTCCTCTTGAAGAAGTATACCCAAGTGTATCTTGAATAATCATCCACAATCACCAAGCAATACTTTCTACCCTGAAGACTATCAAAGGATGGAGGTCCAAAGAGGTCCATGTGCAGGAGCTCCAAGGGTCTCTTCGAGTAGATGATAGTCGTGGGAGGATGAGCCGTTTCATGAAGCTTTCCTTCGATACAAGCACTGCAAGCACGATCTTTGGCAAAACTAACATTTGTTAGTCCACGGACATGGTCCCCTTGAGAAGACTTTGCAAAGATCTCATATTGACGGCTAAACGGCGATGCCAAAGCCATCCCACGCCAACTTTAGCCATTAGGCATGTCGCGGTCTTAGTGGGTCGCCCAAAAGTTTATCACATAAAGACCATTCTCGACATGCCCAACAAAGGCTACTTTAAGAGTCTTGCTCCACAAGAGGGCCACGGTATCAATGTTAAAGAAGGTGGCAAAGCCCATGAGTGCAAGTTGATGAACGGAAAGCAATTGTATGCAAGGGACTCAACAAGCATGACTTTCTCGATCGTTAGATCATGAGAAACGACAACCTTGCCAAGACCCAATACCTTAGAATGTGAGGCATCACCCCACTCGACATTGGTGGGCATAGATGGGATCTTTTGCACGTCCACCACCGAGTCCTTGCTCCCGGTCATATGATTTGTTGCTCCACTATCGAGCAACCATGATCCCCCACCGGAAGCAAACACCTACATGAAATCAATGCTTGGTTTTAGGTACCCATTTAGTAATGGGTCCTTTGATGTTAGTAACGAGGGTCTTAGGAACCCAAATAGACCATTCAATGTACTCATAAGAAGAACCGACAAATTTAGCATAAACATGCCCATCACTAGCACGGCACAACACATATGAGGGGTTAAACTCGTCGGCTATGTTCAAGGGGATAACGTTGTCCTTCTTAGCATTGCCACCCTTTGCATGGTTCTTATTCTTCTTGGAAGCACCCTCTCCCTCCCTCACAAAAGTTTGCTTGAGAGGAGGAGGTTGCTTGGTCTTGTCATTCTTCTTCTTGCTCTTGGGCTTGGGCGCCAACCCAATCCCTCCTTGGTTACAACTTCCTTTTGATTACTCAAAAGGTCGTTAAGGTTCTTCTCACCTTGTATGCATGTGACAAGGCCCTTTTCAAGTTTCTCCTTCAACTTAGCATTCTCCTCAACAAGATGCACATGCTCACAACAAGGGTTAGTAGCATTTGCGTTATCAATCAATATCATATGAGGAAAGGTGGCTTTCTCCTTGGTTAGCTTCACTTGGAGTTGACCATGAGACTCTTTGAGACTAGCATGAGCACCCTTCAAGACTTTGTGAGCCTTGTCGAGAATGTCAAAGTCCTCGTTGAGTCTAGCAAGATCAACTCCAAGCTTTGCCTTCTCGGAGCTAAGCACACGAGACACAACAAGAGCATGATCAAGGTCTTTCTTTAATTTAGCATGATCATCGTCAGATGACTCCTCAAGAGCCAAACGAAGACCACGCCTTCCTCAAGAGCATTGGAAAGATCCGAATCTCATCGGCATAGTCACGACTATGCCCTTCCATCTTAGAGATGGTTTCTTCATGAGCCTCGATCATGACATTAGCTTCACCAAGTTGTTCCAAGAGAGCAACGGCGCTTCTTGATTTGCCCTTGAGTTTACCCATAAAGATCTCAAACTCATTCTCCTCCACATTAGTCTCTCATGTTCATCAATACAATCCACAAAGAAGAATGATTGATGATGGTAGTTTTGATGTTGGGGTTACCTTGTTGGTGGCTTTAGCCATGAGGCACTTGGCGGTGATGCTTTCATTGGGTGAATCAAGAGAGACACTCGAGGAGTCGCTGTAATGGCAACGGAGGCCATGGCAACCGACTCACCATCTTCATCATCATCATCATCCTCATTGTACTCTTCTTGAACCACCAATGCTTTGTGAGGAGCCTTCTTGGTGAAGTTGCTCTTGTTGGGGAAAGACTTAGCCTTGTCCTTACGGATGAGCTTGCCACCATTGTCTTCCCTCTTCTCATATGGGCACTCCGCAACAAAGTGACTCACATTGCCACAATTGAAGCAAGTCCTCACTGTTGCTTGCCCTTGCGCCACTTGAGTTGCTCTTGTTGAAGTTGGGCCTTGAGTTCTTATTGCTCCAAAATTGCCTTGAAGCAAGGGCCATGTGTTCATGATAGTCATATCAGATCTTCGAGGTTGCTCTTCCTCTTCCTCCTCTCCATCTTCTTTGACACAAATCTTGGCCTTCAAAGCGAGGTTGGGCTTCTTTGCTCTTTGGGAGCGAAGCACCGCATTGTCGGCGGTCTTGTCCAATATGCTCATAGCCACAAACTCATCCAACACATCACTTGAGGACAGGTGTGGAAGTCCGCCGCTGACGGATGACGGAGGACATGGCTTTGTGGTAGGGCATCATTGCCTTGAGGAATTTGGCGCTTGATCCAGCTTGTCATCCGTGTCCTTACTTCCATGATCCCGAGGGAGACTGCAAGCTTGGTTACTCTCCGATAGAGCTCACGAGGTTCTTCTTCTTCTTTCATTGCAAACTCATCGGCTTCATCTTGGACCACTTCATAATTGAATGTTGAATGCTTGCGCTTCCTCGATAAAGGAAACCACCTTGAGCCAAGCATCTTTGGCAAGGGAGTAGGGCCGAGATGAGGGAGGTCTTCGGAAGGATTGCTTCTTGGATGATGAAGAGAGCATTCTCATTGAATTGATGGTCCACGACTTCTCTAGGAGAGAAGTTGCTCAATCATGCGGATAGAAACCTTCTTCAATGATTCTCCAAAGGTTAGTGTTCACATGATTTAAATGACGCTAAAACGATAAACCCAAGAATCAAAATCCTCCTTTTATCAATCTTAGGTGGTGGACCGCATGATTCAAATGAGTGGAAGGAATCGGTCCACCATAAACGGGGGAGGTTGCACATGGGCGAAGATGCCGTGCCATTCTTACCACTAGACGATAGGGCTTTTCACTAGAAGCTTCCCCTTATCGGAGTTAGCTCCGCCCCCTGTTGGCGGATCACCCACTTTCACGGGTGCGGTGGAAAGTTTAAGCCCTTCTAGGAATTCCTTAAACATGTCCTTGACCTCGGTCGTTATGGAGGTTTTCAATGTGTCCAACGCCACATTGAATTCCTCACGAGATCGAGGTACTTATCTCCGTAGATGATATCGGATTCGCACCGAGTGCTCCCCACATCATCTACGACGCCAACCATACTCTTGGACGGTAAAGTCCTTAAAAGAGACGAGGTTCTGATACCAATTGAAAGGATCGATATAGTTGACTAGAGGGGGGGTGAATAGGCAACTAACAATTTTTAAGCTTTTCTTCACCAATTTAAACTTTACAATAATAAAGGTTGTCTAGATGTGCAACTAGGTGGACAACCTATATGATGCAATCAACACAAGCACAAGAGCAAGCAAGGATAGAAACACAAATAAGCTTGCACAAGTAAGGGATAAGATAACCAAGAGTGGAGCCGGTGGAGACGAGGATGTGTTACCGAAGTTCCTTCCTTTTAAAGGTAAGTACGCCTCGTTAGAGCGGTGTGGAGGCACAATGCTCCCCAAGAAGCCACTAGGGCCACTGTAATCTCCTCACGCCCAAGACAATGCAAGGGCCGTGATTCCACTATTGGTGCCCTTGAAGGCGGCAACCAACCTTTACAAACAAGGTTGGGGCAATCTCCACAACTTAATTGGAGGCTCCCAACAACACCACGAAGCTTCACCACAATGGAATATGGCTCCACGGTGACCTCAACTGCCTAGGGTGCTCAAACACCCAGGAGTAACAAGATCCGCAAGGGATAAGTGGGGAATCAAAAGTCTCTTGGTGGAAGTAGATCGGGCCCTTGTCACCCAATCCCGAGCAAATCAACAAGTTTGATTGGCTAGGAGAGAGATCGGCCAAAATGGAGCTTGGAGCAACAATGGAGCTTGAGATGGAAGAGGTAGTCAACTAGAGGTAGGAGACGCCTTTTATACTCGAGAAAAGATCCAACCGTTATCCTCTAGTTCAGCTCCGCGACACGCGGTACTACCGCTTCCAAAACGCTGTACTACCACCGCTGCCATGCGGTTATACTACCGTGGAAGGCCACGGTACTACCGCTGCAGCAAGCAGAGAGCTGGGATCGGGCTCGACCGAGCGCAGATTACCGCAGACGTGGTACTATCACGCACCCTGCGGTACTACCGCAAGGCAGCAAGCCCCAGTTTACGAAGAGCGCGGATGAAATAAATTACATCCGTGTTTACTTCGCTGAAAAAGAACCAAAGGCGAATTCGACGCGGTACTACCGCTACCGAGGCGCTGGTATTACCGTGGAGGCGCGGATGTAGACTTACATCCGCTCCTACAACCAAGGGCGCAACAAGACGGGGCATGAGGGCCATGGTACTACGGCTCCAAGAGAGCGGTACTATCAGGTCCACTCGCGGTACTACCGCAGAAGATGTGCGGTACTACCGTGTGGGCTTGATGTAAAAATTACATCCGCGCTTACTACCGCATCGAGCAGCACAAGGCTCGGGAGTTGCGGTACTACGGCACTGGGGAGCGGTATTATCGGACCCCAGCGTACTATCATTGAGCTTGCGGTACTACCGCTCCCTAGAGCAGACTACCGCAAGAACAGCAGAGTCACCGGATTTAAGCACAACTATGACAACGGGAAGATGCTCCAAAGTGCAAGGAAAGGAAGGACAAGTGTACGTGATGATTCCACCCAAACCTTTCCGACGCGGACCCCCTCTTAATAGTGCGGCTCTCCTACGACTCAAATCCACCAAAAAGAAACGTAGAACGACGCCGTCTTCAATAGTCTCCGAGGGGCACCGAATCGTCTCGTGCCTAGTGATGAAACATCTGAGAAACTCAAGGCATAAAGATATCAAGCCTCAGCGACAAAGCAAGGAATAAAACAAGAATCTAGCACTTACTGGTCATCACTCGTGGGCTCGAGCAACCTCCGGCCGAACTTGAAGCCCGAGAGCCGGCTGCAGGGATCAGCCTCAAGAGGCTCGGGAGCAGGAGGCGCGTCTGCAGATCGCCTTGGAGCCGGGGCAGACCCGCGGGGGACCAGCCCCGTCCTGTCCTTCTTCGGGATCAGGGGCAAGCTCTCGCCACCCCGCTCATCGCCATCCTCATCGTCGTCCGGCAAGAGGCGGAGAGCGCGGGACCTGCGCTGGGGGAGGGGCGCTCTTGACTCTCCATCGGTCACCTCGGAGTCGGGCCCCTCTACCCGCTCCTTTTCTTCCTCCTCTCCGCTGGAGTCGCCGGAGGACACGTTCACCGTCGCCAGGGCCGCCGGGTCCTTGGGAGCCTCCACGGGCACATGCCCGTCCCCGTTGAAGGTGGGCATGGAGTCCACCACCTGCTCCCAATCGTCTCGAAGGAACAGGGTGCAGAGCGCCTCCGGCCTCGCCACGCCTCCCCGACCAAAGACCGGAGGACCGCGCCAGATCTTTGTCGGCCAAGACTACGGGCTCGGTGAGGCCTCCACAGTGAAGCGAGTCATCGACGAAGCGGGCCACCCGTGCTCCAGAACTCCCTCAGATCGACGCCCGGTCAGCTTCGGCTGCCGCCATGTTGCCCGCCACAGTCCGCTCATCTTCTCCAAAGATCGCTTCAGCGTGGATCCACGAGTTCCGCACGAGACCAATCGTCTATGGGCGTGGGCTGCTCCGTGGGCAGAATCAGCCGAGGATGGATGCGCCCAGCATCTACCATGACCCACTTGCTCCTGAAGCCTTCAATCCTCTTCCCGGGCTTCAAGATGGTGTTGGAGTTGCCGTACGTAACAAAGCTCGCGCACGCGGTGATGGGGCCGCGAGAGGCCCGGAGGTAGAAGTAGTGGTGCAGCAAGGCCACTGAGGGCTGCACCCCGACATGAGTCTCGCAATAGTAGGAGAAGATCGCCAGGAGAAGAACAGAGTTGGGGTGGAGATGCAGAGCTTGCAGTTTGTAATGGCGGAGGACAGAAAAGAAGAACATGGAAAAGGGAGGCACCAGACCGGCAGCAATGGCGCTCACGAAGAGCGGATAGAAGATGCTTCCTTAGTCCTCGGGAAGGGCGGAGCCAGCCCTGAGCACCGCTGCCCCGTCGTTGCCTTGCGTCGCCACCATCCGGCGCGCCCGGGCAAGGCTCTTCTCTGACATGTTAGGGGAATCCAAAGCAGGCGAGTACCAAGCTCCGGTCGGGGTCTGGCGAGGCGCCATATCTTGCTAGGGCACGGGGTCGAAGTAGATCTGAAGATTTCAGAAGCAGAAAGGATAGGCGCAAGAAAGGGGATCTGGGCAATGACTGGAGGAGGCAAAGGAGGTAAAGCCTAGACGGGTGCTGCTCTTTTGTCGATTCACGCAGTTGCCAGGGCGTCGCGGGGAAGCAGAGACGTCCACGTCCAATCAACCGCCACGCGGCGCCCGAGGCCGCAGGCTGTTAGGGCTCGTGGCGCTTCACACTTGCCCCTTCGCTTCTCTGCTCAGCCAAGTCCAGGAGCGCCTTGGGCCCGGGGGCTACTGTCGGCGTTCTGGGAATGGGGTACCCAGACTTGCCTACCTACGGCCTGCGGCGTGGCTCAAGGGGTGGCCCAAGACGCCCATCTTCATCAAGACAAGCTCAAGACCTCGCGAGAGGCCAAGATTGCTGGGCGGACGACAGTGAAGCTTCTCGTGCACGGCCTCGTCAGGCTGGCTCGCGAGGAGGCGGAGAGATCAAGGCGGGGTACCTCATGAGGTGCCCATGATGCAAGCCATGACGACCAAGGGCGCCAGGAGGGCGCCAGCCTGCGCAGTTCCCTCATTTCCTCTTTGGTGCAAAGGAGGCAAGCGCATGCGAGAGCATCAAGCAAAGGCAACCATTTCGGTGCAACAAGACCAAGACCATCACAACGGCAGGAAGGAGGTCATCGTGGAGCCCAAGCCAAGGCCACCGTCGAGCCTTTGACAAAGCGAGGACCAACTTTAGTCAGGATAAGTGTACTAGATGTTCCCCTTCAAAATGGCCAAATGTTGGCGCCCTTCCCGCTCAATATTTGGGAAGAGGCCCAGGGCCTCTGCCTATAAATAGGACTGGCCTCCCACAGGGTAGAGGGATCGGAGATCGAGGATCCGGAATCCAGAGCAGAGCTAGAGGTCAAGCAATCTAGAGAGAGAGAGAGAGCGACCGAACTCCCCCTAGCAGTTCGTCGCACCGGCCAAGAACAGACCCTCGCGAGGCTGTTCTTCCTTGTATTGTTCATCATCAGCCCCTGAGGCAATCCACCACACCACACACTGGAGTAGGGTATTACACCACAATGGTGGCCCGAACCAGTATAAACCTTGTGTCCCTTGTGTTGCTCTTTGTGTAGTTTAGATCCTTGCGAGGCGACTAGGTGCAGGTAGGTAGGGGGCGAGATCTCCGCGTGCATCCCAGAGTTCGAACCTAGAGGGTCTGCCGGAACCCGAAATCCGACAGCATAACCTTGCGTACTTTGGATAAACTACTTTCTATGATTCACTTGTGCTATGTGTATTTGCTTCCCTATGTTAGAATTGAAATTCATTTGTTGTAGCGAATATGGTTGTATCAACATTACCCATTCAACTTTAGACTTGGTTCATCACATATAGACTATTCTTTTCTCTGCTACTTGTATGTCAAAAGACTATCATGTTTTTGAAGCAAGTTATTAGTAAAGTGTCGGGACCCCGACTCATAAGTCGAAATCGCCGAATGCACGTGTACAGTGATCCCAGAGATCAATGCTCACTGAACACACAGAAGCTGAATAGTAAGAGTCTTACATCCATACATACCGTTTTACAAAAGTAGGACCATTATGGTCAGGTCTTGAGAGTATCATCGCAGCGGAAATCTTCAATAACAACTTGGACCCATGCCATCTTCCTTAACCCTACAGGCATTCTGACTGGGAAGCGTCCTAGCTCACATGTTCGTCACCGAGGTACTCTTCATTATATCCTGTTCTTTCATGCCTGGCCAATAAAATAACCAGTGGCAAGCCAATGAATACTTTGAATGTACTCGCAAGCAACCCGAGGGTGATAACAGAATAATTATGCAAGGCACTACTGCTAATTTGGCATTTTTGCGGAAAGCTAGTTTTTCTCATGCAAGTATGATCAACATTTATCAAGGATATGAATGCGCTCGCAACAAGTATTAGGAGGTTACAGACATCAACATCGAGAGAGTTATGAACAACTCATGCTCAAGCTCATCGTGACTTCCTCACTAATCACGCCAATAGATTTACCAAACCGTGTTGTTTGTCGAAACATATGGACGTAGTCTAAGCAGCACCACCCAACTGTCCTTGACCGTGGACACGGCTATTCAATAGTTTTACACTCGCAGAGGTTGCACACTTTACCCACAAGATCCGGGAACTTCCGTGTCATCCACGACCAGCGGTACCTCAAGTACCGGGGTAAGCACCGATCACTACCTTTCCCTAGACGACACTAACAAGGAGTCCACTGTTGTTCGAATCCTCACGATGTACATCATACGAGACTCACTCGAGATCGTGAATATCCGAGAGGGACACAGCGATGTATCCGTGCCCCGTGAAAACAGTCATGGCCGCCCTACAGCACGACCCGCCCCGAGAGAGAGCACCAACTCTCCCCGCCACTAGTAATGCGGGCTCCAAGCTAGTATCGCCTAGGTAATCAATAATGCCCTTTCCCATATAAGGGTAGAGTGGTTGCGCATGTAAAGTTGGGACAATCGACGGATCTTAAATCTAATCCGTCTCTGTAAACAACACTTTTATCAAGCCTCGGACACTACTTCCACCAAGTAGTGACCTAGTTCATCATCATCTCCTGGGGCATCGGTGGCACCCTCACGGGGCTGCTTGCCAAGATGTCAAACCACACTTGTTTCTTTCCATGCATAACCCCGACCCGCTTTGCATAGCAACTACTTTAGCATCCTATCTACTCCCACCGGCATAACCCTCATAAGAAGGTAGGGTCATGCACAATGCAAGTATCAATGAGGAAGTAACAGAGGCAACCAACCAACGTGGTTTACCATCTCATCATGATTCCGATGCAACAATAATAAGTGATATATAACATGCATAAAAAGGGTTTCATGGACATGGTCAAAGGGCTGCTTGCCTGGTTCATCTGAGTCTTGAAATCTTCTGGTCCTTCTCCATGTACTCCGCCTACTTCGTCAACTAACGCGGAAACAATCACAATAAGCAACACAACAAGGCAGGAAATATAAGTGCTCCAAAAATATTAATTTGACTTTTCTAGGACATCTCTGGTTATATGAAAAATAACCAGAGTGGTTTCATTGGAATTGGATCAGTGGATATCTCTGAACATTTCAATATGATGGAATCAAGGGGTTTATGGATTTGCAAGAAGTGTACAGAAACATGTTTTTGAAAAATGAGCAAAGGTACCCATTTAACAAACCATGATTTAAGAAGCATCTAGGAGTTGGTTTCCTTTGGATTTGGAGTTCAAATGAATATTCTATGGATTTGCAAAGTTGACAAATATGAAGAAATGGCTCATTGTTTTATGTGGTACAGAAAGTATTAACAAAAATGTTCATAAACTAAGTTATGAACTTAGAAGCATCTAGGAATTTGAATCATGGCATTTGGATCAATTTTGAGCTCCCTGTGATTTTCTAAAGTCCATCACGTAAATAGGAAAATAGGATTTGATAAATATTTGTGAAGAAAAGGTCTCGAAAAAATGTGCATGTTGCACTAACAGGTAGATCATGATTTATAGAGTCACTAGAAATTTGAATCATCAAATTTGGAGTGCATTTGAATTTTTTATGGATTTTAGAAATTTACATAAAAAGAAAAAGGAAATGGAAAGGGTTTTACCTTATCCAAAGACTGCTCGGGCGCAGCTTAGCGATGGGCGGCCTAGTGGCTCGGCTGGACGGGCAGAGGAGGCGACGTCGGAGGCGGGTTCGCGGAGTACGCCAACGCGCGAGGAAAACGGATCTGGCCGAAGCCGTCTCCACTTAAACGGGCGGGGCCCAGCTGCTGGGTCGCTGACGCGCGGGCCCCAGCGCTCAGGCCGTCGCCTTCAACCTCCCGCACGGCCTGACGGAAGACAGAGGAGGCGAGGCCGAGCGGTGCCGGCGCTCTCCCCGGCGGCACCGACCACCACCGTGGGCGCCCGGCACACCGGCGTGCTTGGGGGAGTGTGACGCATCCTCCGAGGTACTCCACGGGCGCGGGGGTGATCTGAGGTGAGCGCCCCATCGTCCATGGCGGAGGAGGCCGACGGCGAGATTCAGCACGGCGAGGCAGACGCGGGGAGGAGGAACTGGAGCTTGGGGTGAGTCAGTGGTGGTGATGATAGGGCGCTGGAGTGGCTAGGTGGGAGAGAGAGTGGCTGAGGCGCCCGGATTTTGGCGGAGGTCGACGGCTTGGCTCCGGCCTCGGAGAAGGACGGAGGGCACGGGAGGAAGGATGGGTTGGCCTAGGTGGTATTCGGGAGAGAGGGAGAGTAAATGGAGCAGAGAGGAGGGCCTGGGACGGCCTTGAGTAGCTGGCCCATGGCTCACCGTGGACGTGGCGCACGGGTGGCCGCGGCAATGGCTCGGGAGGCCAGGAGAGAGGGCGAGGGGCTGTCTACGGCGTCCGTGGGAGTTGAGTGGGGCGCCAGGAAGAGAGAGGAGGAGCGGGGCGAGGTCCTGGTGCTCGCGCGTGCGAGGCCGAGCATTGGCTGAGCCGGGCGGCTCTGGGCACGCACCGCAGGAGGTGAGAGAGAGGGAGAGACGAGGGGGCCTACACGGTGGCGTGTTGCGGACGTCGAGGCACCTCGACTAGCGCAAGGGGGAGGCTCGAGGTGGTCGGGGGACGCGGCATCAACGGTCAGGAGCACGCTGGCGTGCTCCAGAGCGCGTCTTTGGCCGGCATCTGCGGCTTTTCCGCGCGCACTCGTGCGTCCACTTGTGTCTGGCGTATGCAGGAGGGATAAACAAAAGGGGTGGAGGCTTTGGATGCTCTGGGACTTGCCAGGAGTGAGAGAGAGATGAGAAAGGGAGGGGAAAGTGGCTGTCCAGAGAAGAAAAATGGGTCCCTGCCCCCCTTCATTATTGCCTCTCGGGCAGGGAAGCACACCAGAGGTAGAGGGGGACTAGGAGGGGCGGTGGTAAAAGGAAGAGCTCATGGAGATTAGTGGAAGTGGACAAAACATACATTTTTAATTTCTGCCAGAAGGTGTTTGATGGTGGTTTGGGCAAGAAGATGAACTCCACTTGACATGAGAATTAACAGGATCAAGTGTCACACATAATTGAGGTTTACCACCAAGTTTGAGTCCATTTGAGGAAAGTTGCCAATGTAACTTTGGTAAACCCTAGAAATCAGCATAAATGGCTTTACCAAGATTTAGTCATGCAAATCTATTCTCCTTGATGCACCACTTGGTGTAGTGTCATCATTTGAGGATTTGAACATGTCCACAAAAATTCAGATCAAAAGGACACACTTGGCAATGTAGAGTTGTTTAAATTTGGTTCTGGACAGGAATGGTTTTGGGGCACTTTGATCAAGTTAACTTGTTCTCCAACTTGTGCCATTTGGTCTAGATGAATTATTAGACCAGTTGAGCATGTTCACAAGGTTTTAGAACATTTGGACATGTTTGACAGTGCAAATTTGTTTAAACTTGAAAGAGGACAGAAGTGGTTTTGAGAGGGTTTCATAGGGTTATACTATTCTCCATGACATGAGACTTGGCAAGATCATCAAACATGTCATATGTGACATGCTAGAATTTTCTTGGAATTTTGGGGAATATTTTTTGTAAATATTTCAAAAGCTTGAAATATCCAGTAAAGGGTTTTGAGGATTTGACCAATATTTTGAACATGACCATGTGTTGAAACTCTTATATATGGGAAATATATGCCCACTGAGTTTCCCGATTTTTGTCAAATATTTTAAAACAATAAAATAATTTTTCCTATTAAAGACCATTTCGCCTTAAGAAAAGCTTTTAAATAAAATAGTAAAATAACTTTTAAAATTATATTTTTGTGGTTTATGGATTCCTTTATCTAATAGGTCTCAAATATACTCTTTGAAATATTTTTCATACCTCAAATCAAGTACTTGCAAGTGCAAACCTCAATTCGTGGGTTTTTGAAAACTAAATTTAAAAAAATACTTTTGGCCAAAATATTTTTACAAGAAATTATTTTTATGTCCTACACACATGGCATGATCATTGGGCAGAAGTTTTGGATCAAGGATAAGGAGTATAAGGGTTGGAGGATTTATTTTATTTTTAGAGCACTTGCAAACAGTAGACAAAAATCAAATCAAGCATAGACCAAAACACACAAAAGTTTTTGTCAAACCACAATTTATCATGATTTATCATCTTAAGTGTTGTGCCATGAAAATTAGGGTGTGACATAAAGCTTCCCATTTTCTTACTTGTAATACTATGATGTACTATCATGTATATGAGGCAAGTTATTTGTAAAGCGTCACACTTTCTTACTTGCAATACTATGCTCGCCCATTCTGGTTTTTCATGACCTAAATTATAAAAAAACACAACACATAAAACACACTCAAGTGGTTTCCAATATTTAATCATAAAAAATATGAGAAAAAGGTATATGGTTTTTACCTTAGGGAAGTGCTCACTAGAGACTCCAAGAAAGAAGGCAAATAAATGTTAATTGTAGCTTCTATATGCTAATGGCATGGTACATATGTTTTCAAAACACGATCTTCCCTTGGTTTTTTTTATGCAAAGGAGCTAAAATGCTTATCATACGTGCCTGCTCAAACCTATGATTACTACCAGATTAAAATATTTTTAAAGTGCACATGATTTAAAATGTACATGTATTCATAAACAACAAACATCCGTCCATTTTTTATATGAAAGGGGTTAAAATTGTCGCCATGCATGTTGGCTCAAAACTTAACTCAATGCCTTTTTTTCAAAGTTCACATGTTTTAAATGGGCCTCTGCGCCATTTGGCGCAACTGTTTTTTTTCGAGGGTACGCTAAAGGCGTACCTTAGCTTTATAGAAGAGAGAAAGATATGTACAAGAGATTACAAAGCGCTGGCTAAGAGCCACAAATCGACCCTAACCAAGCCTCCACTCCACTCCTCATGCTACTTTACTACTCAGGTACATGTTGTGCTCCAAACGCTCCTGCCGTGGCCCAAGTCCTCAAGTCGTCGAAGATCGTGTCCACCGTATCCCACTGGTTCCTGATCTGGCCCGATCCGAACACTCTCGCGTTCCTCTGCTTCCATAATGTCCAGCAGATAAGCATTACGAACGTGTCGAATCCTTTCCGAGTTTGCTTGTGTATTCGCTTTCTGGCATCTGACCACCATTGCACCAACCTAGAGTCGTTTGCTGGGCAAAGCTCCATCCTCAGTCCCATCCTAGCAATGAAACTAGACCACACTTGCCGCGAGAACACACACTGCTGCAAAATGTGGTCGACCGTGTCTTCCTCCTGGTCACATAGGTAGCATTGAGATGTTTGGTCTTGTAGCCCATGTCTAGTCCTTTTATCCGACGTCCATAATCTACATTGCATAGCCAGCCACATGAAGATATTACACGCAAGAGGTGCCCAACTTTCCAGATGGCACCGAAGGAGTGGAAACGGACTCCTCCCTCACAAAGCATCTTATAGGCTGAAGATGCAGAATATAGTCTGGCCACATTCCATGCCCAAATGGGGCTGTCTCAGTCTGAGAGTCAAGTTGCACCTCCGAAATGATCTCCCAAAGCCCGATGAACTGGGTTAGGCCCTCCGTGCATAAGTTACCCACCACATCGTTCATCCATGCGTGCATGAACATATCATCACGCAGCAACCTCATGTGGGCCACTTGGGTACGGACAGCCGCCGCGACCAGAGGGGCAATATCCGTGATGGTTGCACCGTGGAGCCAACAATGTTTCCAAAACCGTATTTTGTCTCCCGCTCCCACGTTCCATTTAACCAGACTCCTGAAAGTTTGATCTACCATTTTGTCCGCGGTTAAGTTGAGACCCTGCCAAGGCCTGGATGCATCTGTACGTCGAAGCCATTCCCATCTTAATCTTAGGGCAATGCCATGCTTGAAGAGGTCAATGACACCCAATCCTCCCATGTGCTTTGGCCTACATACTCTTGCCCAAGATACCACACATTTTCCGCCATGCACTTCGTCCGTCCCGGCCCAGAAGAAGGCCCTACATCCTTTGTCCACTCTTTCTAGAGCCCATTTAGGCGCCTCCGCAATCATGAGATGATGAGTGGCCCGTGCTCTCATGACTTGATTGACAAGGATAAGCCTTCCTGGTCTAGTCACCAAGCCCCTTTGCCATCCGGGCAAGATGTGCAAGGCCGCATCCACCACCGGCTGCCACTCGGATCTTTTGAGTTGTCTTATGCTTAGTTGGAGCCCTAGATATTTGCATGGGAAGGAGATAATCTTCCAAGGTAGCGCGGACTTAAAAAGCTCCTCGTCCTCGTCCTCCGCACGGATCATGATTGCCGTAGATTTGGTAAAATTCACTTTAAGCCCGGATGCCACTCCAAAGATGGTGAGAGTTTCCTTAACGAACAAGAGGTCTGGCCATGTGGGTTTGATGAAAAGAACCACATCATCCGCATATAAGGACAAGCGCTGCACCGGGCTACATCCGTTGATGGTACTCATCACTCGAGCCTCATGTGCCTTGATAATGATTGCCGTAAGAACATCCATGACAATAACAAAAAGCAAAGGAGAAATCGAATCCCCTTGCCTCAGACCCTTGGCGTGCATGAACTTATCACCTGCACAACCATTCACTATCACTCTCGAACTGGCAGTAGTCAGAAGAGTGGCAATCCATGAACGAGCTCGTAGCACTTCGAACAAGAAAGACCATACGCCAGGGAGTCGAACGCTTTGGTTATGTCAAGCTTGAGCAGCACTCCTTTCTCTTTCCTTTGGTGCATCGAGCGAGCCATTTGCCTCACCAGAAGGAAGTTATCATATAAACATCGCCCTTTGATGAAAGCGGACTGGTTCGCATGAACGAGCTCTCCCATGCGCGGTCTGAGTCTTGCGGTTAGGAGTTTGGAAGCAATCTTGGGCATGCTGTGCACAAGGCATATAGGTCGGAAGTCGAAGACAGAGCATGCTTCCGGAGACTTCGGTAGTAGTGTGATCAAGGCTTGGTTTAGTCTCCTAAAACCCCTACCATTTCCAAGGAAAAGTTTGTGTATCGCAGCAACGAGATCCACCTTTATAACCTCCCAAGCACTCTGGAAGAACAGACCAATGAAACCATCTGGCCCTGGTGCCTTGTCCGAGGGCAAATCCTTGATAACTACCCAAATCTCCTCCACAGTGAACACACGATCCTGCTCCGAGAGATCAACGTGAGTAACACCGAGGCCCTCCAAATTGAGAGTGAATTCTCGTGCCACGTCCTTGCCCAACAATTCTTTGTAAGCATTGTAAAATGCTTCCTCCTTGCCTTTCTGATCCATGATGATGCGCCCCTCAAAGGCCAAAGAAGGTATATAGTTCTTCATGCGCCTCCCGTTCGCCACCAAGTGAAACAGTTGCGTGTTTGCATCCCCTTCTTTTAGCCATGTTATTCTCGACCTTTATCTAGCGATGGTCCTCTCTAAGGAAGCAAGACCTAGCACCACGTGCTTAAGGGTTCTCCTAAGCCATCTTTCCTCCTCCGTAAGAATACGGATTTCTTGACCGCAGTCGAACCGCATGATGACAATGTTTGCGATGGCAATTTGCAACTTAATATTTCCGATCTCCTTTTCTCCCAATGTGGCAAGTGCTCTAGCCGTGTTGCGGAGCATGATATCTAGCCGCATGAAAGGATCGGTGATAGCCGGATCACAAATCCAAGCCTCCTTGACGACATCCAAGAATCCGTCCATTTTGACCCAGAACTTCTCGAAACGGAACCTTCTCTTAACATGCATAGTTTCTTGCAGCGTGAGGTGCAACGGACAATGATCCGAGTATTCTGTAGATAATGCTTGCAGCAAGCAATCTGGGTGATCCAGCTCCCAATTGACAGAGACGAATGCACGATCTATCTTAGTTAGCGTGGGTGTCTCCCTTTCATTGCTCCACATAAACTTGCGCCCGTGTAAGAAGAGCTCCTTTAGCGCGTTGTTGTCCATAAAACGCTTGAACTTCCCCATCATTCTCCGCATAGAGTATAAGATTGAAGTCGCCAATCACTAGCCATGGCCCTGGACATAGCGATCTCCGCTCCGATAACTCGTTCATGAAGTTGATCTTATGTTCGTCCTCCTGCGGCCCATAAACTACGGTTAACCACCATGGCGTTCCCTCCTTTGGCGATACATACCCGGTGATGCAATGAGCATCGTTGACAAAGTTTGTCACAAGTACCATCGTGGTGTCCCAAGCCACGAAAATACCACCTCTAGTCTCCGACGCCGGTAAGTAGGTAAAACCATCATAGTTTGGTCCCATGCATTGCAAGATTACATAAATGTCCACTACCTCTAATTTAGTTTCTAAGATGCAAACAATCGCTGCACGGATGGAGTCCACGAAACCTCTAAGCGCCTTTCTCTTGGCCGGACTGTTAAGGCCTCTAACATTCCAGCACACTAACTCCAAGGTGTTGCATGACATTGGTAATGATGACTCCAACACCACCGAAGGCAACCGCCTACTGCACCATAATGGGCTCATCCATCCCTGTCTCCCCCGCTAGATTTAGCGGTATTGCCTTGCCGAAGATGGCCGCGATGGCTCTCAATTTCGGCTCCTGCAACGGCGAGTCGAAGACGGTACGTAGCTGACCTAGCGCATCCTGTGAGACCGCCAGGTCATCACAGTCAACTGTTCATGCAACGGGTCCACTATTAACTGTTCATGCATATGTTTTTAAGCAACGGGGCATGTACTTCCTTTTACGTTTTTTAACACACGTCACAAATACTTGTTTCTTTTCATACATTAGGATCTATTATACCACCAAACAAGAACATTGTACTCCCTCCAGAAAGAAATATAAGAGCAACCATATTTTTAAAGCAACAATTTTTAAAGCAATCATAGTTTAAAATTAGACTCTACGCCTAAGTGGTTGCTAAAACCTATTTTACCGAGAAAGAAAAATCTTTTCAAAACACTCATTGTATAGATTTTGAAAGACATTTCTATCTTAATTTTTCATACCAAGGCATGTATTTTTGTTTTAAATTAGAATCTATACTATTAAGTTAAGCCGTGTATATTCATATCATTATTAACAACATTTCACCATGTTTTCTATTAGAGGGGATTAAACCATGGATTTTTATTTCATCGTGGACATGGCTTTAGCGTGCCTCTGCGCCATTTGGCGCAATGAGTCCACTAGTAATAATAAATATTGGATGACAACACTTTTTCAAAACAATCATGATATGATATAACAAAATGGTATCTCGCTAGCCCTTTCTGAGACCGCAAAACATAAATGCAGAGCACCCCTGAAGATCAAGGACTAACTAGACATTGTAATTCATGGCAGAAGAGATCCAGTCATACTCAATATCGATTAATAATAATGCATACAAATGAAAGTGGTGCTCTCTAACTTGTGCTTTTTATAAGAGGATGATGACTTGGCAATAAAAGTAAATACATAGGCCCTTCGCAGAAGGAAGCAGGGATTTGTAGAGGTGCCAGAGCTCGAGCCTTTAAAACAGAGATAAAAAATATTTTGAGCGGTATGCTTTCATTCTCAACATAACAACCAAGAGATCTCGGTATCTTCCGTGCTAGATACATTATAGGCGGTTCCCAAACAGAATGGTAAAGTTTTGACGCCCCCTCCACCAACAAGCACACTCCACGGCTGGTCCGAAACAACGGGTACCGTCCATACAAACAATAGTCCTGGGGGAGTTTTGTTTGATATTATATTTTGATTTGATTTGAGCATGGAACTGGGCATCCCGAATACCAGCCACTTTCTCATGAATGATAAGTGAATCAACACTCATCGTGAGAATAACCCACCTAGCATGGAAGATACTGTCAGCCCCTAGTAGCTACATGAGCGATTTGGGCATACAAAGAAGATTATTATTTGAAGGTTTAGAGTTTGGCACATGCAAATTTACTTGGAATGTCAGGTAAATACCGCATATAGGTAGGTATGGTGGACTCATATGGAACAACTTTGGGTTTATGGAAGTGGATGCACAAGCGGTATTCCCGCTAAGTACGAGTGAAGGCTAGCAAAAGATTGAGGGGCGACCAACTAGAGAGTGACAACAGTCATAAACATGCATTGAGATTAACCAACATTGAGTGCAAGCATGAGTAGGATATAAATCACCATGAACTTAAATATCGTGGAGGCTATGTTGATTTTGTTTCTACTACATGCGTGAACATGTGCCAAGTCAAGCCACTCGAATCGTTCAAAGGAGGATACCATCCTATCATACTACATCAAAACCATTCTAAAAGCATGTTGGCACGCAAGGTAAACCATTATAAACTCCTAGCTAATTAAGCATGGCATGAGTAACTATAATCTCTAATTGTCATTGCAAACATGTTCCATTCATAATGAGCTGAATCAAGAACAGAACTAATCATATTTACAAAAACAAAATAGGTCGAGTTCATACCAGCTTTTCCTCATCTCAATCATTTCATCATATATCGTCATTATTGACTTTCCCTTGCACGACCGTACGGTGTGGATAATAATAAGAGTGCACGCGCATTGGACTAAGTTGGAATCTGCAAACATTTATTCAAAGGAGAATACAAGGTAATATGGGCTCTTTGTTAGATCAACAATAATGCATATGAGAGCCACTCAACATTTTCATCGTGGTCTTCTCCTCTCGACCCAAAGAAAGGAAAAAGAATCTCAGAGAAACACTCTAAAATGTTTTTGGAGTTTTTTCTTTTCCGAAGAAAGTAAAACAAGAACGAGAAAAACTATTTACAAGGGAAAGCTCCCAACAAGCAAAAGAAGAACGAGAAATCTTTTTGGGTTTTATTTTAATAGTAATACTAATAAAAAAGGATAGGAAAACTAAAAAGAAGCTACAACTAATGTTTTTGGAATTTCCCAAAGTTTTTCAAACACACAAGAAGAAAGTGGGAAAAAGAAAATAAACTAGCACAGTTAATACAATGAAAAAGTATGAACACCGACAACTGGAATGAGTGTGCGAACATGAATGTAATGTCAGTGAGAAATACATACTCCCCCAAGCTTAGGTTTTGGCCTAAGTTGTTCTATGGCCACGGCTGGCCTGGCGGATATCCAAAGTTGTAGTCGGGGTTGTACTGGGATGCGGCAGCTACTGCCTGAAGGGCTGCAGCATGGAGGCGAGCGACCTCCACCTGTATCTCACACTAGTTTGCCTCCTCTCTAGTTATAAAATATCTCCCTTTCACTTGAAAGTTAAAGAAGGAAGGAGCAGGAAGGGTAATATGGACAGCACGCTGTCGGTCAAAGATTAGTCGGTACAGGAGGGACTGTTCGTTCCTCACAAGAAACCGGTAGCGTACCAAAGCATTATAATCAAGGAAAGTAGGTGGTAACTCAATGTCATTACCATTTATGGGCATCCCAAGATAATTAGCTAAACGGGTGGCATAAATTCCACCAAAGAAATCTCCGTCTTTGGCATTAAGATGTAACCTTCTCGCAATAATAGCCCACAAGTTTCATCGTCTATCACCCATTGTCGCGCACTTGAGGACACTAAGATCTGGTGCGGAAATGTGATTATCTTCATGCTTACCATTAATGCATCTACCTATAAAGAGAGCAAAATAATGTATGGCAGGAAAGTGAATGCTCCCTATAGTAGCTTGTGTGATATTTGTAGTTTCTCCCACAGTGATGCTAGCAAGGAAATAATTATACTCAATATTATGTGATTCACTAAGGATGCCCCACTGTGGAATTTTACATGCTTCATTAAAGTCTTCTAGGTCCATGGTATATGATTTATCATAAAGATCAAACATAACAAAATGAGTATTACGCTTAGATCTAAATTCAAACCTTCGCACAAAGGAATCGATGAGGTGATAGTACTACCGACACTTATCTGACACGAAGTCCTCGAGGCCAGCATTTTGTACGTACGTATCAAATTCCTCCTTTAAACCTGCATGAATCATTATGGCACCCCGGCTCAGAGAAATCGGAACGCCCCGTATTCCAGCCCAGAGATCGAGGAGAAGTCTTCTGGAATACAACACTGCTTAACATAGAACAAATCATCTCTTTATTACAAGCTATATGGGTACAAGGGGATTACATTGGCACCGCGACACTATGCCTGCTATGGTTGCTCTATGCAAGCAGCAGAACATCACGAAGCAGCGGAATAGCTCTAGCAGCGGAACAGCGATGACGGTGATGAACTCCACTCTGCAGGGACTCTGGCTGGAACGCTTATCCTAGCTCGCAACAAGGAATCCATGGAAAACAAGCAATCAAATCCGGCATGACCTGCAAACTGCCATGGCACGCCAGGTCAGTACATTGAATGTACTTGCAAGCTCACAACAACCAAGAGCAATCAAGACAGACAACAACATGGCATTTACAGGTTAACAAGGATTAACATGCTACTATCGGATCAATCAAAGCATGAACAAGATGAACATGATACAGCTAGAACAAACGAGCATGGCATGAGCATATGAACAAGACGATACTAGCATGCAACATGATGACACTATCATGCACCAACTTACTCTGCTCGGGTTACCTCGTAACCATCACATGCATAAGCTTACCATCACGGATGTCACACAATCATCTCAGGATCCAATCAAGCTCGGTATTACAATACCGTAGTAATCATTACATGACTAGAAGGAGCTTGACCTTTACCCATGATTCTCGCACAACATCACAAATATCCATCAACTCGGTATCCACGATACCTCCGTGATCATCTTGCGATCACAACCAATCTCTTTCTCATCCTCAAACCAGGGTTGTTATTAAGCACATTATCATTATTACTGTTGACCCATAGTGTGACCAACTACGAACTGGGCCCTTATCCACGGGCGCGGCTATCGATAGATTGAATACACACTCTGCAGAGGTTAGCACACTGTACCCACACCACGGAACCCATGCCCTCGCACTCCCATTCGGGTGGACCAACGGCGTTCCGACAAAACCGCTCTACTGCCATGACACTCTCCCAACCACTCTGACTAACTCCCCTCTGGGCTAAGTCATGGGTGGCCCCGTGCCTACCAAAGGCATCAACGACCACCGTCGTGCCAAAACAATAAATGGTCCCAAGCGGGGACATTTGCACATTGCCAAACTTGGGCTCATAAGGCTTATGTCATCCTACCCGGCCAAGGTAGCACCCATGCATAACCTTCCCTCATTGGAGGCACCGGCAAGAGGCATGACAATAGACCCAGTTAGGACCTCCCCATAAAAGGCAAGTGTGGTTGCACTGGTCAGCTCGATGTGGTGCACCATGACTCAGCCAACATTTGTTCAAGTTCATTTAAGTCCGGTTAAACTTGAGTGCAAATGATGCTAAGTCACACAATATAACATGATGCAACTATCATGCATGATATCAACATACGCATGGGGGTACAACATAATCATCAAGCATATCAACAACAATAAAGCATATATCCAAATGAGCATGGCATACTGACTAGCATGAACATCACAAGAATATCATGACCACTAGCATCAACAAGAAATACTAAGCAAGAACATATCAATAATACTACCAAGTAAGCATATAATCAGCTAGATGCGAAGGAAACATGCATAACCACGGTACTCGGTGACAGACGATAGTCATGCACCGAAGAACATAACCAATGCCAACATTTACTACTACCAAGCATGATATACGACAGAAATACTAGCAACTAGTACATGATAACCAGGTGCATAAAAACATAGCATGAAAGTGAACACAAATCCATAAGCACCTCCGAAACAACGATAACCGTATCAAAACAAGCAGACATTTATTAAATATTCAAGTTGAAAACCATGTCTACTGCATTGCCATCATGCAACTGGGTGTTGTGGCTTGCCTGGAGATGAAGAAACCAACGGGGAGAAGTGCGGAAAGATCGCAGAAGGAATTCCTGGAAAAGTTTCTCTCTCGAAGGGGGCTGATTAGGGGCATGGACAATAAGGTCATTTCCAGTATGTCAAACCACAGTAAAAATGATGTGAACAGAACGGGCTCGACGATACGAAGACGTGGGCTTTGGATTCACCTCAATCGGAGTTACGACTGAAAAGTAGTGGCTGTTCACTTTTTAGGCAGAAAAGGGCTAAAACAGTGAACGTTCACAATATAACCACTTCGGCCAGCTGAGCTGAAAAAGAGAAAGCGTATTTCCATAAATATGTCTCCACTGTATCGAAACCGTATTCTTAACGAAAGGCAGAGAGAAGTACATTTTCAATGCACGAAAGCATAGTTTACCAAATGCGCTTCCACTTGCCACGCTGGAACAGGCGGGGTCAATGCTGAGGGGCTGACGCTTGGGGCCCGCGTGGAGGTGGGGCCCACCTGGCCTGACTCCTTTTTCCTCCTCCCGCACCGGACAAAGCAGAGGCGAGGTCGGTCGCCTGACGGCGACTGCCAGCGCGTCCGACCACCATTCACGGCATTCCACCTACCGAAATGCTCAGGGAAACGAGCCGCACCCGAGGGTGGTGAGCTCTGCCGCCGAGGAGCCACGGAGCGGACGTATACTTTCCCGCGGTAGAGGGAGGTCTTCGGTCGCCGGGGAAAGCACGGCTAGTGGTCGCCAAAGGAGGAGGAATAGAGCAGGGATGGATCAGGAGTGGTGGTGGAAGGCTCTGGTGCTGATGGAACGAAGGGAGGGGTCCTAGGTCGCCGGAATCGGCATGAGCAGAAGCGACGGCCGTGGTGATGGGGAGCAGCGAGGAGAGCTCCTCCGGCTCAGTTGAGTTGCTCCGGAGGGGTCGCGGAGTGAGCTGAGGGTACTGATGAGCTTGGAGGGGGTCAGGGTTGGCTATAAATAGGCGGGGCGAGGCGGTTGGCCGCAGACGGGTGGTCGTGGCTTGGTCATGGCAGCGTACACGTGTGCACGCCTGCATGATGGAAGGAAGGCGACAGGGAGGAGCAGCTGGCATGCCTCATGGGGCAGAAGCGGTCGAGGAGCAAGGGGAAGAAGAAAATAGAGGAGGAAACGACGAATGCCCACGGGCACGCACTGTGCAGCGATGGGGACGGCTCACCGGAGAAGAAGACGGAGGGGGCAAGGGCTCCATAGGGACGGCGACGGCTCGGGGAAGCTGCTAGACATGCCCGTGCATGCTGAGACGCTAAGCAGGAGAGGCCCGAAGCAAAACGATGCTCTGGGCGCGTCTACTGCATGCCAAAACGGTGGTCACCGCACAGATTGTCATGGAGATGACTCGAGAGGCCGGCAAACATTGTCTAAGGTGTAGTCCCTTCTCCCAGGAGCAGACAGGAGGTGATAGATCAACGAGACAGGCTCTGGATCGATGGGATTACTCCACTGAAGTTTGTTGTTGCAAACTTGGTTGTGCACTGGTGATCAACAGGAAATTGATTGGAACGAAAGATGTTGTCTGGGAGGTTTAACTAAGGAAGGACTACGATCTTGGGGAGTTT
Organism: Aegilops longissima; assembly: GCA_021605205.1. NCBI lineage: Eukaryota > Viridiplantae > Streptophyta > Magnoliopsida > Poales > Poaceae > Aegilops > Aegilops longissima. Next base: position 345,114,019 of record CM038677.1, on the reverse strand, counting down.
GAGGCTAAATGGACCAATAATTCATATAGTTGCTTTGCAACTGACCAAAATGGTCCATAAAAGAGACTATTATGATGCACTCAAATGATGAAGCCACTTGAGCTGAAATTTGGCAAGGCATGGTTATTTGGACATATGAAGACGCTGTAAAAATTTCACACCAAATGGACTTGCCAAAATGGTACTTCCTTCACAGCTATCCTCTTTTTCCAGAAACTTGGGAAAATTCTAGAGAAATAAGGGCTTGATGAAATGAACCCAAATCTTGTGGAGATAGGTTATATGGGTAGGAGAAGGTCCTGAAAAAATTTCAGAACTAATGGAGCAAGATAAAATATACTTGCTTCACTAACTGAAAATTTGGACAGAAACAAGATTTGAAAGTATGCTCACATGGATGCATTTCATGAGCTCACATCTTGAGGAGGGTGATTATTTGATCACATGAAGGAGTGTGAAAAATTTCAACTCATTTGGGTTATCCTAGCCAGTACTTCCTTCACAATGAATTCCCTCAGACAGGAACTTTGAAATTTTGTTCAGGAATATTTACTAGGCAAGGTGAGTTGAATTTCTGCATGAGGCAATGATATGGACATGAAAAGGTGTCCAAAAAGTTTGGGGTCAATTGGCAAAGATAAATAGCACTTGCTTCACAAAGTGCCATATAGGGCGGAATAGGAAAATGATTATTTGAGAATTATTTTTGAACATGGCAAGGAATTTTTTTTCCATATTTGAGTAAGATATGGACCAAAAAATTTATGAGAATTATTTGGAAATTTTGGGAGTGATGGAAATATAGGTTGCTTCACAACCTAGGGCAAATTGGGTTATTCCTTTAATAGAAAAATGAATATTCCCTAGAAAAAGAATATTGAGGTTGGTCCAAGATGAAAATGGCAAGGTCTAGGGATGGATACGAGGATGAAAAGCCACTCTGGAAAGGAAGAAGAGTTTATCTTCTCCGGTTTCCAGACCACAAAGCCACGGACAAAGAAATCTCAAGCAAAAATTTCAGAGAAACAAAAGAAAACGAAAGGGCCAAAAATCAAGTTGTGACAATCATGAATTGATCCAATGGCCATTCGCAAGGCCGTACTCGAGCTTCCCTTGGTGGTTCAAGGTCCGGCTCACGTATCGCGAGCCTTGGGGCTTTCTTGCTCGAGGAACCACCTTGGTATATTTTCCTAAATATTTTTCTTACTCTAAAAAATTTCTAAAAATTTTAGTAACTCAAAATAAAAGTGAACCAAACTCAAGAAAATTGATAGCAACTACTCCTACAAGTGTCTAGAGGCTATATCATGCATCAAAACTACTTTGGACCATATAAATTTGACATGCAAGCTCAAGGACAAGGTCACCACAGCAGCAAAAAATTTGCAATATATAAAGCACTAGAACAAAAACTAATTGCACCATTGGAGGAGTCAAATACCAAAGAACAATCCCCCAAAACAGTTTTGCAAATGGAGCTTTGCACAGGGAGATAAAAAATGGCAGCAAGATGAGCAAGAACACGGGTTTTAGCAAAAGGATGATTTTTTTCTGGAGCAAGACAAAGTGGATGGGTGCTGGAATAATTGAGGGGGACCCACGTGGGACCCCACAAGACAGGGGGCGCGCCTAGGGGTAGGGCACGCCCTCCACCCTTGTGGTCAACAGGTGCAGCCCCCTGGTGTGTTCTCAGTGCCAAAAAATCTCGAATATTCTATAAAAAATTAAACTAAATTTTCAGGGCATTTGGAACTTTTATTTTCGAGGCATTTTTGTATTGCATGGATAAATAAAAAAACAGACAGATAATACTATTTTTGCTTTATTTATTATAAATAACAGAAAGTAAAAAGTAGGTGCAGAAAATTGTGCTTTCTAAATTCATCCATCTCATGCTCATCAAAAGGAATCCATTAACAAGGTTGGTCAAGTCTTATTAACAAACTTCTTTGAAATTAACATGAAACCAGAGAACTTTTGAATAACACTAGGTTACCTCAACGGGATATGCATGTCCCCAACAATAAGAATATCATATTTCTTTCTAACAGTAGGAAGAGGGAATTCAAATCCTCCAATATCAATAGTTGAAAATTTTCCAATAGAATTGATGTTATTCACTTGAGGTTGTTTCTTCGGGAAGTGTACCGTATGCTCATTACCATTAACTTAAAAAGTGACGTTGCCTGTGTTGCAATCAATAACAGCCCCTGCAATATTGAAAAAGGGTCTACCAAGGATGATCGATATACTGTCGTCCTCGGGAATATGAAGAATAACAAAGTCCATTAAAGATAGTAACGTTTACAACCACAGCAGTCACATCCTCACAAATACCGATGGGTATAGCAGTTGATTTATCAACCATTTGCAAAGAGATTTCAATAGGTGTCAACTTATTCAATTCAAGTCTATGATATAAAGAGAAAGCCATAACACTAACACCCGCTCCTAAATCACATAAAGCAGTTTTAACATAGTTTCTTTTAATAGAGCATGGTATAGTTGGTATTCTTGGGTCTCCTAGTTTCTTTGGTATTCCACCCTTAAAAGTGTAATCAGCAAGCATGGTGGAAATTTCAACTTCCAGTATCTTTCTTCTATTTGTAACAATATCTTTCATATACTTAGCATAAGGAGATAATTTCAGAATATCAGTCAAACACATACGCAAAAAAGACATGTCTAAGCATTTCAACAAAGCGCTCAAAATCCTCATCATCTTTTTTATTGGATGGTTTAGGAGGGAAGGGCATGGGTTTTTGAACCCATGGTTCCCTTTCTTTATCATGTTTCCTAGCAATGAAGAATCTCTTATCATAACGTTGATTCTTAGATTGTGGGTTATCAAGATCAACAGGAGATTCTACCTCCACATCATTATCATTACTAGGTTGAGCATAAACAAGAACATCATGATTAACATTAGCACTAGGTTCATGTTCATCACCAGATTGTGTCTCAGCATCAGAAATAGAAATATCATTGGGATTTCCAGGTGTGTCTATAACAGGTTCACTAGAAGCATGCAAAGTCCTATCAGTTTAACTTTTCTTCTTATTACTAGGAGGACTAGGTGCATCAGTATTAGTTTTCTAAGAATCTTGCTCAATTCTCTTAGGATGGCCCTCAGGATACAAAGGTTCCTGGGTCATTTTACCACCTCTAGTCATAACCCTAACAACATTATGATTGTTCTTACTATTCAACTCATTCAACAAATCATCCCGTGCCTTAATTACTTGTTCTACTTGAGTTTTCACCATGGAAGCATGCTTACTAATAATCTTAAGATCACTAACAGTTCTACTCATATAATCACCCAAGCAGTCAAGCATGTAAGCATTACGTTTCAATTGTCTACTAACATAAGAATTGAAGTTTTCTTGCTTAACAATAAAATTATCAAACTCATCAAAGCATTGACTAGCAGACTTATTATGAGGAATATCACCTTCCACTACTGCAGGATGCTGCTAACGCAACACTACGATCAGATACCCTTCGATGAAACTATGTGCGATGCCATAATCGCAAACAGTGGTGTAAAATAACCGTCAAAAAAGGTGCAAAACGTTTGCGATGGAGGAAGCATCAAACACGGTTCAGTTTTTAGTTGCATGTGCGATGCAGGGCATACGGTTCAGCTCAATTAACTGTTTGCGATGAGGAGGAACAAAAGAAAAGGGCAGCCAGATGAAGGTGTGTGCGATGTACAGCATACGGTTCACTCGGGTGAACTGTTTGTGATTAGGAAACACAAAAGAAACGGCCAGCAAGATCAAAGGTGTGTGTGATATATGGCATGCGGTTCACTCGGATTAACTGTTTGCGTTAAGACATGAGAACAGAAACGGTTCAAATGAACAAGATGTGTGTGATACGAGGCAAACAGGTATGTAATCAGAAACATGTGCGAAGACCGATAAGAACACGGACGGTTACCGCTAACAAGCCGTGTGTGTTGTGAGCAAACGATTGCTGGTATACAATTGTGAATGATTGATGAAAACATCACCAACGGTGTCACGGATATACCCCACGGTATGACCTGGCTGGGACTTGGTAAACCGGCAGAGAGTTAAGACAGATGGTTAAGGCAGACAGTTAAGACAGATGGTTAAGTCAGATGATAACCCGATAGATGATAAGTCAGATGATAACCCGACAGATGTTAAGTCAGATGATAACCCGACATATGTTAAGTCAGATGATAACCCGGCAGATGTTAAGTCAGATGATAACCCAGCAGATGTTAAGTCAGATGATAAGTCGGATGATAACACAGAAGATGTTAAGTCAGATGATAACCCAGCAGATGTTAAGTCAGATGATAACCCGGCAGATGTTAAGTCAGATGATAACCCAGCAGATGTTAAGTTAGATCATAACCCGACAGATGATAAGCCAGATGGTAAGTCAGATGGTAAACCGGCAGACAGTCATAACCCAGCAGACAGAGTCGCCTGGGGTTAATAAGCCCAAGATGTTAGGAAGCCCATGAAGAGAAGTCGGAATAGTTTAAATCTTAGTCCGAGATGGACTCTACATGTAACCCGCCCCTTCAACCTATATAAGGAGGGGCAGGGCACCCCAATAGGGGAGAGGAATAATCTTAAGGTTAGACATAACTAGGATAGCCAGTTTACGACGACTCCCTCATGATGATAATGAGACCTAGCCACAAATAACATGTAGGGTTATTACCGGATGATGTTTCCCGGGGCCCGAAGCTGTCTAAATCCTTGTCTTGTGTGTTGATCCGCCTTGCGTCTCTCGATTCCGACCAACCCCTTCAAGCTAGGGATGGCAATGGGTACCCATTACCCGCGTACCCTGTGGGTAAAAAACCTATTAGGGCAAGGGTATTGGTCAAAAAAGTACCCATAGGTACATAAACAGGAAAATTTCATACCCATCGGGTATAGTGGGTATGGGTATGGTCTAGTATAACCCATACCCATGTACCATGTACCCACGTATATTCTGACAAATAGACCTTATATATTATTATCCACATATTAAACATATTATATGTACATAAATCTGAATGCCCTAACAAGACCTCATCATGCTTTCATGTTAGGTCGCCACACCAATAGCTAGCCCACGAACGAGCATGTGTTGATGTCATGATGTGTTGTTGTTTATCAATTATTGTTATAAGTTGTTGTTTATGACTATGTAATGCTTAAATTGGTGTGTTGCAAATCTGGGTAATTTTACCCGCGGGTACCCACTTACCCTGATGGGTGACGGGTATGGGAAAAAATTGTACCCATCAATGGGTATGGGTACGGGTGATGGGTAAGGTTTGGGATGATGGGTAAGGGTATGGGATGGCTCCACACGTACCCAAACCCTGCGGGTGCCATCCCTACTTCAAGCTACAGCATAGATGCGTTGGCCTCGTGACTAAGTCCTTTCAACGAGGACATCTGTCGTGACAATTCCACGACAGTTGGCGCCCACCGTGGGGCACGCGCACGGTGGTGTTGAGTTCTTGTAGGGATCTTAACTAGGGTTTCGAGAAGTTTGCAATTTTTCGGATGAAGAAGAACCGATTGGGAAGGATTTGCATCAATTCTAACCTCATTAGTTGAGATCAAGGAAACATTATTGTCAAGTCACCATGGACAATCTTTACAAGTTTGATCCAATCTGTATTGGTTATCAAGTCCCCATGTTTTTCAACCCGCACGTATCTATTGAAGGAAAGTAAAAGTCGTCGGTTTGATCTGATCTGTGGTGAAGCAAAATTGAAGCATAGGGAACCGGGGGCTTGACATTGGCCAAGTTATCGTGTGCTATTTACAAATCGGGATCAAGAGAATCAAGGAAAAGGAAAGAGAATATAAAAAAAGGGAGCCATGACCCAGAAACAGAGCCGACCATGACCCGGACTCGACCATCGTCTCCGCTCGCGTCCTCGCCTTGAGACGCCCGCCTCTGCTGAACCGCTCCGGTCTCTCATCACCTCTGGGCCGGTCGTCACCATCGCGTCCTCGTCGTTCAACTCACCGGCACCTCTCCGACTGCACGGCGAGCAGCTTCCCCTCAGCCACGACAGGGTCGAGCCACCGGCCGCCTCTGATTCACAATACGCCGAGTGGCCTCGATAGAGTCGCTAGCTTTCAGCAGTTGAAAGTGAAGACCATGATCCAGACTTTCTGCTCCGAGCCGCCCTCGAGATGCCCCGGGCCCATTGCCGGTTCATCACATGGCCAGTCACCGTTGAATCGCCGGCCCCGATCCGTCCGGCTCCGGAGCGCCTAATGTTTCGGCCTCGACCTCGCCATGCCTCACCTCGCGCTTGACCCACTTTAATCCGTCGCTTTACCTCTAAACCGCCGTGCTAAACCGCCGTTGCTCTGAAGCCGTCTCGTTCTCTGGCCTTGTTGAGCCGCCTCGCCGATCCGAGCATCTCTTCTGCCAAGTCATCATAAACCGGTTACCACCGCTGCCGCTGTGACGCGTGCGAGCTTCGCCAGAGCTCCACCCCCGTCAAACTGCCCCGGCCTTTGCTTCAAGATGATGCCATCGATCCGCGGCCTAGGCGGACAGTGAGCCGCCCTGGACTCACCATCGCCTCCTGTGCAGCACGGGTCACCTCTGTTCCAAGTCGCCGCTGCCTTAAGCCGGCCATGTCTCCGCCGTAACTCGGCGCCCCTACACGTCTTGCCTTGATCCAAGCCACAGCTGCGTCCAAGTCGCCGTAAAAGTGACCCGCTGCCGGCGACACCCGCTGATTCTGCCGTGCCGGCTCACCGCCACGTGCACCGACCGACTCTCCGCCTCCGATACCGTCTCACCACTGTTTTGAGTCACTACACCAGCCGGCCTCGAGCCGCCACTTCCAGGGTCGATCTACTGTGTCTTGCTCTGAGCCGGAGACCCGCCTCCGTCGCTGCAGGTTGTGATTCACACATTTGGGTACCCTGATCCTGAATACGCTGCTACAGGGAAAGTGACTACAAAAGTGGACATTTATGCATATGGCGTCATTCTAATGGGGATGATTACTGGAAGGAAAGTACTGGATGACTCATTACCTGAGGACGAAACACATCTTGTAAACAATCTTCAGAAGAAATATGCTTGACAAGGAAAAGTTTAGAAAGTCGGTGGATCCTACACTATAGCTCGGTGTTGAGTCTTGGAAGAGCCTGCTAGAGGTAGCTGATCTTGCCGTATGCCACTCCCGACCCGCCACTGACAAGTCGCCTCCGACAACCACCATCGCCGCTGCAGCCTGGTATTGAGGCGCTCCTTTCTCGGCGCCGCTTGTGAGCCGCCACTGCCGACGAGTGGCCTCCGCTGAATCGCCCTCTGCCTCTGCGCTTGCCTCGAGAAGAGGCCACCATCGGTTCATCTCGTGCCTACTCTACCTCTACATATGCGACTCGGTCGCCCCCGTCGTGCTGGTCTCCTGAGCTGCCCGCTCGCTGGCTCGGATGCGCTGCCCGTGCGACCGCCCGCTTGTCTCCTAAACCGCTCGATGAGTCGCCACGGCTGCTCGGACCTGCTGCGGTAAGCCTCCTGCGAGCTGCCGTCGAGCTCACCTCTGCCACCGAGCCGCCATCCCGGTTGCCTTGCCTCGCCTCTGCCTTGCAGGGGGTCTCATCAAGCCACTGCGCCCAGTGGCCTCAAGCCGCCGTGTCCCTCGCTGGCGCTTCCAAAGAGAGGGGATTTGTGACCCGGTGGGATAAGGAAAGAGTCGGGTTACCAAAAAAAATTCATGGAAGCAGTAAAATTCAGATCAATTGGAAAACAAATGATGTGCATAACTGGCTCGACGTCCCAGGAAAATATCAGGTGCTATCCACCTTGTTTATTTTTTCAATGTACTTTAAATTCCTCCGAGAACAATTATCCTCCCTTTAAATATTTTTGTTCCATGTTCATGGCAGAGACGACAAGACCATCTGTCATCTAGGTGCATCGGGACAATTATTCACCGCCAAGAAGTGCTTACGCTGCCGCCCTTGCGGTCTAGTCTACATCAACACACCGGAGCTGCACCCGTCTATGAGCTGCTTAATGAGCGCACGCAAGTTACCGCTCCTGCGGCTCGGTCTATTTCAACAAATTTGGGGCAGATCATAATATATTATCAGCTTCCCCCGGATGGCTCAATGAATTGGAGTACAAATCGTTGCCACTGCAGTTTGGGTAATTTCAACAATCAGCGTGGATGACCCACTGTCTGGGTTACTGACACAATTCCAATGGGATCATTTATAACCCGCCATGGTCGACTTCAACCGCTAAAGATATACAATGAGTGTTGCGAAGATCATCAACTCATTACCTTGCCTCCAACTTTAACATATTACAGCGTTTCGCTGTTCAACTATATGCCGGTGGACATCACGGTCAAATATGGAGAATCTCAAGCCAACTCCTCGAGTCGTCTTAAGACTCGGGGGCTACAATGATATGACTCAACAAGTCTTGCCAGTTTCAGCAAATTCAAGTGCCCCAGGACGTTGAAGGGAAAGATAACCCGGTCCCGGAGGCTACTGTTATATCGATGAAAATTTAAAGGCCGTCAGAAAATTTCTGGCTCAAAATGCAGATTCCGGTTTAAAATCCGGTTCAAGGGAAATATGTCTCCCATAAAGCTTTGAAGCTCTCAATATCCAGTTTAGCATCCGGTTCAAGAAGAATTATCTCTCGCAAAGTTCGTGGTCTCAGAAAAAAATAAAGGTTGCCAAAGAGAACTTACTGCCATGATACGCGGTTCAAACATGGGTTTCCTGCCTTATGGGCTTATCTTATTGGTCACTTGGGGACTTCCGGCTCATTGAAGCGAAGCTATGATTACTCTTTAATCCATCTTATACGCCATTCTTGCAAAACACTTGGGGGCTTCTACCTAGGTTAAAGGGACCAAAGAGAGTCTGTTGCAAAAGCACAACTCAAACATAGGTGCCCATTGAGCATAACTCTGAAATATTGCTTGGGGGCCCTTTTTGTTCTAAAGAACAAGAGTTGCTATAACCCTTGTGATAGGCTTAAAAGCCAGGCTTGGAAGCCAGGTGTATTCACCTAAAACCCCGAGTTATCCTGCCTTTTTAAGTAAGCCACTCCGCCCAGGTATTCCTGGAATGACTCGCTGAACGTTTGACAAGTCAATCTTATGCAGACCTTGAACTTGTCAAAGTTCAAACGACGATTGGTTAACGTGAGGTCCATCTTATAAGGTTTGTAAAATGGTTTAACTCAGTGGCCTGGCAGCCCATGAAAAGCCTCGATTTTCGGCCTGGCAGCCCATGAAAAGCCTCATTTTTCGTCTGTTTTTATCCGGCAACTTTTTTGAGGTTTATTTGATGAGGCTTATAAAACTTTGCGATTATAATTCACCGGTGTTTATTAACCCGGCTTGGCTTTCGAATATAAGTCGTTAGTACATTATAAGTTAATATCCGGTGTTTATTGACCCGGCCTGGTTTTTGGCTATAAGCCGCCAGTATGAGATAAAATAATATCCGGTGTTTATTAACCCGGCCTGGCTTTGTTCATAAGCCGGCAATATATGATAATTACCAGTGCTCAAATTTTGGGTTATCACCCTTACTACACTGGCTTGGTAAACCAACAATGTGGTCAAATATCACGAGAACCGGTTTTCAAACCGGGTTATATTATTCAAATCTTTAATAGCCAACATGGCTGGATTTTTATTATGGTTATCAATAACCAGTATTATGATTGAGGTTTTCAAAGTCGCTTTAGCGCAATGGCTATTATCTTATCAATGGATATGATTTATTCTACAATGGAAGGAATAGTCCCGAGTTGCTGCAGGCTTACGACCCGGCACTTGGGGGCTACATTATTCAAGTTGAGATCACATCAAATATGCAAGTCCCATGTCACTGCCAACATGCACCATGGAACTTGGGGGCTAATGCAAAGACATTTTTGCTCACCTTATTGAAGACCCGACTCATCACATTGTAACGAGCCGGCCCTTGGGGGCTACCAATTGCTCCTGTCAAAAATTCAAGGTACACAAGCCCTAATCCATTATATTGAAGGGTTCATTGCTCAGTTGGTAGAACACAAGGCTCTTAACCTTGTGGACGTGGATTCAAGCCCCATGATGGGGGTTACATCATATGATGGTCTTTTCAAATAAGTATATATAAAGTCCTAGCTCAATATTATCTTACTGAGCCGGCCCTTGGGGGCTACACGTTGCTGTTCAAGTCTACATGATCATATCTATAAAGTCCCTGCTCATTATTGCATAATGACCTGGCCCTTGGGGGCTACACTGGTTGAAGTTTTTATGAGCACAAGGCAATTACAAGTCCCAGGTTGCTGCAAGCATGATAACCCAGCACTTGGGGGCTACATATGTGGAATACTCAGTTTATGACTAGTGATTGAGATGAACAACCTGGATTTCTTTAAGCTTGTGACATTCATATTGAAGCAAGTCTTAAGCTATTACTACGTTCCCTTCTTTGACTTGGGGGCTACAAGTGATATGCATATAAGAGGTATATTTTTATATACAGGTGCCATCAATATTTATAAACCGGCAATTTTGGCAATGATAAGCCGACAAGTTTTACATCTTCAAGCCAACTGAAGAATCAGATGAGTATTTTAAGGACCAATATTTTTTAAGCATTGGAAGCTGAGTCAAATGAATTATTCTTCACAAATTTTCTCTGTGAGAAACCAACGTCAACAAATTGATTAACAAGTTGGCATGTTAACCCAGATTTTCTAGAAGAAGGAAATGATAATGAGTTAAGGATGATCAGGTGTCGGTTTACAAATGTTCTTAAACCGGAGCATAATCTGTCAAAATTGTTCTTGTGTTTGTTTTACAGGATCAGTTTAACATGGATAAATCCAAATTAAACTAGGGGCTAATGTCGGGGATATACCCCGTGGTATGACCCAGCTGGGACTTGGTAAACCGGCAGAGAGTTAAGACAGATGGTTAAGGCAGACAAATAAGACAGATGGTTAAGTCAGATGATAACCCGACAGATGATAAGTCAGATGATAACCCGGCAGATGTTAAGTCAGATGATAACCTAGCAGATGTTAAGTCAGATGATAACCCGACAGATGTTAAGTCAGATAATAACCCGGTAGATGTTAAGTCAGATGATAAGTCAGATGAGAACCCGACAGATGTTAAGTCAGATGATAACCCGGCAGATGTTAAGTCAGATGATAACCCGGCAGATGTTAAGTGTAACGCCCCGGATTCGATGCGCCAGGTGTCCGTCAGTTATTCTTCGTCCTTGCCATGTCATGTGCTTGCGTGTTGCACTTTGCCATGTCATCATATGCATTTCATACCATGTCATCATGTGCATTTCATTTTGCATACGTGTTCGTCTCATGCATCCGAGCATTTTCCCCGTTGTCCGTTTTCCAATTCGGCACTCCTATGTCTTCCGGCGCCCCCTTTTGCCTCTCTTTCGTATGCGGGTGTTAAACGTTCTCGGAATGGACCGAGGTTTGTCAAGCGGCCTTGGTATAGCACCGGTAGACCGCTGTCAAGTTTCGTGCCATTTGGAGGTCGTTTATACTCCAACGGTTAACCGGTAACCGTAAAAGCCCCTTCTCTTTGCAGCCCAACACCCTTCCAAAGTGGCCCAAAACCCAGCAAACTCCCTCCATGCTCTCGGTCGTTCGATCACGATCGTGGGCGAAACCGCGCCTCATTTGGACTCTCCTAGCTCCCTCTACCTATATATATGCCTTCCTTCCAAATTCGGATGAATTCTCCTCCTAACCCTAGCTTTCGTCCACCTCGCGCCACGGACAAAACCCCGCCGCCCGGACATGTCCGCCGCCCGCCGCCGCCCCCATGCCAATCCACGCCTGCCACGTGGCCTCCCAGCGCCGCGCCAGAGCCGCCCGGCGAGCTCAGAAGGGCCCGCCCGCCCATCCGCCGCCGCCGCCGCCATGGACGCCTTCGCGAAGCGCCGGCGCCGCCGACTTCGCCGGCCGTGCGGTCTCTCGCTGCCGTCCGATCGCCGCGGCGCTTCGCCCGCGTCGCCCGCCCGCCTGCCCGAGCCGCCGCCGCCAGCGTCCGGCCCGCTGCTGGCCGCGCCGCCGCCTCCCAAGGCCGCAGCAAGGCAGCGCGCCGCCCGCCCGTCCGCCGTCCCCGGCCTCCTCCGCCCCTCCTCTCCAACTCCGGCGCCCTGCTCCGGCGAGGCTCCGGCCACCTCGACCCGCGCGCCCGATCCGATCCAGATATGGAATCCGCGGTTGACTTTCCTCCCCCTCTGTTTTTCCTCCAAGTCCTGAATATTCTGACATTCTCATGCCATATTCATCATGCCGTAACTCTGCATATGTATCTCCATTTCGTGCGTGTAATATGTCAAATTGTTCGTCTCGACGAGTACATCATTTCATCTCATTGCATCATTTTCATTTGAGTTCATCTTGATGCCCGAAATGCTGTTAGAAGAGGGCTATGTGATGTTAGTTTCAGATTCTTATCAGAACATGCACTTTTGTCATTTTTTCTATGATTGATGTGTGCACCCTATGAACTTGAGTCCTACATGTGTTTTGTAATATGCCATGCCATATTTACAGGGGTGTATGCCATGTATTTTTGTGATCTCTGTGGTGACTAGTACAAGCATGCAAACTAGGCTTCATGATGTTGCTGATTTCAACCCCTGTTCTGCTGATATTTTTATGCCATGTAAACTTGATGCTACCGAGAGATCCATGCTTATTTTGAGATACTTCAGTAAGGATGTTTTGAACATATGGTTATTGTCTATCCATCCATGCCCCTGTTTGAAATTATGGAGTAGTATAGCTTGAGTCAATCGAGCTCTACTTTTGCTATAAAATGTTTCCTGGCAGGTTGTTTACATGTTATTCAATTTTGCCAAGGTTGTTGTAGTTGATCCGTGTATGCTATGATGTTGTTCTTGCCATGTATAGCTTCTATGCCATGTATTCTTACTGTTGGTTGCCTTGCCATGCCATGTATTGCTCTGTGGTGAGTGATTCAAGCTCAGCAACATGCCTACTTATTGTTGTTCCTGCCATGTATGAATCTGTAATATAACTTGCCATGTTTACATGGGTGCCATCATATATTCTGATCCTTTTTGGCTCATGGTCAGTAAGGGACTTTTGTTCTATGCATTTAGTAGATTCATGCCATGCCTTTGTTTGCCATGATAGCTTGCTATAACATGTTGTTTGATAGCTCTAAACATTGCAACCTGATGTTATTTCCTGATAAGTCTGAAACTGTTATTATTTGCAATCTTGCCATGTGTTTTAGAGCATGTTCTAGTGATTTCTGGAGATATCTCAGTGTTCATGTTTTGTAATGTTTTACCTGTACATCATGCCCATGCCTTTTGTTATTATGTTGAGATGCTGTAGCATAGTGTTTTGATGCTTGCAATATGCCTAGTTGCTATTTTGGACAGCTTGTCCTTTAAACTTGTTTCATGTGTGTGTTGAACCGTTGCTCCGTTTTGAGTGTGCTCTATATGAAACTTGCTTGATTTTGCATGTAGTTTCATATGATCATGTTGCATCCTTGTTTTGAGGTGTTTGCTTGATGTTTGTATGCATTTTGCATCAATGCCATGCTTATCTTGTTTTGCTCATATCTTCTAGGCCGTAGCTCCGAATCTAATGAACTTTATATGTAACTTGACTAGAATTTCGTGTAGATCATCGTGGTGCATTTTAACTTGCTGTTTAAAAACTTGAACATAAGGTTTATTCAGATCTGGACCAATTTCGAAATTTGCATATGAGGACTTACCGGAATTGTTATATGTTGTTTCCGGCCTCATTTAAACTTGCCTTGATGTGTTGCTCTTGTTTGCATCATCTCTTGCCATGAGTAGCCTCATCTAGATTTGTCATGCATCATGCTTGTTGTGCATCATGCCTTGTTCATGTGTGGTGTGTTTACCTATGTTGTGTGCTTCTTCTTGTTAGTTCCTGTTTCGTTGCGATCGTGAGGATTCATTCGTCTATGCTTGGTTCGGCTTCATCCGTTCGTCTTCTTCATGGACTCGTTCTTCTTCCTAGCGGGATTTCAGGCAAGATGACCGCTACCCTGGATCTCACTACTATCATTGCTATGCTAGTTGCTTCGTTCTATCGCTTTGCTGCGCTACCTATCACCTGTTTATCAAGCCATCCCAAATTGCCATGTCAGCCTCTAACCTTTTGCACCCTTCCTAGCAAACCGTTGTTTGGCTATGTTACCGCTTTGCTCAGCCCCTCTTATAGCGTTGTTAGTTGCAGGTGAAGATGAAGTTTGTTCCTTGTTGGAACATGGAGATGTTGTTCCTTGTTGGAACATGTTTACTTGTTGGGATATCACAATATATCTTATTTAATTAATGCATCTATATACTTGGTAAAGGGTGGAAGGCTCGGCCTTATGCCTGGTGTTTTGTTCCACTCTTGCCGCCCTAGTTTCCGTCATATCGGTATTATGTTCCCGGATTTTGCGTCCCTAACGCGGTCGGGTGATTTTGGGACCCCTTGACAGTTCGCTTTGAATAAGACTTTTCAAAGAAGGCCCAACATTGGTTTTACCATTTGCACGACCTATCACCTTTTTTCCTTGGGAGTCGCGCATCCCAAGGGTCATCTTTATTTTAGCCCCGGGCCAATGCTTGTCTAAGTGTTGGTCCAAACTAGAGCCCTTGCGGCGCCACCTCGGGAAACTTGAGGGCTGGTTTTAGTTGTACGGACTGCTCATCCGGTCGTGGCCTAAGACGAGATCTGTGCGGCTACTATCGAGGTGTCGCACACGGGAGGTCTTGCTGGTCTTGTTTTATTCTGTCGAAATGTCTTGTAGCCGGATTCCGAGACTGATCGGGTCTTCCCGGGAGAAGGAATATCCTTCGTTGATCGCGAGAGCTTATCATGGGCTAAGTTGGGACACCCTGCAGGTATAAACTTTCGAGAGCCGTGCCGCGGTTATGTGGCAGATGGGAATTTGTTAATATCCGGTTGTAGTAAACTTGAAGCAAACTCTTCTAAAATACACCAACCGTATGCGCGAATCGTGAGTGTCTCTTTTGGGGTTGATCGAGAGGAGAACACGGTTTCTGGGTTATGTCTGACGTAAGTAGGAGTTCAGGATCACTTCTTGATCATTACTAGTTGACGACCGTTCCTTTGTTTCTCTTCTCGCTCTCTTTTGCGTATGTTAGCCACCATATATGCTTAGCCGCTGCTGCAACCTCACCACTTTATCCCTTCCTTTCCCATTAAGCTTTGCTAGTCTTGATACCCATGGTAATGGGATTGCTTTGAGTCCTCGTGGCTCTGATTACTACAACACCATTGCAGGTACAGGTTATGCGATGATCATGACGTGAGAGCGATGCTTGCTTGTTTTGGAGTTCTTCTTCCGCTTCTTCGATCGGGGATAGGTTCCAGTCGGCAGCTGGGCTAGCAGTGGTGGATATTGTTTGAGTTTCTGTTTATGTTTCATCCGTAGTCGGATGTTGATCTTGTATATGATGTTGTTGTATTCTTGTGGCATTTGTGCCTTATGTATGTATCCCCATCTATTATGTAATGTTGATGTAATGATATCCACCTTGCAAAAGCGTTTCAATATGCGGGTCTATCCTTGGTGGGACCTTCGAGTTCCTTTTGGATAGGGTCGCATATTGGGCGTGACATTAAGTCAGATGATAAGTCAGATGATAACCCAGCAGATGTTAAGTCAGATCACAACCCGGCAGCTGATAAGCCAGATGGTAAGTCAGATGGTAAACCGGCAGACAGTTATAACCCAGCAGACAGAGTCGCCTGGGGTTAATAAGCCCAAGATGTTAGGAAGCCCATGATGAGAAGTCATAATAGTTTAAATCTTAGTCCGAGATGGACTGTACATGTAACCCGCCCTTTCAACCTATATAAGGAGGGGCAGGGCACCCCAAGAGGGGAAAGGAATAATCTTAAGGTTAGACATAACTAGGAGAGCCGGTTTACAGTGACTCCCTCATGATGATAATGAGACCTAGCCACAAACAACATGTAGGGTTATTACCGGATGATGTTTCCCGGGGCCCGAAGCTGTCTAAATCCTTGTCTTGTGTGTTGATCCGCCTCGCTCTCTCGATTCCGACCAACCCCTTCAAGCTACCTCATAGGTGCGTTGGCCTCACGACTAAGTCCTTTCAACGAGGACATCTGCCGTGACAATTCCACGACAGACGGGTTCCATTCTTTAGTCCGTGTGCGATGTGATTTTATTTGTCCGCACACCATCTACGCTCTATCTACAGAGCATCAACATATATACTTAAAAAGACAGCATTGCATAACCAAATTAAGCATACAATTACACAAGTGACTACACACATAACATTTGCACACACCAAAGTAAGCAATTACATGCATACTAAAGTAGGAGAAACAAGGATCTAATCATCTACTTATTGTCGCGACGACACTTGCCATTGCTCTTCTTCCGGCTGGATCCCTGGCTATTTTGGGGAAGGAGGCACTTCCTCATGTCAACGATCCGCCTGTACATGTCATAGCTCGTGTATGCCTCCTTGGCCGCGTACACGACATGAGCTTTGTCGAGTTTCTCCATCCAGGCCGAGTGCCAGGCACGCTTGTCCTTGTTGCACGAAGCACCGTCGTGATCACCATCGTCACCGGCGCGACACCTTGATCTCCATCGTAGCATCGTTGTTGTCTCGCCAACTATTGCTTCTACGACTATCCCTACCGCTTAGTGATAAAGTAAAGCAATTACATGGCGTTTGCATTTCATACAATAAAGCGACAACCATATGGCTCCTGCCAGTTGCCGATAACTCGGTTACAAAACATGATCATCTCATACAATAAAATATAGCATCACGTCTTGACCATATCACATCACAACATGCCCTGCAAAAACAAGTTAGACGCCCTCTACTTTGTTGTTGCAAGTTTTACGTGGCTGCTACGGGCTGAGCAAGAACCGTTTTACCTACGCATCAAAACCACAACGATAGTTTGTCAAGTTGGTGCTGTTTTAACCTTCGCAAGGACCGGGCGTAGCCACACTCGGTTCAACTAAAGTGAGAGAGACAGACACTCGCCATCACCTTTAAGCAACGAAAGTGCTCGCAGCGGTGAAACCAGTCTCGCGTAAGCATACGCGTAATGTCGATCCGGCCGCTTCATCTCACAATACCGTCGAACCAAAGTATGACATGCTTTGGTAATCAAGATGACTTGTATCGCCCACAACTCACTTGTGTTCTACTCGTGCATATAACATCAACGCATAAAACCTGGCTCGGATGCCATCGCTGGGAAACGAGTAATTTCAAAAATTTTCCACGCACATGCAAGATCATGGTGATGGCATAGCAACGAGAGGGGAGAGTATTGTCCACGCCCTCGAGACCGTAAGCGAAGCGCTATGACAACGCTGTTGATGTAGTCGACGCCTTCACGATCCGACCGATCCAAGTACCGAACGACGGCACCTCCGAGTTCAGCACACGCTCAGCTCGATGATGATCCCTGACTCCGATCCAGCAAAGTGTCGGGATGAGTTCCACAAGACGACGGCGTGGTGAAGATGATGATGCTCTATCGCGCAGGGCTTCGCCTAAACTCCGCGACGATATGACCGAGGTGGAATATGGTGGAGGGGGCACCGACACGGCTAAGGAACGATCCGTAGATCAACTTGTGTGTTATGGGGTGCCCCTGCCCCGTATATAAAGGAGGGAGGGAGGTGCGGCCGGCCCCAAGGGGTGCGCTGGATGAGTCCTACTCCCACCGGAGTAGGACTCCCCTCTTGCCTTGTTGGAGAAGGAAATGGGGGGGAAAGAGGAAGGGGCGCCGCCTCTTCTCCTTGTCCTATTCGGACTAGGGGAGGGGGCGGCCTGCCCTGGCCGCCCTCCTCTTCTCCCTCATGGCCCACTAAGGCCCATTATCCCCGGGAGGGTTCAGTAACCCCTGTTCCTAGTAAAATCCGATTTCACCCGTAACCATTCCGATATCCAAATATGGGCTTCCAATATATCAATCTTTATGTCTCGACCATTTCGAGACTCCTCGTCATGTCCGTAATCACATCCGGACTCAACAAACTTCGTACATCAAAACTTACAAACTCATAATAAAACTGCCATCGTAACGTTAAGCGTGCGGACCCTACGGGTTCGAGAACTATGTAGACATGACCTAGAACTATTCTCGGTCAATAACCAATAGCGGAACCTGGATGCCCATATTGGTTCCTACATATTCTACGAAGATCTTTATCGGTCAAACCGCATAACGACATACGTTGTTCCTTTGTCATCGGTATGTTACTTGCCCGAGATTCGATTGTCGGTATCCAATACCTAGTTCAATCTCGTTACCGCAAGTCTCTTTACTCGCTCCGTAATACATTATCTCGCAACTAACTTATTAGTTGCAATGCTTGCAAGGCTTATGTGATGTGTATTACCGAGAGGGCCCGAGATACCTCTCGACAATCGGAGTGACAAAACCTAATCTCAAATACGCCAACCCAACATGTACCTTTGGATACACCTGTAGTACTCCTTTATAATCACCCGATACGTTGTGACGCTTGGTAGCACCAAAGTGTTCCTCCGTAAACGGGAGTTGCATAATCTCATAGTTACGGGAACATGTATAGGTCATGAAGAAAGCAATAGCAATATACTAAATGATCAAGTGCTAGGCTAACGGAATGGGTCATGTCAATCACATCATTCTCCTAATGATGTGATCCCATTAATCAAATAACAACACATGTCTATGGTTAGGAAACATAACCATCTTTGATTAATGAGCTAGTCAAGTAGAGGCATACTAGTGACTATATGTTTGTCTATGTATTCACACATGTATCATGTTTCCGGTTAATACAATTCTAGCATGAATAATAAACATTTATCATGATATGAGGAAATAAATAATAACTTTATTATTGCCTCTAGGGCATATTTCCTTCACGATCGAGAGCCTAGCCACAAGAACACCTCACCCTCGCGAGGTTGTTCTTCCTTGTATTGTTCATCATCAGCCCAAGAGGCAATCCACCACACCACACACTAGAGTAGGGTGTTACACCACAATGGTGGCCCGAACCAGTATAAACCTTGTGTCTCTTGTGTTGTTCCTTTGGTAGTTTAGATCCTAGCGAGGCGACGAGGTGCAGGTAGGTAGGGGGTGAGATCTCTGCGTGCACCCCAGAGTTCGAACCTAGAGGGTCTGCCGGAACCGAAATCCGACAGTACTATAGGAGCCCTATCCCCGTTGATTTTTGGGTCGTGTGGGAAGGACCCCCCTATCGCCCACACTCACTTGGTGACGGTTCCAAATGTCGTCAAGGAAAGGGTTTGAAAACCGTTTGTTTAGGACCGACGCGCACCAATGTTCATCAAATCTATAGAGAGAGTTTACCTGCACTACCTGTGTCGGGTTACCAAGACCATGTATTTCTTCAATAGGCGGTAAATTCTTAACATCTTCAGCTTTAATACCTTTTTATTTCGTAGATTTCTTTGCCTCTTGCATATCTTCAGGACTGAGAAATAGAATACCTCTTTTCTTCGGAGTTGGCTTAGGAGTTGGTCCAGGAAGTGTCCAATCATTATCATTACTCAATATATTATTCAACAGTTTTCCAGCTTGCTCAACAGTTCGTTCCTTGAAAACACAACCATCACAACTATCTAGGTGGTCCCTGGAAGCATCAGTTAGTCCATTATAAAAGATATCAAGTATTTCATTTTTCTCGAGAGGGTGATCAGGCAAAGCATTAAGTAATTGGAGAAGCCTCCCCCAAGCTTGTGGGAGACTCTCTTCTTCAATTTGCACAAAGTTAAATATTTCCTTTAAAGCAGCTTGTTTCTTATGAGCAGGGAAATATTTTTCAAAGAAGTAGTAAATCATATCCTGGCGACTACGCACACAACCAGGAGCAAGAGAATTAAACCACAACTTAGCTTCACCCTTTAATGAGAAAGGAACAACTTACGAATATAGTAATAGCAAATTTTTTCCTCATGAGCAAATAGGGTGGCTATATCATTCAATTTAGTAAGATGTGCCACAACAGTTTCAGATTCGTAACCATGAAAACGATCAGATTCAATCAAGGTAATTAACTCAGGATCGACAGAGAATTCATAATCCTTATCAGTAACAAAGGTAGATGAAGTAGCAAACTTAGGATCATATTGCATTCTAGCATTCAAAGATTTTTCTTTCCACTTGCATAATAATTTCTTAAGATCATCTCTATCCTTACAAGCAAGAAAGTCCCTAGCTACCTCTTCATCCATAACATAACCCTCAGGCATAACATGAAGTTCATATCTGGGACAGATAGTCTTATCAGGTGTTTCAAAGTTTTCAGTTTCAAGAATTTCATCATTTTCAGAAATATCATCATCTTCAGCATAATCAATAGTTCTAACTCTAGCAAGAGATGCTCATCAAGTAATTCACCCAGTGGCATAGTTTTATCAAGCAAAGTAGTAGCATCATAAGCATCATTCATAGTAGAAGTAGCATCATCAATAACATGCGACATATCAGAATCAATAGCAGGTGTAGGTCTCGTAAGCTTACTCAAAACAGAAGGTGAATCAAGTGCAGAGCTAGATGGCAGTTCCTTACCTCCTGTCGTAGTAGAGAGAAAAATCTTGGTTCTAGTATCATTCAAATTCCTCATAGTGATCAACAAATATAATCTCAAGTAACTCAGAGAATAGAGCTATGCTCCCCGACATCGGCACCAGAAAAAGGTCTTGATAACCCACAAGTATAGGGGATCGCAACAGTTTTTGAGGGTAGAGTATTCAACCCAAATTTATTGATTCGACACAAGGGGAGCTAAAGAATATTCTCAATTGTCAATTCAACCACACCTGAAAGACGTAATATCTACAACAAAATATTTAGTAGCAGAGTAGTATGGAAGTAACGGTAACGGTGGCAAAAGTAACAGTAGCAGTTTTGTAGCAATTGTAACAATGGCAACGGTCTTGATAACACACAAGCATAGAAGTGTCATAGCAACATTAATCTCAGAACATAATGGATTCTAGGGATCAAACCCTAATAAAACTAACTCGATTACATGATAAATCTCATCCAACCCATCACCGTCCAGCAAGCCAACGATGGAATTACTCACACATGGCGGTGAGCATGACGAAATTGGTGATGGAGGAAGGTTGGTGATGATGATGACGATGAATCACCCTCTCTGGAGCCTCGAACGGACTCCAGATCAGCCCTCCCGATGAGGAACGGGAGGAGGCGGCGACTCTGTATCGTAAAACGCGACGAATCCTTCCTCTGATTTTTTCTCCCTAAACGTGAATATATAGAGTGGGAGTTGAGGTCGGTGGAGGTCCAGGGGACCCACAAGGTAGGGGGTGCGCCCAGGGGGTAGGGCGTGCCCTCCACCCTTGTGGACAACAGGTGGGTCCCCTCTGGTTGATTCTTTCACCAATATTTTTTATTAATTTCAAAAGTATTCTCCATAAATTTTCAGGTCATTCCGGGAACTTTTATTTCTGCACAAAAATAACACCAAGGCAATTCTGCTGAAAGCAGCGTCAGTCCGGGTTAGTTCCATTCAAATAATGCAAATTAGAGTCCAAAACAAGGGCAAAAGAGTTGGGAAAGTAGATACGATGGAGACGTATCAAGATCGACCCCACCGGAAGATCCAGGAGCCATGAGCGCGCGCCATCCTTGAGGGCCATGGGAAACCAGTTCACCATGACTTTGTCGTTGCCGTTCGCCGCCTCGATACTCAGCTCGTAGATCTGGAGGAACTCAGTGTGGTCAGGGGTGCCATCGTAGATTGAAGGCAGATCCGGCTTGAACTTGCTGGGCCAAACGACGTGACGCAGCTCCAGAGTGAATGTATGGCAACCTGCCGCACTCACAGGAGCCAGCTGAAGAGGAGGAGCCTGATGACGCCCATGCACCGCCGCCTCTAGCGGCGCACGATCTTGACGTGGTAGTGCTGGAAGCGTGCGTGCTTCTCCTTGGGGCCGCTGCACCACCTGGCAGCTTTCTTTGTCATGCGCTGGCGCCCTGCGTGGTGGATCACACTGGGGTGCCTCACACCTCGTCTCGAGGTCCGCGCCATGCAGAGGAGGAGGGGGAGACGCACCGTGTGCCACGTCACTCGCCGGGGACGGCAGAGGACGAGGCGAACGGAACAGCGCAGGGGCCTCACCAGCGGCATTAACGAGCTCGACGATGCGGGTGAGCCAATCGTCGGAGAGGTCGTTGGCCGGTCAATGGCGCAGAAGCTCGCTCGCCATGAGCAGCACAGCTTGCGCGTTCGTCGGCCCGTGACGAGCGTGAGAAGACGACACCGTGACCGGAGTGGGTGATGGAGTCGGGGTGCGACCGTCGCGCCACACAAACAGTGGCAGCGACGAGCCCTTCTATTTGTGGGCAGCAGGGTCGGTGGCGGCGTTGGCCACCGGGGAGGCAGAGCGGTGAGGCGTCGTTTCCCACCGGAGCAGTCTGAGTGACACGAGCGGCCCGACGCTCGGTGCGGACGTGGAGCGTGTCAGCCATGGGAACGACGGAACGTCGGCGGAGCGATCGACGAAAGAGAGGCTTCGACATGCCCCTACCTGGCATGCCAAATGTTGGATTCAGGGCTCCGCAGACCCAAGAAAGGTTCAAACTCTGGGGCGTGTGTGAAGGACTCAACCTCTTCAGCCAACCAGTTCATCACCGCCACGGCCTAGCTCGATGAACAAGGAGGAAGATGGACACAGTAGTTTACCCAGGTTCAGGCCACCTTGCGGTGTAAGACCCTACTCCTGCTTTGTGGTGGATTAGCCTCGTGAGGGGCTGAGGATGAACTAGTACATGGGAAGAACAACCTCGTGAGGTCTGCTCTGGTGTGGGTGTGAGTTGATGAGGTGTGGATTCTATTCCCTTGCTACAGTGGTGGCTAACCTATATTTATAGTGGCCCCGGTCCTCTTCCCCCAAAGCGAAGGAGGGAAGGGATCCCACAGTGGCTAATTTGAAAGGGGACAAGTACTACATCTTATCCTGACGAAAGGTGGTCTTCGCCTGCAAAGCCTCTGGTGGTGATGCTGCGGTGGGCTCGGTGATGACATCCGTCATGGCGGTCTTGGTCTTGTTGCACGGGAAAAGAAACCTTTGGCTGATTCCTCAAGACTCCGTTCCTGCGCTTGCCTCCTTAGCACCAATGAGGAAACCTGCTCCTCTTCGCTCGTTGGCTCCCGCCTGGCCTTGGTCATCATGGCTTGTGTCAACCCAACCTCGTGAGGTTGGCACCTGCATAAAATATCCGCTCCTCGGGAGGCACCCAGGGGAGGCCGCTCCCTCTGGAGGTCTTGATGTCGCCCGACTCGCGAGGCTTGGCCCCTCGCGAGGGCCTTGTCTTGATGGTGTTGTATATGGTCTGTACCAGACCGTCGATGGAGCCATGCCATGGGCCGCAGGCAGACAAGTCATGGTACCCTGGTTCCCAGAACGCCGACATTAGTGTTTTGGTGATGATGACAACTAACCTTGTGGTCTAATCATGTGCCAAGTTCTTCAGGTACACTTTGTTTGGTACAAGACGGTTTGGAATTCCCTCTGGACAGAAAAGAACGAAGACGGTGTTTTCTACGTGTTTATTTGTTTGGTCGTAGGAAACCCATACTATTAAGAGGGAATCCACATCAGAAGGTATTGGGTGAATCAATGCACCTACACATTCCATTTCCACCCACCGCATATCCTTCCAGACGAGGAGAGAGAGGTCCTCAATCTCATACCAAGTAGTGGTTTTTACTCCCTGGTGGTTGTACTGCTAGGCCAAGCGGTTGTACCGCTTGGCCGGTACATCCGGTGCAACTACCACCCCAAGGGTGATACCCTTGGGTTGCTGCTCCCAGGATGTTTGCCAGCGGTTGTACTGCTACCTCCGGGCAGTTGTACCACCGATGGTCTGGCCAACCCTGGGAATGGCTTCAGGCGATTGTACCGGCCCAATACGTGCCTACCACCGAACTGGGCTCTGTCGTGGGGCCATTTTTGGGCGGTGGTGGCCCAGTTGTGTCGATCAATTTGTTTTGACCACTACTACCAGTGGTCCGGAATGGTTGTACCACTCGGAATTTATCCACCACCCGTGCTTGGCCCTTGCGGTTGCACCGATGCAACCACCGCCTCAACTACTGCTATTGGGGTGATCCCAGTGTGTTGCGAAGCAGTTGTTAGGCGGTGGTGGAGCGGTTGTTCCGACTGATCTTGTCAACTGGTACTACTGGCCACTCCACCTGTTGTACCGCTAGGTAGGGTTTCTGTATGGTACCCCATGTTTTCCTGTTGTACTGGTACTTATAGTGGTTGTACCGTTGCAGTGTAAAAACCGATGTAACGGTTGGATTTGGGGAACACTATTTAAGGGGGTGGTTCTTCCACCTTCCTCCTAACCTCATTCCCCTCTCTCTCCTCCATTAATGCCCTTCAATCTTTCTTGCTCGATCTCTCTCCCTAGCCACACAAACTTGTTGGTTTGCTAGGGATTGAAGGAGGAGACCTAGATCTACACTTCCACCAAAGGAAATTTGATTCCCCCTTACTTTCTTGTGTGGATTTTTTATTCTTGGGTGTTTGGGCACCCTAGATAGAAAAGGTCACCTCAGAGCCACATTCCATTGTGGTGAAGCTCCATGGTGGTGTTGGGAGCCTCCAATTCGGTTGTGAAGAGAGCATCAACCTTATTTGTAAAGGTCCGGTTGCTGCCTTCAAGGTCACCACTGGTGGAATCACGACATCTTGCATTGTGTGAGGGCATGAGGAGAATACGGTGGCCCTAGTGGCTTCTTGGGGAGCATTGTGCCTCCACACCGCTCCAATGGAGATGTACTTCCCCTCAAAGGGAAAGAACTTTGGTAACACATCCTCGTCTTCACCGGCCCCACTTGTGGTTACTTCTTACCTTTACTTTGTGCAAGCTTAATTTGTGTTGTATCCTTTGCTTGTTTCTGTTGTTGTGGTTGCTAGTATCATATAGGTCGCCAACTTAGTTTCATATCTAGACAACCTATTTGTTGCTAAACCTAATTTGTTAAGAAAAGCTAAAAATTGGTAGTTACCTATTCACCCCCCTCAAGTCAACCATATCGATCCTTTCAATGTGCCATCTGAAAGAAACCACCGGACACTGCCACTCCAACTCCACCCTACTTCCGCCTGAGGGGACCCCAACCCTCTCGCTCCAGACCGAGGAGCACCGACCCTGCTGGCAAGAAGAAAGGACAAAGAGAAGACTCTATCACATGTAAAACATAGGTGGAAAATAAACCACAAGCTATTAGAACCGAGGCGTTGCCGATTGGAGCTTTAACCAACTCGAACACACCATCGAGGCCGAAAGACACTTGCACTCACAAGAGATGCCTTCGAGAGTAATAACACAAAGCGTCGATGCCACCGTGTTCGCTGAGTAGACCTGGGTTTTCACCCCGAGTGTTGGTGAGGGGAGAGGCAAGGCGCGACCCCACGAGGGACGCAACACCTACATGCACCCGTCGAGGTGCTAAGCTTTTGCTAACCCCCTTTCGCTGAGCTTTTGTTAATCAAGCACTTGAAAAATGTTAAATGTGTATAGAAAAATGTTGACCATGTATTTAGAAAATATTAATCTTGCATTTGAAAAATGACGAATGTGCATAGAAAAAACATTGACCTTGTATTGAACAATGTTAATCTTGTATTGAAAAATGTTAATAAAGTATTTTTGAATATGTTAAATATGTATAGAAAAATGTTGATCATGTATTAAAAAATAGGAAACTTGTATTTTAAAAATATTAAACGTGTATTAGAAAAAGACATATACCAAAAATGCACAATGTGTATGGAAAAAAAAGTAGACATAAAAAATACTCCTTCCGTCCTACAATATAAGACGGTTTTTGCAAGCTATGTTAGTTAGAAAATGTCTTACTTATGGGTGGAGGGGATATAAGATTTCAAAAACTCTAAATTATATATTTTAAAATGTTAAACATGTATATATAAAATAATTCTGATGTACGAAAAATGTTGAGTGTGTACTAAAAACTGAGAAACATAAAAAAAATGAAAAGGAGGTAGAGAAACCAAGGAAAATCAAGAAACAAAAAAACTATAGAAAAGAAGAAAGAAAATAAAAAAACCAATGAAAACAACCGAGAAAACAAACAAAAATATAACAACCAAAGAAAATTGTGAAAGAAACAAAAGAAACATCTAAGAACCGTGACAAATTAAGAAAAATGATGAAATAAAAGAAAGAAAAGAAAACCGTGAAGAAAACAAAAAAAAAGAAAAAAAACACACAATTGAAATCCCAAGAAAGAAAAAAAACAGCGAATATGGACTGGCCCAGTAGCTACAGATTTTTAGGTCTACATTTTATTTCTAAAAATATTTGCCCTATTTGATTAATATTTATGGTTTAACTATAATTGTGTTATTTGTCTCAAGAAAAATTGTAATTGTTTTGTTTGTATCAAAATTCATAGAAGGTATATTATAGCTTCCTAACATTATTGGAAGCCTCCATTGTATGTTTGCAAGAGACTAAGATGGCTTTGATCTGCTCGTCGGTTGTCCTTGAGGCGCTCGGCTCCGAGTTTGATGAGTACGTGCACTTGTCGGCGGATGACACCCGTGGCGGTATTCTGCGGGCGTGGAAAAGCTGATTGGTGACCATTGCTAACCCCGACTTCGAGTACACACACGTTGTCGGCCTAGGTCGCTCCCCCCTCGAGCCAGGACCTGCCTTGGTGGCTGTCCATCGTGTATGGGCCTCTATCGGATGATGAAAAGATCGACTTCCTTCATGAACTCCGCGACATGCGCGCCTCTTACCCGGGGCCATGGATGCTTTGCAGCGACTTCAACCTGATCTAGCGCGATGAAGACAAAAATAACAGCAACCTGGACAGACACATGATGAGGCGATTTACATGCTCGCTCAATGACTTGGCGCTCAAAGAGGTCTACCTTAATGGGCGCCTTTACACATGCTCTAGCGAGCGCTCCCCTCCAACTCTGGTCCACCTTGACAGGGTCCTATGAACGATGGACTGGGAGGAACTCCACATCAACTGTCACCTCCGATGCCTCGCCTCGGTGGTCTCCGACCATAGCCCGCTGCTCCTGGATTGCTCTCTGTAGCCGCCGAGCCACTGAGGAGTCCACTTTGAGGACTTCTGGGTGTGCCTAGATGGATTCCAAGACGTCGTCGCGGAAGCCTGGCTTTCCGTGGACGACGCTGACCTGTTCCGGTGGCTCGTGCGGCGCCTCCATGCCACGGCTCGTAAGATGACCAGCTGGAGCGCGTGCACGGTTGGCAACGTCCGGCACAAGCTGGCTCTTTCCCGTGAGCTGATGCTTCGGTTTGACAAGGCCCAGGAAGACAGGACGCTTTTAAATCACGAGGAGTGGCTACGCAAGCAAATCAAGGGCTCCTACCTTGGGCTAGTGTCGCCTGAGTGCACCATCGCCCGGCAGCGGGCGCGCATCGCAACCCTCAAGGACGGAGACGCAAACACCTCCTTTTTCCACCGGCAATGCTCCTATCGACACCAGAAGAATCAGGTGCATAGCCTCATTGTCAACGACTGCACGCTCACCGACCACGCCAACATGGCCTCTGCCGCCTTCGCGCACTTCGACGAGCTGCTGGGTGAGGGAGTCCTGGACTAAGGGGTCCTCGAGCGTCTGGGCTGTGTGACATGGGCCGGACTAATGGGCCATGAAGATACAAGACAGAAGACTTCTTTTCGTGTCCGGATGGGACTCTCCTTTACGTGGAAGGTAAGCTTGGCTTTCGGATATGAAGATTCCTTCCTCTGTAAACCGACTCTGTACAACCCTAGGTCCCTCCGGTGTCTATATAAACTGAAGGGTTTCATCCGTAGTGGCAATCATAATCATACTGGCTAGCCATCTAGGGTTTCGTCATTACGATCTCGAGGTAGATCAACTCTTGTAAACCCCATATTCATCCAAGATAATCAAGTAGGAAGTAGGGTATTACCTCCATCAAGAGGACCCGAACCAGGGTAAACATCGTGTCCCTGTCTCCTGTTACCTTCGATCCTCAGACGCACAGTTCGGGACCCCCTACCCGAGATCTGACAGTTTTGACACCGACATTGGTTCTTTCATTGAGAGTTCCACTATGCCGTCGACAGAAGGCTCGATGGCTCCATCAATCATCAACGACAATGCTACCCTAGGGGAGGTCTTCCTCCCCTAGCCAGATCTTTGTGCCTGGCGGCTTCGCACTGCAAGCCAATTCGCTTGACCATCTAGAGCAGATCGACAGCTACGCCCCAGGTCCCCAGATTAGTTTTGGAAATCTGGATTATGTCACCGATGTCCGAGGAGATTTGATCTTCCAAGGGTTCGCGACCCCAACCTCCGTTCTGGCCTTAGATCCAGAGCGTGTCGCCAGATCCGAAGATGGGATGTCCGAGCCCGTAGGACTCTCTACGGCTATTGAGCCTAGTACGGGAGAGCCGGAGGAAGTAGTATCACCGGCAATCATCATGAAGCCGGACTCTTCTCCAAACACTGGCTCCGGACCCTCAGAGTCAGCATCGTGTGAGCTCGGCCAAGGAGTTTCCATCCCGCCGGACTCCACGGACTCTCTTCTTCCTGGCCAAACCTCGCCTTTAAGCGAGGCTCTGGACTTAATGCGGTCCCTTGTCATTACAGAGGGGGAACGTCTGAACTACACCCAGCCGGGACTAGGGGCTGAGAGCGGGGAATTTTACGTCCCACCCACCACCCACTTCATAGCCACTGTCGAGGACCTAACCGACATGCTTGACCGTAACTCCGAAGACATCTATGGTATGGACGTTGATGCCGGAGACGAACAAAGCCAAAACCCGCCGCATACCGAACGCTGGGCGGCCACCTCCACATATGACGTATACATGGTGGATACGCCAAAAGAGGATGGCGATGAAGGCAGTAAGGATCCAATCAAGGACAATAACACTGATAAACCACCAAAGCGGCGGCATCAGCGGCGCCGTTCAAAATCACGCCGCGACAAAGAAAGCAATACCAGCAATGGATACGATAACACTCTGGAGAATGCCGAAGACCCAGATGCCCCCGTCGAACCAACATCCGAACAGGACGATAGGGAGGAGGGCCAGGGTAACCCTGACGAGCCAGTGGGAAACGAGGACTCGGAGGACAGCAATTATATGCCACCCTCCAAAGATAAAATAAGCCTCGACAACAAAGACTTCATCGTGCCAGAGGAACCCCTCGAGCAAGAACGCTTTAAGCAACAGCTCATCGCAACCGTGAGGAGCCTAAAAAGGAAGCAGCAACGGCTTCAAGCCGAACAGGATACACTCAACGACAGATGGACTAATGTCCTGGCAGCCGAGGAATACGGCCTCGCACGACCAACAAAAAGCTACCCAAAGCGCAAGTTGTTACCCCAATTCGATGTTGAGGCACGGGAGCCCCTAACATCAGCATGTAACGCAGCCGATAAGCCAGACCTGCCAGCGCGTGGCCAAGAAAGAACGGCTACCCAAGCCAAACACCAGCCCACATTCCCTCGTTGTAAAGGCAAGGAGACAGTAGCCCAGGATTACACCTACGACCTACGGCAGGACCTGGACACTAGGGCAGGCCTAGCCAGATCAATGTACGGGTCAAGGGGACGTGCCCCAACACGAGAGGACGGCTATCAGGCCCGGCGTGTTCAACACAACCTCACTCGGGGTGAAAACCGCATAGGGACGTCTGCCAAACTCCGCCGCGACGTCGCCCTCTATAGAGGTGTCGCACACCCCCTATGCTTCACCAAGGAAGTAATGGAGCACCAATTCCCAGAAGGGTTTAAACCTATGAATATCGAATCATATGATGGAACAACTGACCCCACAGTATGGGTTTAGGATTTTCTTCTCCATATCCACATGGCCCGCGGTGATGATCTCCATGCCATCAAATACCTCCCACTAAAATTAAAGGGACCAGCCCGGCACTGGCTAAACAGCCTTCCAGAGAACTCCATTGGCAACTGGGAAGACTTGGAAGACGCCTTTCGTGACAACTTCCAAGGTACATATGTCCGGCCTCCAGGCGCCGATGACCTCAGTCACATCATCCGTCAGCCCGGAGAGTTAGCCAGGAAACTCTGGACTAGGTTCCTAATTAAAAAGAACCAAATTGTCGACTGTCCGGGTGTTGAAGCCCTCGCGGCCTTTAAACATAGTGTCCGAGATGAGTGGCTTGCCCGTCACCTCGGCCAAGAAAACCTAAGTCCATGGCAGCCCTTACTGCACTGATGACCCGCTTTTGCGCGGGAGAAGATAGCTGGCTTGCTCGTAGAAGAAATAGCACCAGCGATCCTGGCACTTCCAAAGCCAGGGATGGCAACGGCAAGCCATGACGCAATAAAAACAAGTGTAGAAACAATAATGCAGGAACCCATACACGACGGTCAATGCCGGATTGGCCCCAAATCCGGTCAGCGGAAGAAGCCATTCAAGGCAAACAGAGATGGTCCATCCAGTTTAGACAAGATACTAGATCGTCCCTGTCAGATTCATGGCATCCCTGACAAACCCGCCAACCATACCAACAGAAATTGCTAGGTTTTCAAACAAGCCGGCAAGCTCAATGCCGAAAACAAAGGGAAGGGGTCGCCCAGTGACAGCGAAGACGAAGAGACTCGCCAACCGAACACCAGGGGACAGAAGCAATCTCCCCTCGAAGTAAAAACAGTAAACATGATATATGTGACGCATATCCCTAGAAGGGAGCACAAGCACGCACTATGAGACGTCTACACCATAAGGCCAGTCGCCCCAAAATTTAACCCATGGGCGGCCTGCTCGATCACTTTTGATCGCAAGGACCACCCAACCAGTATCCATCATGGAGGTTCAGCAACTCTGGTCCTCGATCCAATGATCAATGGATTCCATCTCATGCGAGTCCTTATGGACGGTGGCAGTAGTCTTAATTTACTCTATCATGACAATGTCCGCAAGATGGGCATTGATCCCTCAAGGATCAAGCCCACCACAACTACCTTCAAGGGAGTAATACCTGGCGTCGAAGCTCACTGCACGGGCTCAATCACATTGGAAGTCGTCTTCGGTTCGCCGGAAAACTTTCAAAGCGAAGACTTGATCTTCAATATTGTCATGTTCTGCAGTGGCTATCATGCACTGCTCGGGCAGAACGCTTTTGCTCGTTTCAATGCGGTCCCACATTACGCCTATCTAAAACTTAAGATGCCCGGTGTCGGTGTCAAACCGCGGTCTCGGTAGGGGTCCCAACTGTGCGCCTAAGGTCGATGGTAACAGAGACAGGGGACATGATGTTTACCTGTGTTCGTGCCCTCTCTATGGAGGTAATACCCTACTTCCTGCTTGATTGATCTTGATGAATATGAGTATTACAAGAGTTGATCTACCACGAGATCGTGATGGCTCAAACCCTAGAAGTCTAGCCTGTATGACTATGATTATGATTATTCGCCCCTACGGACCTAGCCCTCCGATTTATATAGACACCGGAGGGGACTAGGGTTACACAAAGTCGTTTACAGAGAAAGGAATCTTCATATTTGGTCGCCAAGCTTGCCTTCCACGCCAAGGAGAGTCCCATCCGGACACGGGTAGACTCTTCGGTCTTTGTATCTACACAGCCCATCAGTCCGGCCCATGGCTAACAGTCCTGACGCCCGAGGACCCCTTATTCCAGGACTCCCTCAGTAGCCCCCGAACCAGACTTCAATGACGAGGTGTCTGGCGCACAGATTGTCTTCGGCATTGCAAGGCGGGTTCCTCCTCCGATGACTTCAAAGTGATGTATTTGGCTTTTATTTAATGTCGCACTTCACCTTCGCAAGATCAACAACTTTAGCTTCCACGTGTCGAGCGAATGCGAGAGGTCAGGGTGTTTTTACACATAACACCCCAGCCATGTAAGGAGGAGTGTCTATTTAAAGAGATTGGATCTCAGATCCATTCAGCACCACACGAAAAAAATCCTCAGAGCTTGCTAGGAAAGACCGCTCCAACATGGCTAGCGCTCTCAGCTCTTCCTCCCATCCCTGTGTCCCAGAAAAAGGCGATTGGGAGAAATGTTCTGTATCCCACGGTTAGCTAGTGAAGCTGCAAACACAGGGATTTCTCCCCCGAGGATCTGGTCCCTGTTCGGGCAGGGTTGACCTCCTTCAATGACGGGGCCCAGGCGGAGAATTTCTCCAATCCATCTGGGGGGAACGAGTGTGCTTCGTCCATTATTTTCTAAGAGGTGTCGGATTTCCATTTCATCCGTTCCTCCGAGGGCTTCTGGAGAATTATGGCCTCCAACTGCACAACTTCACTCCCGCCTCCATCCTGCACATTGCGGGTTATGTTGCTCTTTGTGAGTTGTTCCTGGGTTGTGAGGCCCATTTTGAATTTTGGAGAAAGCTATTCTGTCTCGTCTGGCATAACCACGAGGGATCCATATTTGAAGTGCGCGGAGCCGAGGTATGGCGCATCACCGAGAACGGATACCTGTCCAGAACACCAAAGAAACCATCCGAAGAATGGCCTTCCGAATGGTTCTATATTGAGGACGTCGCACTTCTTGACCCAGTTTGGAGGGGTCTTCCTGAGTTCACAAGCGTTCCTTTGAAGAAACGCCACAGCTGGTGCCCTCCGAGCCTCGAGGAGGAAGATAGTGCGGAAGTTCGTCAACTCATGAGCAAGATAAGGACGCTCGCTCAGTCCCGATTATCAATAGTCGAGGTAATGGCGACTTCCATAGTACGGGGGGTTTAGCCACTCCAATACAGAGGGCTTCCCATGTGGCACTACAATGGGGAGGATGAAGCCTCCCGCTGCACTCGTAAGGGTCCGGACACCTCTGCTGCTCGCCAAAATATTGGCGAACTGCTCAAAGGGGAGGAAGAGGAATTTCTTCAGATTGCGCAGAGATGGATTTTCCATGTACAATCCTCCTAGCTGGGTAAGTCCCAACCCCTCTGCTCTACTCACTCCACTCCCTGAGCCACTTTCAATGAATATTAATCCGTCCATTTATAGTAGCAATGGCGAAAGATCTCCGAGGGGCTTCACAGCCCCGCCCCGCAGCCAGAGGGCCACAACCGGGACCTTGACCCCGGATTCGAAGAGGATCCGGATATATTCATGGTGCTCGAGGATGTGATGTTTTACCAGGCGAGCTATGACGGCACGGAAGTGGCCATCACCGCCGACTATACCGGTCTTCTCCCTGCTTCGCACGTAAGTAATCAGGAGACATCTCCTCCGAAAGTGTTTCCTCATTCTGCATCACCACCGCACTGTCTCGTGCTCCAAAGGGGAGGCGTTTGGCGCGCCATGCTACCCCAGAGGCTACTCCAAAGAGAGCGGCCCCCACGCTGGGCAAGCCTTCAAAGAGGAAGGCAAAAGGAGACACGGGTGAGCTTTCATCGAAGAGGTTTGGATTTGCAAATATGCCCCTTGGCAGTCGCATCCAACTGTGACTTTTTTGTTTGTCTTGTATCAGGAAAAGAGTTCACCGGAGTATGTCCGGGGGTCCGGCCGGTCATACTCCCAACACTCGGGATCCAGATCCTGCCGCAAAGGCAGGGGCTGATATGGGAGCGGGGCCGGATTGTCCTTCGGCAGAGGATTCGGATGATGTATCCGTCACGAACTCGGAAGTGGAGAGCGCCATGAATCATCAGCGCCGGAGGGCCGTTTTACGAGACCCCAGCTTTACAAAAGAGGCATTCAATGCCTTCAGCTTGGCTGATGCATACATCTGAGTTGCTCGAGATGGGCTTACTAGAGCCACGAATCAACATTTGAAAGATGTGCAGGTAAGTTTACATTGTCCCAATATGATAATTATATACTAGTATCCCCCGAGACTTGAATCAGTTGATACAACTGATTTAAGGATCATTGTACAACCAGGTGCTTGTGACGCCCCCGATTCAATCGTACACTAATCATACACGCAAACGAGTACGATCAAGATCAGGGACTCACGGGAAGATATCACAACACAACTCTAAAACATAAATAAGTCATACAAGCATCATAATACAAGCCAGGGGCCTCGAGGGCTCGAATACAAGTGCTCGATCATAGACGAGTCAGCGAAAGCAACAATATCTGAGTACACACATAAGTTAAACAAGTTGACCTTAATAAGGCTAGCACAAACTGGGATACAGATCGAAAGAGGCGCAGGCCTCCTGCCTAGGATCCTCCTAAACTACTCCTGGTCGTCGTCAGCGGGCTGCACGTAGTAGTAGGCACCTCCAGCGTAGTAGGAGTCGTCGTCAACGGTTGCGTCTAGCTCCTGGGCTCCATCGTCTGGTCGCAGCAATCGGGTAAAGAAAGAGGGAAAAGGGGGAACAAGGCAACCGTGAGTACTCATCCAAAGTACTCGCAAGCAAGGAGCTACACTACATATGCATGGGTATATGGGTAAAAGGGCCATATCAGTGGACTGCATCGCAGAATGCCGTAATAAGAGGGGATAACTAATCTCGTCAAGACTACGCTTCGCAACCTCCGCCTTGCAAAGATGTATAAGAGAGTAGATCAAGTCCTCCAAATAGCATCGCATAGCATAATCCTACCCGCAATCCTCTCCTCGTTGCCTCGTTAGAGAGCGATCACCGGGTTATATCCGCACTTGGAAGGGTGTGTTTTATTAAGTATCCCGCTCTAGTTGTCATAAGGTCAAGGTACAACTCCAAGTCGCCCCGCATCAAGATCACGGCTATTCAATAGATTAATCACTGCAGGGTGCACCACATAACCCAACACGCTTGATCCCATTTGGCCGACACACTTTCCGGGTCATGCCCGCCGCTGAAGATCAACACGCTGCAGCCCCACCTAGGCACAACAGAGAGGTCAAGACGCCGGTCTAAACCTAAGCGACAGGGTCTGGGCCCATCGCCTTAGCACACCAAGATGTTGCGTGGGCGGCCGGAAGCGCACCTAGCCTAGCAGTGCTGCCCAAATTCAATCCGCGCGCACCGCCAATCGCCGACATCACGGCGTTTTGGCCGATACCACGACGCCGAAAGTGCCCATAATCGCTCCTCAGAGTTGGTTAGTGCGATAGACCAAATGGCCACACTCAGATCAAATACCAAGATCTCGTTAAGCGTGTTAAGTATCCGCGAACGCCGACCAGGCCAGCCCACCTCTCTCCTAGGTGGTCTCAACTCTGCCTGCCGCCTCCGCCACAAGTAACAAATGGGGCCGTGGGAACCCAGCCCACCTCTACGGGATGGAGCCACCGTCCTTCAAATTTCATCTCGAAACAAGATCACGTAATGTAATAGTGTAAAGTATATAGTATATGCCCATGATCACCTCCCAAGTGATCACAGCCCAAGAGTATAGCAAGGCGCAGACGGACAAGAGTGTAGGGCCACCGATGGAACACTAGCATCCTATAATAAGCAAGAGGATAGCGGTAAAGGTAACAAAAGAGTAGCAAGGACAAAGCTATGCAAAGAAGATAGGATTAATCGAAGAAGTAATATGCTACACCGCTTCTAATGCAAGCAGATAGAGAAGAACAAAGCGATATCCGTGATCAAGGGGGGCTTGCCTGGTTGCTCGCAAGAGAGAGGGGTCGCCAACTTCGTAGTCGATCGGGTAGCAGCAAGGCCGGTCTCGTGTCTCAGCGGAAGAAGAGGGGAAGAAACAATGAATACAATGCAAACAGATGCATGATGATGCATGACAAAGCAAAGCGTGATGCTAGGCGTGCTCTAACGCAAAGATGAGGTGATGCGGTAAAGGGGGAACATCCAGAAAGTATCCCCGTGTTTCGTGATTTGGACTGATGAACTTGAGGGGGAAAGTTGCGAGTTCGATAGGTTAAGGATGTGTGGCGGATTTAACGGGCTGCATATCCGGATTCTTCTCATCGCTCGAGCAACTTTCATGTACAAAGTTTTTCCATCCGAGCTACGGTTTATTTTATATTGATTTTAAAAGATTTAAATCATTTTAGCATTTATCTAATTATTTTAATTGAATTTGATTTATGACATCAGATGATGTCATGTCGACATCAAGATCAACAAGTGTTGATCGGGTCAATCTGATGGTGGGTCCCAGATGTCATACATCGCTTAATTAGCTGTTAATTAAACAGAGTTAATTAGTTTACCTAATGATTAGGTTAATCTAAACAGAATTAATTATGTTAATTAAATAAATAAATAATTATTTTTTAATACTTATTTTTCTTAAATCTTTTTTTTCTTTTTATAAAACGTTCTGGGGCGTGGGCCCCCTAGTCAGTGGCCCATAGGGCCAAATGGGCGCTGGGCGATTCGGTGCAGGGCGCCTGCGGGCCGGCTGCTTGGGCGCCGCTCACGCAAAAAGGAGGCGCTGGGGCGCCGGGGGCTGCATCGAGGTGCGCTGGCTCGGGGTCGCGGGAGGTATTGGCGGAAGAGGCTGACGTGGTGGTCGCGGCAGCCTGGGAGGCGCGTGGTGGCTGCAGGACCGGGAGCGAGGCTCTGCTGGGCGCGGTCGACGAGTGGCAGCACAGCAGAAAGGGCGACACGCAGCGGTTGGGAGGTGCAGGCGCGGCCGGGATGGCCCCGGGTCGCGGTGAGCGCGGCGGGCACAGGGAGAGGGAGGGAGCGAGGCTCACGGCGGGATGCAGGTTCGTGGCAGCGGGGGTCGGGGTGGTGGTCGGAGACGACGGCATCGACGTAGACGAAGCAGACCGGTGAGGGAGCGCTCCGGGGAGGCCGTCCGGCGAGGAGCTCCGGTGGCGGTGACGTCCGATCGCGAGGCGGGGTGGTCGGCATCAGGCAACGGGGCGCCGGCGAGGCGAAGTAGAGGTGCGGGGCGGAGGCGGCCATCCTCGGGCGCGGGCTCGCCGGCGAGGTGGGTCTTCGACGCGGCAAGGGACCGGGCACGGGGTGCTTGGCGATGCTAGAGAGCGAGAGCGGTGGGGTTTCTGGCCAGAGGAGGGGAGGGGGTTTCAAGGGCGACGGGTGATCCTGATCCAGATCTGGATCGATGGGGGAAGTGGGGGGTGGTTGCTCTAGGGTTTGATCGGGTGGGGGATAAGTGAGGACAGCCTGGGCCAGCCAGGTGGGCCTGGTAGCCTAGTTGGGCCGAACGGCCAGGGAGGGTCCTTCTTCTCCTTTTCCTTTTGTGTTTATTTTTCTTTTCTGTTTTTTATATTTTAGAATTCAATTATTTTAGTTTTAGTAAAATACCAAAGTGGCACCTAAATAGCTGCTACAAATTATGCCACTGCCACAATAGTTTAATACTTATAACAAATTAGTTTTGAAATTGTTTATTATTTTAAAAGCATTTAGATAATTGTATTTGCTACTGTTTTATTCATTTTTTAGAGTATTTAAACATTTTATAAAAGTGTGGTTTCTCCACCAGTATTATCCATGATTTATTTGTCGCATTGAGAACATTTTAGTTTTGACTTTCGAAAACTTTAATTGTTTGACTTGATTTTGAATTTGAATTTTGAATCGGTTTTTGAACTAACCCAAGATTAACTACAGTGACAGAGGTGACGTGGCATCATTAATGTGGGATTACTGTAGCCTAATTATCCGGGCGTCACAATTCTCCTCCACTACAAGAAATCTCGTCCCGAGATTTAAGAGGTAGTGAAAGGGGGAATGGTTTGGTTACGAATCTAGCGGGTCTTCTCATTCTGGATTGCTCTTCTCGAAGAGACCGGTCAAATACATTGATGTCTTCATTTCTCTGCTTCATGTCATCATGATGAAGTCGGCATCCTTTCTTGGGATCTTCATCGATTTATTTAATAGGTAACGGGCAGATCGGCAACGATGTAATGCTATAAGGGTAATAACTGGGATTAACCCATGAATGAGCATATGAGTACCTCTCGAGTTGAACAAATAAAACACATCTAGAGTAAAGTTGGAAGGTACAATAAGAAGTTTCAAGCAGCCAGGCAATCGTTCAATGCCTAGTCAGAAGGTGAAAGGGGTTTCAAGCAACGGAATAATTATTGTGTCCGATGCCAGAATTGACGATCTCATCGGAAGGTGGCTCATGAATTACATACGAGTCCACGCGGGAGGAATTACTTTGGGAACAGGGGGGTGTATAGGAGAGTCAGGTTTCGATCCTGTGGAACTGTGGGTTATGGGCCCACCATGTGGGGTAAAAGTAGGAAGGGCGGTGACGCCTTGCACGATCATGTAAGTAAGGCATGTCAGAGGGTAGCCTGTCAGTTATGTTGGCAACAACGTCGGTACCAAGGGCGAGGGACGAAGAGAACCATTTTTCCTGCTCGTTTGAACGAGGCGGACCAATAGGCAAAGTTCTCATCCATCTGTGGTTACCGGAATGTCATCTACAATAGAAACAGGGTCTCACTGACAGAGGTGTACACCGATGTGTTTACATAAGCAGTGAATTATTACTGCTTAGTTTATATAGATCACAAGAAAGGTCAAACAAACCAATGAAAAGGAAAATGTGATCATCAGGTTAAACAGAACAATGGAAAGGAAAAATGTGTTTAAACACATTTCGGGGGCATATCCTTCTCAAGGACAAGCAGAGCAAGATATCCATGACAGGATATAGAGTGGATAACCATTTAGGTAAGGGGAGAGGAATTTGATGACCATACCCATACAGCGGTGTTTGGATAATCGAGCAAGAAACATTTAGCATTGGGCTTCAAATGTTTCTTGTTGAAAATCAGAGTATCACAGACATGCTTCGAGATAGCATTGACATGGTCACTGGGTAAAGATCAGACTTTGGATACTCGAAGGATCCATCAGGAACAACTTGTAGAATAAGTCTTACAGTTTCCCCATGGAAGAATGGGTAACCTTGCTGAAAGGGGAACTATAACAATAGGGCTTTCGACCAGGTGTGCTAGGCATGACATCACCTTACCGGGTCATATTAAGACCAACGTTATAACTCTTGGAAACATGTTCCCACCATCATATCTGACCGAGATTCAGATCTAATTGGTGTCAGGATACCTCAGACTCAGGATGCCTGAGAAGAAAAGGTGCAAAACAAATTGACGAGGTGACATTGTATGATTCTCGGGAAATGTACTATGGAAGGGAGTTTCGGAACAAGAGCTCATCATTAAACCAATGAAGGAATAAGGAGGTAGTTGATGAACTCAGTGAAAATCCATCAAGATTTTGAAAGGATGGGTTACCACAATTATGTGAACAAGGAGATAACATTTGTCAGATCAAATGATATAATGATGTATGCTCGAGGAAAGCATACACAATTGAACATTGATTGAAAGGTGCACCCGAAAGATGGGCTTAGGTAGCATGATCAACGTTAGAAAATGTTGACGGTGATCATGACACATTTATCGAGAGGTTTCAAGAAGATGTAATCGATCGGCGAAGACATCACATCAAGGGAATGGTGTAGTAAAAGGTTACTATAACCATAGATAAGATGCCATCCCAGAATTCGGAGTTGTCTCTCAAGACAAACAATATGATGCGGAAAGTTCGATGTAAGCTTAGAACACTGACGGGATTGTGTCCCGGGGATGAAGTACATAGGTAGAATGGTCAAGCAATCACCGACGATGATGATGTAGTCAATCCGCTGGGAATGACATGATCAAGTGCAAACTCATAAGCAATGAAGATTACTAAAAGTTGTCGATTCAAGAAGGCGGACTCGGTCCACTATTCGGTGTTCTCGTTGACGACAACCCGTAACTCGTGGGGTGACTAAGACAGGAAAGGTATTACTCCATTACAAATTCATAAGATGTAGTGTAATGGCATGATATCCTCGAGATACCTGTGAATAATACTCGAAGGCATATCAAATTAAAGGTTGAAGTGGGGTGTATTGATCTATAGAAGACAAGCGATTTAACTTGTCCAATAAATGGAATCAAGGAGAAAATATGGTCGGAACCACGTTTGCAAAGGATCAATTCACAGATACCAAAGGATATTATATCAAGGAAATAGTTATTATTACAAGAAGCTTCCATGATAGGATCTACATCGTGTCCATGGGCATGAACTCAAAGTTCAAGGTCGACTCCCACTTCTCCAATGCATGACCATTCATTCACTTCTCTATTAAAATGAGTTGAGTGTGAAACCTACCTAGTGAATTACCAGAGGAGTATGATCCGTGAAAACTTTCGGGTTCACACAAGTTAAGGAAGGCATATGTTCAACCCATCGGGGGATCATGGAAACATATACCACAAGCTTCAATAGTAAATATCACCAGCTCGAAAGCAGAGCATGGTTGGCCAAATCAAGGAATATGATTTAGCAAAGGCATTATGTATCAAGGACGTCCAAAGTGATTGAATATGAAGGACGTTGTCGGATAAAATCCAACAAGGTTCCGATGGTCCATAAAGGATCTGATGTGAGTATCGGCTCACAACCAGAGGAAGAATCAATGCAAAGACATTGGATTATAGAAACAACTGAGTAACTTAGAGTTCAATTGCAAAGAAATTATGAGTTACAAAGCAAAGGATCAGAAGCAGACACTCTGATCAAGGATGGATAAACTCAATATACTTAGGGGCACAATCGACGACAATTTGATTGGCGAGAACCAGCTCACGTTTAAAATGACGTCTGAGCCGGAAGGATGAATTCTAGGATCTGATCGAGGATTGCGAGCATTCGCGACAAATTGAATCAACGGACTCATAATGATAATGACAAGAGATGCCAATAAGATTATAGACTTATGGGATTAACCATAATGCAAGCAAGTAAGAATTTCAAGTGCAATAGGCTACTCAGGATTTTCGGAAGTTCAAATAGTATTTTGAAGACTTTTGTGAAATACATGGATCAACTGGGGATGAGCAAACATCCGGTGAGTGCTAGAAATTATCCATAGTGGTATTCATGTGGCAAAGAACAGCAAGGCAGTAAGCTCAAAGGATTATCGGAACAACAGAGAGAATTTTGGGGTATCTTGTAATAACAAGATCACCTGGGAAGCATCGTATGAATGGCGAGTATACATGGTTACCCACAGGGGTTTATCAATGGAAGGGAATTGCAAAAGCAATGCCATAAAGTCTTAAGAGAACATCGGAGAGTATCTTCGGATTCTTCTGGTGCAGCAGACGATCATCTGTAATAAGGGGCTCTCCGGGAGAAAGTATTATCGAGAACCTAGAGTCAGAGTTAGTAAAGTCGTTTAACCCTAATAGAAGAGAGATCAGAACCTAGAGTATAGACGAGGAATAAAAGATCCAAATACCACCCGATGGCGACGTGGGCCCATAAGCCACACAACCATGTTCGTAAAAGTTTTTCAATGACTAGACTCAACTTCGGCCAAGGAGTTGGAAAGGGGATTCCTACAGGCAGTCGGCTCTGATACCAACTTGTGACGCCCCCGATTCAATCGTACACTAATCATACACGCTAACGGTACGATCAAGATCGTGGACTCACGGAAGATATCACAACACAACTCTAAAACATAAATAAGTCATACAAGCATCATAATACAAGCCAGGGCCTTGAGGGCTCGAATACAAGTGCTCGATCATAGACGAAGTCAGCGGAAGCAACAATATCTGAGTACGTACATAAGTTAAACAAGTTTGCCTTAAGAAGGCTAGCATAAACCGATACAGATCGAAGAGGTGCAGGCCTCCTACCGGGATCCTCCTAAACTACTCCTCGGTCGCCGCCGCCGGGCTGCACGTAGTAGTAGGCACCTCCAGCGTAGTAGGAGTCGTCGTCGACGGTGGCGTCTGGCTCCTGGGCTCCATCGTCTGGTCGCAGCAATCGGGTAAAGAAAGAGGGAAAAGGGGGAACAAGTCAACAGTGAGTACTCATCCAAAGTACTCGCAAGCAAGGAGCTACACTAAATATGCATGGGTATATGGGTAAAAGGGCCATATCAGTGGACTGTACTGCAGAATGCCAGAATAAGAGGGGGATAACTAATCCTGTCGAAGACTACGCTTCTGGCAGCCTCCGTCTTGCAGCATGTAGAAGAGAGTAGACTGAAGTCCTCCAAATAGCATCGCATAGCATAATCCTACCCGGAAATCCTCTCCTCGTTTCCCTGTTAGAGAGCGATCACCGGGTTATATCTGGCACTTGGAAGGGTGTGTTTTATTAAGTATCCAGTTCTAGTTGTCATAAGGTCAAGGTACAACTCCAAGTCGCCCATTATCAAGATCACGGCTATTCAATAGATTAACTTCTCGCAGGGTGCACCACATAACCCAACACGCTTGATCCCATTTGGCCGGACACACTTTCTCGGTCATGCTCGCCATGAAGATCAACACGTCGCAGCCCCACCTAGGCACAACAGAGAGGTCAGCACGCCGGTCTAAACCTAAGTGCACAAGGGTCTGGGCCCATCGCCCTTAGCACACCTACACATTGCGTGGGCGGCCGGAAGATGACCTAGCCTAGCAGGCGTTCCGGTCCAATCCGCGCGCCGCTCGATCGCCGACGCCACGGCGTTTCGCCGATACCACGACGTTGAGTGCCCATAACTGCTTCCCCAGTAGTTGGTTAGTGCGATAGACCAAATGGCCGACTCAGATCAAATACCAAGATCTCATTAAGCGTGTTAAGTATCCGCGAACGCCGACCAGGCCAGTGCCCACCTCTCTCCTAGGTGGTCTCAACCTGCCTGCCGCTCCGCCACAAGTAACAATGGGGGCCGTCAGAACCTGTGCCCACCTCTACCGGGATGGAGCCACCTCCTTTCAACCCCCATCTCCTAACAAAGATCAAGGTAATGTGATAGTGTAAAGTTTATAGATATGCCCGTGATCACCTCCCGTAGTGATCACAACCCAAAGAGTATAGCAAGGCGACGGACAAGAGTGTAGGGCCACCGATGGAACACTAGCATCCTATACTAAGCAAGAGGATAGCAGGTAAAGGAAACAACAAGAGTAGCAAGGACAAAGCTATGCAAAGAAGATAGGATTAATCAAAGCAAGAATATGCTACACTACTCTAATGCAAGAAGTATAGAGAAGAATAGGCGATATCCGTGATCAAGGGGGGGCTTGCCTGGTTGCTCGCAAGAGAGAGGGGTCGCCAACTCCGTAGTCGTGACTTGGGTAGCAGCAAGGCCGGTCTCGGTGTCTCAGCGGAAGAAGAGGGGAAGAAACAATGAATACAATGCAAATAGATGCATGATGATGCATGACAAAGCAAAGCGTGATGCTAGGCGTGCCCTAACGCAGTATGAGGTGATGCCGGTGAAGGGGGGAAACATCCGGGAAAGTATCCCTGGTGTTTCGCGTTTTCGGACAGATGAACTGGAGGGGGAAAGTTGCGAGTTCGATAGGTTAAGGATGTGTGGCGGACGAACGGGCTGCATATCCGGATTCGTCTCGTCGTTCTGAGCAACTTTCATGTACAAAGTTTTTCCATCCGAGCTACGGTTTATTTTATATTGATTTTAAAAGATTTAAATCATTTTTAGCATTTATCTAATTATTTTAATTCGAAATTTGATTTATGACATCAGATGATGTCATGTCGACGTCAAGAGTCAACAGTGTTGACCGGGTCAATCTGATGGTGGGTCCCGCATGTCATACACTATTTACTTAGCAAAGTTAATTAAACAGGTTAATTAGTTTACCTAATGATTAGGTTAATCTAAACAGAATTAATTAAGTTAATTAAATAAATAAATAATTATTTTTTAATACTTATTTTTCTTAAATCTTTTTTTCTTTTATAAAACGTTCTGGGGCGTGGGCCCCCTAGTCAGTGGCCCATAGGGCCAAATGGGCGCTGGGCGATTCGGGCGCAGGGGCGCTGCGGGCGTCACCATTTGGGCTACCGCCAGCGCCAAAGGAGGCGCTGGGGCGCCGGGGGCTGCGTCGAGGTGCGCTGGGCTGGGGGTCGCGGGAGGTAGCGGCGAAGCGGCGCAAGACGGCGGGTCGCCGCAGCTGGGAGGCGTGTGTGGCTGCAGGGACCGGGAGCTAGGCTATCGCGCTGGGCGGTCGACGAACGGCGGCAGAAGAAGCAGCAGCGGGCGACACGCAGCGGTTGGGAGGTGCAGGTGCGGTCGGGATGGCCCCGGGTCGCGGTGAGCGCGGCGGGCGCAGGGAGAGGGAGGGAGCGAGGCTCACGGCGGGGTGCAGGGTTCGTGGCTGCGGGGGTCGGGGTGGTGGTCAGAGACGACGGCATCGACGTAGACGAAGCAGACCGACGAGGGAGCGCTCAAGGGAGGCCGTCCGGCGAGGAGCTCCGGCGGCGGTGACGTCCGATCGCGAGGCGGGGTGGTCGGCATCAGGTAACTGGGCGCCGGCGAGGCGAATTAGAGGTGCGGGGCGGAGGCGGCCATCCTCGGGCGCGGGCTCGCCGGCGAGGTGGGTCTTCGACGCGGCAAGGGACCGGGCACGGGGTGCTTGGCGATGCCAGAGAGCGAGAGCGGTGGGGTTTTGGCGGGAGGAGTGGGGGGGTTTAAAGGGCAACGGGTGATCATGATCCAGATCCGATCGATGGGGGAAGTGGGGGGGTGGTTGCTCTAGGGTTTGATCGGGGTGGGGGGATAAGTGAGGACAGCCTGGGCCAGCCAGGTGGCCCTGGTAGCCTAGTTGGGCCGAACGGCCAGGGAGGGTCCTTCCTCTCCTTTTCCTTTTGTGTTTATTTTTCTTTTCTGTTTTTTATATTTTAGAATTTAATTATTTTAGTTTTAGTAAAATACCAAAGTGGCACCTAAATTGCTGCTACAAATTATGCCACTGCCACAATAGTTTAATACTTACAACAAATTAGTTTTTAAA
Organism: Aegilops longissima; assembly: GCA_021605205.1. Lineage (NCBI taxonomy): Eukaryota > Viridiplantae > Streptophyta > Magnoliopsida > Poales > Poaceae > Aegilops > Aegilops longissima. Next base: position 345,069,170 of record CM038677.1, on the reverse strand, counting down.
TTGTTTATTATTTTAAAAGCAATTAGATAATTGTATTTGCTACTGTTTTATTCATTTTAGAGTTTTTAAACATTTTATAAAAGTGTTTTTTCTCCACCAGTATTATCCATGATTTATTTGTCGCATTGAGAACATTTTAGTTTTGACTTTTGAAAACTTTAATTGTTTGACTTGATTTTGAATTTGAATTTTGAATCGGTTTTGAACTAACCCAAGATTAACTACAAAGTGATGAGGTGACGTGGCATCATTAACGGGATTATCGTAGCCTAATTATCCAAGGCCACAAAGGTGCTTACGGAGAAGAACAACCTGTTGTCTCAAGAGCTAGAAAGGTTCGGACTCAGCTAACTGTTGTTACTTCCAAACTGGAGAAATCCAAGAAGGCGTCACCTGGTAATATTCCCCTCCATCGAGGAATGATAATTATATGCCAGCTATGCTAATACTGTTGCTTATCTCATGACAGATCGCCGATCAAGCGGAGGAGCAATCAAAGCCGCCAAGCGAGAGAAAGAATCCAAAGACTACTTCGCCATGGCGAACGTGTGCTGACCCGAGTCAGGGAGGAGAAAAACAAGCTCCAGGATTCCGACACCCATCTGGGCGAAGAACTGAAAGATGTGCAGGCCCAGCTGGCTGATTCCGTGAAGGAAAATAAAAGGCTGCGAGGCGGTATATTCAGTATGTGGTCAAACTTACCTTCGAGTAATTCGGAGATGAAAGGAACTAATAGAGTTATGTTTGTAGGTATGCTGACGGGCCGTCCTGAAGAGGAGATGTCTGGATCGTCGGGCGATCGGCTGCAAGAGTTGTCGCAAATGCATGAGCAAGCTCGGCAGGCGACGTGAAGTGTTGCCAAGGACTTATGGCCATCCGCCTCCCCTCCAGGAAGTATGGAGGATCTTGTACAGCTATTCAAGGGAGCGCGGTGGCGTTTCCGATTATGGAAGATATCAGCCTGCCGAAAAGGTGCACAAGAGGCCTGGGCCATGGTGAAAACATGGTATACCAAGCTTGATCCGGATCGTATGGCCCGGGTCGGACCTGTAGGGTCATATGGAAAAGAAGTTCCCGTTAATTTGGTGTATGACCAAGTAGAAGTAGCCTCCAAGTATTCCCAGCAGGATTCTAAGTTAGACAGCCTGCTGGACGGTATAGAGGAGGAAATTTTCGAGTCCAAGTGACTATGTACTTTCCTTGACATATGTAACTCTAGCTGAATTGTAAAACGATTGTCATGGCAGACCTTTTCACTTCGACCTCTGGACCCGAAGGTGCGGAGTGTTTCCAAATACCTGAGCGGTAAAATAGACCGGGGTATGCGTGGAACCCAGGGTCATAGTTGCTTGAACAGACAAGTTGTATCTGGCTATTTATGTTATATTACATTATGATTGATCTTGATGAATATGAGTATTACAAGAGTTGATCTACCACGAGATCGTGATGGCTAAAACCCTAGAAGTCTAGCCTGTATGACTATGATTATGATTATTTGCCCCTACGGACCTAGCCCTTCGGTTTATATAGACACCGGAGGGGACTAGGGTTACACAAAGTCGATTACAGAGAAAGGAATCTTCATATTTGGTCGCAAAGCTTGCCTTCCACGCCAAGGAGAGTCCCATCCGGACACGGGTAGAGTCTTCGGTCTTTGTATCTTCACAGCCCATCAGTCCAGCCCATGGCTAACAGGCCGGACGCCCGAGGACCCCTTAGTCCAGGACTCCCCCATCCGGTCCACGCGGCGTCATCACGATCAACGGAAACACGGAACGCTCCCTCCATACCGAGGAGCATACCGCGGCCATCGCACAAAGCGGCCCCGTCAAGCCACATATCTCATCGCTATTAAGCCGCCGGCCTCTATTACACAGGAGCGGCCAATTTTAAAGTTGGATTGGAAGTTCCGCCTCCGTCGTTCGCCACATATACCTGCGAAGTTCGTATTGCACATGCATAATTATGCACTTAAAATACCTTGGTCATCGGCGGAGTCACAATACGGACAGGCCTATAGTACGGTTCGCCCTCCTACAGCCTTTTTTTTCTTTTCTAACTATATCTTATCTTTTGCCATGGGTGAATCAAAAACGGTTCATCCTACGGACCTACAAGGACTCTTTATGAGCCAGGTTTCGTATAAATAACCAAAGATTACTCCTTTTAAGGAACACTTTTCGCTGAGGCAACGCAGTACAGACGCATGACTGTGAGGTCCAAAAGATTTTCAGAGACCAAGCACTCTATTTACAACTCAGATAGAGCCTTTTTCCTCACCTTCGACCCCTGGCATGTAAAATGGCCTGGGTAGTGGTGTTATAATCTGTAAGATTGCGTTCGACGTATCAATCGGATTCCAGTGAACATAATCCGTCTTCTGTATTTTATTTTCCTCATAGAACTGTATTTTGCTTCTTCGGTTGTTTCATGCACACACCTCGGCACAAATCACCAGGGGCTCGATATGGCAACATATGGGTTGCCGAAAAGTCCGGACAGCTCTACAACATACTTCGGCGTCACGAGTTTGGCATTATATGCATCAGCTCCAAGTCATGTCTTTGGTCAATAGTTGGGTTGCCCGGCTCTTGTGCTTACTACCTTACGTTTCATCTTATCGGCTAGGGTAGTAAAGGGAGAACTACTGCGATTGTGTTTCCGATTCACTTGGTTAAACACCTCAGTAGAGAAAGCCGAAAACTGACTGTCATGATGCGGCGAGAGATGGTCAACCACTCAACGAGTTATTAGAATCTTTTGCGATTTCTTCCGTACTCGGCGAGAGCTAGGCAAAGGACCGTTCTTTATTTTTTGGTCACCTATGTAACGCAACCATATGCGGATAACCGCGTACATACCAGGGGCTACATCATAGGCCCACCGTAAAACTCCTATGGCTAAGTGAAAGTGTTGAAGTCCTGTAGTCTGATTGCCTAGTTCGCCACACTGACACCTCCGTTACGGACCAACACGTTGGGTCAAGAGTGATCAGGTGCTATTTCGAACACCCCCGTATTATATGCGAGGGGGGCGAAGCCGATGACTGGCAAACTTTCAGATTATAAAAGACAGCCGCACAGGAGGAAATAGCTTTCAGGCAAAGGTATGAATATAACACAACCTTAATGTATCATAATATTGTTCTCACAATTCCGGTGTATTTATTCGAACATAATATCCTTCGGGCACTGACCCTCTATCAAGCGGGCGCCCTCTAGGACGTCCTCCAAATAATGCTCCAGCGTAAGATGGTCCTTGCCTCCGGGCGGCCCTTAGCTGCAACATCGGTGCCCTTCATCTTTGCCCAATACATGTTGACGCGGGCGAAGGCCATCCGGGCACCTTCTATGCACGCCGAACGCTTGACTGCGTAGATACACGACACTGCATCGACAAGTCGCTGCACCAAACCGAAATAGCTGTTTGGAATGGGTTCAGCCGGCCATAGCCAGACCACGACGTCCTTCATGGAAGCTCCGGACATCTTGAGGAGCTCGGCCCACTGGGCCATCTGTTCGTTCAGCAACGCCGGACGCCGTGGCACGTTGAATTGTGACCAAAAAAGCTTCTCCGCGGCACGTCCTTCCTGCGCTTGGAAGAACTACGCCGCGTCGGAGACACTCTTCGGCAGGTCCAAGAACGCGTCTGGAGAACTCCACAATTGATTAAGCAGAGCATACTTTGGGTCGCCGAACTTAGTCTGTAAAAGAAAGGGCTTACCGACCGCAATCTCCCCAGCTTGTCGGATCTCCTCCCGAGCCGCTCTAGACTCGGACCGTGCTTCTCTCGCCACTTGTAAGGCTTTGTCAAGTTCGGTTTCCTTGGCTTTGTTATCCTCCTCGAGTGATTTGCATTTGCTAGCGGCATCCTTTAGCTCTCGCTACATGGTAGATATTCTCTCCTTGCACTGGCGCCGAGTGGCCTGTTCGGCCTTTAAATCAACAGTCGCCTTCTTGGCAGCTGCATTGCTCACTCTGGCCTGCTCCTTGGCCCGGGCAAGCTAGGCCCGAAGGGTCTCAACCATGGTAGCACCATCTACAGTTATGCATGTCACAATGTATAATTTTCAGCTTCATGCTCATACTATTATACATGCAGAAGCGGGCTGTCCCAAAACATACCTTGTGCCTCGTCGAGCCGCCTGTTAATAAGGTTAATGTCCTCATCAGCTAACTCAAGTTTATGCTTTATATCTGCAACTTTCGTAGCTTGGCCAGTCGCCATTGACATAATAGCCTGTTTTCAAATTAATTATGTTACTTCCCGAGCATATCTTTTTTGATCCTCTGATCGCCTCCCTGTGGAAACCGACCAGAGTCTCAGGGGCTACTATCTATACACAGGCGCATTTTTGCATGTAAAGAGCAGTCATTGCATACCTCGAAGCCTCTCAGTAGGCCCGTGAAGGCCTCATTTAATCCGCTTCTCGCGGACAGAATCTTCTCAACTACCGTACCCATTAAGGTACGATGTTCCTCTGAGATAGGCGCACTTTGCAATGCACCCATCAGTGTATCCGGCACCTCCGGATTCCCGGAGGCTGCTGTGGGAGTATGGACTCCCTTCAAAAGGGTACGCTTATTCGACCCTAGAGCTGTCTTCAGCTGTAAACCGGATAGTTCGGGGCCCTCATTGTTGGTCCCCGTGGGGGCTGCCTCCCCTGGACCCTTGACGGTCGAAGTATCACCTTCGGGCGATGTCTTCATTACCCCCCGCGTCGCTGGATGGTCAGGGGAGATCCTCTGGGACGACACCTCGAAGTCGTCCGCCCTTAGGGGCGAGGAAGCTCGTGGAGGTGTCTTGCTTTCCATCATCTCCGGAGGCAAGTCCCCTAATGAGGAGGACTATTGAGGTAGATAGCGGGCCGGACTGCAAACATATAGTTTAAATGTTACCCCTGCAAACCTAAAACAAGGGACATGTCTAGCGCATCCTTGTTCACTTACGATTCTGCAAAGGGCTTGTCCCTAGAGAGGAGCTATGCATCAAAATCGGCTTCCGAACCCAAACCATCTGACAGGGATATCTTCCCTCTCTTGGGTGCTTCCACCTCCAAGTCTTCGGAGGCGGTCCTTTTATTCTCGTGGGGGGAAGGGATATCCCCTTATTCTGCTTCCCATTTGTCTTCGTCTTCAGAAGAGGGAGCTTTAGTATCCCCGGATGTAGCGTCCAGTATAACTTTAGAGCGGAGGCCACCTTCAGCTCTTTTGCTCTTCTTCTTGTCCTCCCTCGCCGGCATTTGATACAGCGTCGGGGCCAGCATCCTCATTAACACAGAATCAGCTGAGTCTTCGGGAAGTGGAGCCGAACACCTAATTCATTCCGCCTTCTTTATCCAGACCTGGTCGAAGATATGTTTCTCAGTACATCGCTATGGGATAATCAACCAAGTTGCGTTCAGAAGTTGGGTGCTTACCGAGGTATCCGGATGGTTGCAGTCGAGGCCGATGTCCTCGGATGTGTCCGGCCACTGCTTTTGAGTCTTGAAGAATAGTTTTCACATCCCTATGTGCATTGTGACAAAGAATTGCTAAAGGGTATGCGGTCCTTCCGATTGAACTCTCACATGTAGAGAGGTCGTCGCTGACATGGGAGGATCCGGCGGACTAGCATCACCTGGATCACGTTAATAAGGCCGGTGTCCTTTTCGAGGATGCTCTGGATACGACTTTTGCGGCGTCTGCACTTCATCAGTTGATCCCCAGTCAAGCCCCTTATTAATCCATGATGTGATTCGCAATGGAGGACCGGATCGGAATGCAGACGTGGCTGCCCTTTGGTACCGCGGAGTTCGGTGATATAGAACCACTCCCGCTGCCATAAGTTGGAGGTTTCCGTGAAGGCGCCTTTTGGCCAGATAGTATTGGCGAGCTTGCTCACCATAGCACCGCCGCACTCCGCCTGCTCCTCGTCGACTATCTTCGACTTCACATGGAAGGTCTTGAGCCATAGGCCGGAGTGTGGGGGGATGCGGAGAAAAGCCTCACACATGATGATAAACGCCGAGATGTGGAGAAAGGAGTCCGTAGCTAGATCGTGAAAATATAGCCCATAATAGAACATAAGGCCATGAACGAAGGGGTGGAGAGCGACCCCTAGCCCGCGGAGGAAGTGAGAGATGAATACAACCCTCTCGCCGGATTTTGGTGTGGGGATAACCTGCCCCTTCGCAGGGAGCCTGTGGGGGATTTCCGCAGTCAGGTACCTCGCCCCCCGGAGCTTCATGATATCTTCCTCGGTGACCGAGGAGGCCATCCACCTGCCTTGGGAGTTGGATCCGGACATAACTAGAAGGCTTGGTAGAAATGCAAGAAATCGAGACCTGGGCGCTGGGGCTTGAGGCTGGAAAGGCTGAGGAAGAGGTAGGCGTGGGGGAGAAAGACGGGTCAGTACCCCTTTATAAAGGCGATGAATATCAAATGCCTCCTCACGGGCCTTAAAGCTCGCCTATTCCCAAGGGATTGTGCAAACGACACGGTTGGATTACCCACGCCCATATTGATAAGAATCCCATGATAAGGGGGTGTGATATCTGCTCTGAGAAGATGTGCTAATAAAGACAGCGTCTCGTAACATGGAGCGAAAGGCTGAAAGACGGTTCGAAACAATAACCAGGCAGGGGACGTAACGTCTCGCCAAAGAAGTTGTCAGTAGATGGGACTCGTTAAATATTATACCCTATTGTGGTTGTGTGTGGTGCCTGTTTCATAGAGCCGGACACGTTTTCTGTGTTCGAGGACTACTTTGAAGTATTCGGAGGAGGAACCCGCCTTGCAATGCCGAAGACAATCTACGCGCCGAACACATCGTCATTGAAGCCTGGTTCAGGGGCTACTGAGGGAGTCCTGGATTAAGGGGTCCTCGGGCGTCCGGGCTATGTGACGTGGGCCGGACTAATGGGCCATAAAGATACAAGACAGAAGACTTCTTCCCGTGTCCGGATGGGACTCTCCTTTACGTGGAAAGCAAGCTTGGCGTTCGGCTATGAAGATTCCTTCCTCTGTAAACCGACTCTGTACAACCCTAGGTCCCTCTGGTGTCTATATAAACCGGAGGGTTTCGTCCGTAGAGGCAATCATAATCATATAGGCTAGACATCTAGGGTTTAGTCATTACGATCTCGAGGTAGATCAACTCTTGTAAACCCCATATTCATCCAAGATAATCAAGCAGGAAGTAGGGTATTACCTCCATCAAGAGGGCCCGAACCTGGGTAAACATCGTGTCCCTATCTCCTATTACCTTTGATCCTCAGACGCACAGTTTGGGACCCCCTACCCGAGATCTGCCGGTTTTGACACCGACACTGGGCACCGAGGTCGACCGTGACTGCACGCTAGATCTCTCGTAGCTGATCACCCCCTCTCTGGACCTCCTCGAGCTGGATGCGCCCTTTGACCACGAGGAGATTGGAACTCCGTCAAGCGACTGCTGGCGCGTAAGGCACCAGGGCCCGACGGCTTCACCGCCGAGTTCCTGCGTGCCTGCTGGCCCACGGTCAAGGCCGACTTCGCCACCGTCTTCCAGCAGCTCTATGACACGCGGGGGCGCGGGTTCTCATCCTGAACCAAGCCCTGCTCTCCCCAAGCGTTCCGATGCGAGCTGCTTGTGGGACTATCAGGCGATTAGCCTTATTCGCCTGGTTGCCAAAGTATTTGCTAAGGTACTGTCGTCCGTCTCGCGCCCAGACTTGACGCCCTCATCAGCAACAATCAGAACGACTTCATCCTTTGGCGCAGCCTCCATGAAAACTTCGTCCAGGTGCGCCAATCTGATCGTCTGTTGCACCAGCTAGGAGCGCCGCGCGTATTGCTGAAGCGGGCATTCGACTCGCAGTCCTGGACTTTCCTCTTTGAGGTGTTGAAGCAATACAGCTTTGGGGATAGATTCCTTGAGTGGATGGCAATCCTCCTGTCTTCCGCTAGCACCAAGGTGTGCTCAATGGAAGCCTCGCCCCAATTTGGCATCGCCAAGGCCTGCGTCAAGGAGACCCCATGTCGCCAAGAATCGTTAAATCTTGGTTGTAGACACCCTTGGTCGCATGTTCAAGCGCGCCACCAAGCTCAAGATCATATGCGGGCAGCACCCTTCCAAACCGACCCCCCATCTCGCTTTATGCAGATAACGTGGTTCTCTTCTGTCACCCACAGCCGGATGACATAGAGATCGTAAAGGCAATCCTGCAGCTATTTGGTCATGCATCCGGACTCCGTGTCAACTCGCCAAGAGCACTGCCACGCTTATCCGCTGTGAGGATGACACCGTACTACCCATCGTCGAGAGCTTGGGCTGTCCAATCATCGAGCTCCCCATCACTTACCTCGGCATCCCGCTCACCATTAGACGCCCCACTGATACATCTCCATCGTATCTACTTTTTCAAACACTTTTGCCCTTGTTTTGGATTCTAACTTGCATGATTTGACTGGAACAAACCCGGACTGACGTTGTTTTCAATAGAATTGCCATGGTGTTATCTTTGTGCAGAAATAAAAGTTCTCAGAATGACCTGAAACTTCATGGAGAATATTTTTGGAATATATAAAAAATATTGGTGAAAGAATCAACACCAGGGGCCCACACCCTATCCACGAGGGTGAGGGCGCGCCCACCCCCGGGGCGCCCCCCTGCCTCGTGGGTCCTCTGAGGCTCCACCCACCTCAACTCCAACTCTATATATACACGTTCAAGGAGAAAAAATTCGGAGAGAAGGATTCATTGCATTTTACGATACCGTGCCGCCGCCAAGCCCTAATCTCTCTCGGGAGGGATGATCTCGAGTCCATTCGTGGCTCCAGAGAGGGGAATCCGTCGCCGTCGTCATCATCAACCTTCCTCCATCACCAATTTCATGATGCTCACCACCGTGCGTGAGTAATTCCATCGTAGACTTGCTGGACGGTGATGGGTTGGATGAGATTTATCATGTAAACGAGTTAGTTTTGTTAGGGTTTGATCCCTAGTATCCATTATGTTCTGAGATTGATGTTGCTATGACTTTGCTATGCTTAATGCTTGTCACTAGGGCCCGAGTGCCATGATTTCAGATCTGAACCTATTATGTTTTCATGGATATATGTGAGTTCTTGATCCTATCTTGCAAGTCAATAGTCACCTACTATGTGTTATGATCCGGTAACCCCAAAGTGACAATAATCGGGACCACTCCCGGTGATGATCGTAGTTTGAGAAGTTCATGTATTCACTAGGTGTTAATGCTTTGGTCTGGTACTCTATTAAAAGGAGGCCTTAATATCCCTTAGTTTCCAATAGGACGTCGCTGCCACGGGAGGGTAGGACAAAATATGTCATGCAAGTTCTTTTCCATAAGCACGTATGACTATATTCGGAATACATGCCTACATTACATTGATGAACTGGACCTAGTTCTGTGTCACCCTATGTTATAACTGTTGCATGAGGAATCGCATCTGACATAATTATCCATCACTGATCCAATGCCTACGAGCTTTTCACATATTGATATTTGCTTAGTTACTTTACTGTTGCCACTATTACAATTACTACAAAACTGCTACTGTTACTTTTGCCACCGTTACCGTTACTTCCATACTACTTTGCTACTAAATACTTTGCTGCAAATAATAAGTTTTCCAGGTGTGGTTGAATTGACAAATCAACTGCTAATACTTGAGAATATTCTTTGGCTCCCCTTGTGTCGAATCAATAAATTTGGGTTGAATACTCTACCCTCGAAAACTGTTGCGATCCCCTATACTTGTGGGTTATCAAGACTATTTTTTGGCGCCGTTGCCGGGGAGCATAGATCTATTATTTGAGTCACTTGGGATTTATATCTGTTTATCACTATGAGGAACTTGAAAGACGAAAAAACCAAGATTTATCCCTCAACTACGAGGGGATGTAAGGAACTGCCATCTAGCTCTTCACTCGATTCACCTTCTGTTATGAGTAAATTTGCGACACCTACACCTGCTACTGATTCTGATAGGTCGCATGATACTTATGATGAAGCTACTTCTATGCTTAATGATATTGTGCCACTAGGTGAATTTCTTGATAAACAACTTGCTAGGGTTAGAGAGAATGAAATTATTGAAACTGATAATATTGATGAAAGTGATGATGAAGATTCTCCCCCTAGATATGAATTGCGTGATGTACCTAAGGGTTATGTTATGGATGAAGAAACTACTAGAGACTTTTTTGCTTGCAAAGATAGATATGATCTTAAGAAATTGTTAGCTAAGCTGAAAGAAAAGTCTTTGAATGCTAGAATGAAATATGACCCTGCTTTTGCCACTTCACCTATCTGTATTTCTGACAAGGATTATGATTTCTCTATTGATCCTGAGATAATTACTTTGGTTGAATGATCCTTTTTATGGCTATGAATCTATAACTGCTGTGGCACATCTTATTAAATTAAATGATATAGCCACCCTATTTACTCATTAGGAAAAAATTCGTTACTACTATATCCTTAAGTTATTTCCGTTCTCATTAAAGGGTGATGCTAAAACATGGTTTAATTCTCTTGATCCTGATTGTGTGCATAGTCATTAGGATATGATTTATTACTTCTCTGCTAAATATTTCCCCGCTCATAAGAAACAAGCTGCCTTAAGGGAAATATATAATTTCGTGCAAATTGAAGAAGAGAGTCTCCCACAAGCTTGGGGGAGGCTTCTTCGATTACTTAATGCTTGCCTGATCATCCTCTCAAGAAAAATGAAATACTTGATATCTTTTATAATGGACTAACTGATGCTTCCAGAGACCACCTGGATAGTTGTGCTGGTTGTGTTTTCAGGGAAAGAACTATTGATCAAGCAGAATTGTTATTGAATAATATGTTGAGTAATGAAAATAATTGGACACTTCCTGAACCAACTCCTAAATCAACTCCGAAGAAAAGGGGTATTCTATTTCTCAGTCCTGAGGATATGCAAGAGGCAAAGAAATCTATGAAAGAAAAGGGTATTAAAGCTGAAGATGTTAAGAATTTTCCACCTATTGAAGAAATACATGGTCTTGATAACTCGACACAGGTAGTAAAGGTAAATTCTCTCTATAGATATGGTAAGGGTGAAATCCCATCTACTAAGTTTGCTAGCCAATGCTTGGAAGAGTTTGATGATTTTATTGTTAAATAAGAAAACTTCAATGCTTATGTTGGTAGACAATTGAAAAGAAATGCTTATATTATTGAACACTTGAGTGATTATATGTCTAGAGTTAAGGGTGAACTTAAACTTATTAGTAAACATGCTTCTATGGTTACCACTCAAGTAGAACAATTGCTTAAAGCTCAAAATGATTTGCTCAATGAATTAAATAATAAGAAAAATGATAATGATGTTAGAGTTATGACTAGACGGGGTAAAATGACTCAGGAACCTTTGTATCCTGAGGGCCACCCTAAGAAAATTGAGCAAGATTCTCAGAGAACTAATGTTGATGCACCTAGTCCTTCTAAAAAGAAGAAAACAAAAAATGATAGGACTTTGAATGCTTCTAGTGAACCTGTTGTTGACACAGCTGAGAATCCCAATGATATTTCTATTTCTGATGCTGAAACACAATCTGGTAATGAACATGAACCTAGTTATAATATTAATGATGATGTCCATGTTGATGCTCAACCTAGCAATAACAATGATGTAGAGATTGAACCTCCTATTGATCTTGATAACCCACAATCAAAGAATCAACGTTATGATAAGAGAGATTTCGTTGCTAGGAAGCACGGTAAAGAAAGAGAACCATGGGTTCAGAAACTCATGCCTTTTCCTCCTAAACCATCCAAGAAAAAGGATGATGAGGATTTTGAGCGCTTTGCTGAAATGATTACACCTATATGTTTGCGTATGCGTTTGACCGATATGCTTAAAATGAATACTTATGCTAAGTACATGAAAGATATTGTTACAAATAAAAGAAAGATACCGGAAGCTGAAATTTCCACCATGCTTGCTAATTATACTTTTAAAGGTGGAATACCAAAGAAACTTGGAGATCCAGGAGTACCAACTATACCATGCTCCATTAAAAGAAACTATGTTAAAACTGCTTTATGTGATCTTGGAGCCGGTGTTAGTGTTATGCCTCTCTCTTTATTTCATAGACTTAATTTGAATAAGTTGACACCTACTGAAATATATTTGCAAATGGCCGATAAATCAACCGCTATACATGTCGGTATTTGTGAGGATGTGCCTGTTGTGGTTGCAAACGTTACTATTTTAACGGACTTTGTTATTCTTGATATTTCCGAGGACGATAGTATGTCGATTATCCTTGGTAGACCCTTTTTGAATACTATAGGGGCTGTTATGATTGCAACAAAGGCAATTTCACTTTTCATGTTAATGGTAATGAGCATACGGTACACTTTCCGAGGAAACAACCTCAAGTCCACAGTATAAGTTTTATGGAAAATTTCCAACGATTACTATTGGAGGTTTCGAATTTCCTCTTCCTACTGTCAAGAAGAAATATGATATTCTTATTGTTGGGGACGTGCATATCCCCGTTGAGGTAACCTAGTGCTATTCAAAAATTCTCCGGTTTCATGCGATTCGAAATGAGTTGGTTAACAAGACTTGATCAGCCTTGTTAGTGGATTCCTTTTGATGAGCATGAGGTGGATGAAGTTAGAAAGCACAACTCTCTGTAACCTCCTTTTACTTTCTGTTATTTAGATTAAATAAAGAAAAAATAGTATTTTTTTGTTTGTTTTCTGAATTACCCTTGCAATAAAAAATACCCCGAAAATAAAAGTTCTCCAAACATCCCGAAAATGATATATGATTTTTTTGTAGAATATTTAAGAATATCTGGCACTGAGAACACACCAGGGGGACCCACCATTTGTCCACGAGGGTGCAGGGCACGCCCCCTGCCTCGTGGGCCCCACGTGGCCTCTCTCCACTTATTCCTGCACCCACTCACTTCGTCTTCCTCCATAAAAAAATCCCCCCATAGCTCAAACCATGTTCTAGCTCATCTTGCTGTTGTTTTCGATCTCGTTGCTCAAAGCTCCATTAACGAAACTGCTTTTGGGGATTGTTCTTTGGTATGTGACTCCTCCAATGGTCCAATTAGTTTTTGTTCTAGTGCTTTATTTGTTGCTAATTCTTGCTGCTTAGGTGACCCTGTTCTTGAGCTTGCATGTCAAATTTATATGGTCAAAAGTAGTTCTAATGCATGATATAGTCTCCAGGCACTTGTGGGAGTAGTTGCTATCAATCTTGTTGAGTTTGGTTCACTTTTATTTTGAGTCACTAAAAATTTCAGAAATTTTCAGAGGGAAAAAATGTTGAAGAGATTGTTGAGAGGCTCTTCGAGCCGAAGCTCGAAGGATAAGCAAAGTGAAGAGAATAAGAAGCCCAAATATAATCTTCCTCGCACTGCGGAGGTTCGGCCGTGTGAATGGCCTTGTGATGAGTTCTTGAGAGCCACCGGAATCTATGAGGATTTTTATTACTTGGCTGAGAATGCAGGCCTTACCGACTTCCTCCACGACCAGCTCGAACATTATCTCCTACTCACTAATATTTTTGTGCAAAATTTTCATTTCCATGCTAGGAGATCACCACCTTCGATGGATTTTTATTTATATGATGAGTTTAAGGAGATGTCACTCTATGATTTTTGTTCGGTTTGCAAGTTTCCTTTTGAGGGCAGCGTCGAGGAACCACATCCTAGGGATGTGGCAGAATTTATTGATATGATTGTTGTAGGGGAAACGAGAAAAGTGTCAGATGCAAGAACTACTAGCATACATTTTCCTGTTCTACGTTACTATGCAATATTTGCTAGTAGATGTCTAATTGGCCGCGGGAACAGTGGGGGCCTCAGTGCTCCTGACCTCGCCATTTTGCACCATGCTTTACTCCGTGACAGAACTTTCAGTTTAGGTGCTATGGTTGCTAAACGGTTGAATCTAAACTGTACAAAGGGGCCCATTTTTGGAGGTATCTTTGCTTCGCGTCTTGCTAAATATTTTGAGATACCTATTACACACTATGAGAAAGAAGAAAAGGTGCTGCCCCCTATTTTCTTAGACTATAAAAGTATGGTAGCACATGATTTTATTTGCAATGATAAGGAGAAGAGACTCATTTATAACCTGGTATTCAGTGAAAAGACTTGTCAGATTATTACCCTGCCTGCACCTTCTTTATTTAACATTCATTCAGGCACATACATCATCCTGCCCGATGGCATTTATGCATATTGGGAGCAAACACGATCCCCAGAGCCTGAGCCTGAGCCTGAGCCATCTCCTGACCCTTATCGGCAGTCTGTTTATTAGTGGAATCCGGAGGAGATCGCCAACCAGTGGCACCCAGAGGAAACTCCTCCGTACACCGGAGAGAGCAGCTTTGATCCTTGGGCATAGACCAACTTAGGCCAACAGCCTAAGCTTGGGGGAGTATGTATTTCTCACCGACATTAGATTCATGTTCACACACTCATGCCAGTTGTCGATGCTCATACTTTTTCATTGTACTATCCATGCTAGTTTATTTTCTTTTCTAAGTGAAAGTGCGTTATATCGACTAGAGGGGGGGTGAATAGGCGATTTTTATGAATTCTTCACTGAGAAATTTGCGGGTGAGGAAATTCCTTAGCGAAGAACTACTTGCAGCGAAATAAGTACTCAAAAGTAAAACATAACAGAAGACAAACACAGTCATCATGATGAAATGAAGACAAGCGCAGAGTACTGAAAGCGTAAACACGGGATAACATAGGATGAAGACAAACAGACTGAAGAAATTGAACTGAGGAAATTGAGAAAGTCTTCAGTCAAAGTCTTCAAACACAGATATGAACAAGCACACAACACAGTAATGAGGAAATGAAAGAGTTGAGGAAATAGAACCAGTAGGCTTGGTGAAGACAATGATTTGGTAGACCAGTTCCAACTGCTGTCTCAGTTGTACATCTGGTTGGAGCAGCTAGGTATATAAACCTGAGGACACACAGTCCTCACCGTATTCTCCTTGAGCTAAGGTCACACAGACCTCGCCCAGTCACTCGTGCTAAGTCTTCAGGTGACTTCCGAACCTTCACAACCTCGGTCACTCGGTGATCCACAACACCTCTTGGATGCTCCAGACCATGACGCCTAACCGTCTGGAAGAAGCACAGTCTTCAAAGGTAACAAGCGTCGGATCCACGCAGGATCAATCTCTTCAGTGATGCTCAATCACTTTGGGTTTGTAGGTGTGTGAGTTTGGGTTTTCCTCACTTGATGATTTTCGCTCAAAGTCCTCGGAGGATGGGATGCTCGCAAATGACAAATGTCAGTTTCTCTCAGAGCAGCCAACATGCTAGTGGTTGTAGGGGGCGGCTATTTATAGCCTAGGGAGCAGCCCGACATGATAAGACATAGATACCCTTCAATGATATGACCGTTAGGTGGATAAGATATTTTGGGACAGCTGGCGCGTAGCACAGCAATGGTCGGAAATTTGAGGTTCAAATTCCTCAGGGCTATCATGTTCCTCACTGTGTAGGCAATCCGACTTTGGAGAATTCCTAACTCCTCGGTCAGAACAAATTCCTCGGTGACGGAAGAACTTCGTCTCGACCTTTGAAGAAATTGACTGAACTGTATGAGATTTCCAATGGCTTCACTCGAAGCGATTGGTAGGTGTAGGATTTTGAGTTCAGCATCACTTGGAAATTTTTCCTTAGTATTTCCTCGGCCCCCTTTAACAGTATGGTGTTTCCTATGACTCAAGAAAAAGAAAATGAAACTACGAAAACAAAAGTGTTCATACTTCATGTTCCTCGAATGAATACCAAGTCTTCAGGATCACACCAATTTCTTCACTTTCATAGTCTTCAGAAATCCAAAGTCTTCAATCGAAGAACTTCATTTTTAGGGGTCGACTTTCTCTGTAAATATCAAACTCCTCATAGACTTATAGACCTATGTACACCCATAAACACATTAGTCCCTTAACCTATAAGTCTTCAATACACCAAAATCACTAAGGGGCACTAGATGCACTTACAATCTCCCCCTTTTTGGTGATTGATGACAATATAGTTAAGTTTTCAATGGGGATAAACATATGAAGTGTAAATACTGATATTGAGGAATTTGATTGCAAGATATAGAAGAACTCCCCCGAAGATGTGCATAGTGAGAATTTGCTTTTGAAGCAATGCACACTTGAAGAGTTGAATCATGGAGATCTCCCTATATCTTGTAATTCATACACGCATTTGATATATATATATATATATATATATATATATATATATATATATATATATATATATATATATATATATATATATATATATGAAGAATTTGAAATGCATGATGAAATATGGTGACTAATGTAATTCAGCATGCTTGCATTAATATTAACGAGGAATAAGCATGCAGAAAATCACAGCAAAAGTATCAGGCCACCATAGAGTTTAAGTTTACAACTCGATCCAGCAAAGTCATCAGAAGAACGAGAGTTGTAACTTAGCAAAAAACGCCCATATAATAGGCCGCTTGAAGACTAACTCAAATTTCTCCCCCTTTGTCATCGAATGACCAAAAGGATCGAAACCGAGGACTAACGCCCCTGAAGAATATCAAGTTGATGAAGGAGCGCCAGCGTTGTTGGGGTCGTTTGTCGTAGTAGGGCATGCCGCAGTGTTGTCCAAGTCTTCATGCTCGTCGGTGTCGCGCGATGAAGAATAGGAGATGGCCACGAAGGAAGGAACCTTGACCTTCTTGTATTTCTTCGGTGGAGGTGCAGACCAGTCAAAGTCTTCCTTGAGACCCATTTTCTTCAGATCTTCTTTGTTGTAGACATGAGACAAAACAGCACAGGTACGGTTGAAGGTTTCATGGAGGTAGTATTGGTTTTTCTTCACTGCATTGTGGGTAGAGGTCATGTTGTGAAGAATAGAACCAAACTAACGCTTGACCCATTTATGATTGCGATCAACCTTCTGATGAAGACTGAGGAGAAGCTCACAATCAGTCATCACCCTGGGTGTTGTGCCTTGAGGATTTTGCTTGGTGGTGTTGGCGGCAGAGTCATGGGTGGCAGAGTCGTCATTGGTTGAGTAGGATGCAGCCTTGTGAAAATTGACCATCCAATGGACGAATGCCTTCATCTATAATAGCTGGTGCCTTGCCTTTTTCGTCAACTGAGGAATATGTCTGTTTGAGGACTTCAATCGAAGGCAAGTAGCTGCAATGGTTCAGTGTATCAGCTTTATAGTTGAGTGAAGACCTTGTTCTGATGAATCTCATAATCCAAGGTGCATATGGCTTCAGCTCAAATGGTGACATAGCGACATTGGCCAGAGTCCTCATGAAGAAATCATGGAAGTTGACGGGAACGCCATGAATGATATTGAAGAGCAGATTCTTCATGATGCCAACGACTTCTTCATCATTCGAGTCGTGGCCCTTGATAGGACTCAATGTCTTCGTCAGAATGCGATAGACAGTCCGAGGCACATATAGTAATTCCTTCACGAGAAATTTGGTTCGTGGGTCCTGACCTGGCTTCAAAGGCTTCATCAGAACTTGCATGTAGTGATTTGTAAGCTCAGGTTCACTGTACTCGCAACGAGCAGCTTCAAGGGGAGGACTGAGTGGTAAAGCACGAAGCAATTCAGTAGATGGTGCCGTGTAGTGAGTGTTTTCAGACATCCAGTCCAGCACCCATGAACTCACATCTTCAGAATCTCCTGTGATGTGCAGCGTCGCATAGAATTGAAGAATGAGTTCTTCATTCCAATCACAGATGTCAGTGCAGAGATTTAACAGTCCAGCGTCGTGAAGAACACTGAGGACTGGCATGAAGCACGGCAGAGATTCCATGTCCACGTGAGGAATGTGCTCATGATCGAAGACTTTGTCTTTGTTGAACAACATTGAGGAATAGAAATTAGCCTGGTTGGCCGTCCAGAAACGCCTCTTCCTTATGCGAGCAGAGTCATAGGGGTTGTAGTCAGTGAAGAATACATGCTCGCCGAAGAAATCTTCAGCCTTGAATTTTTTCTTCCTTGAGAATGGATCCTTTGGCTTGGGCAGAGGAGTGTCAGTGGGTTGCATCACAACCTCAGGAATCGCAATCTTAGGTTCTTCAGGATGAGGAATTTCTGGTTCCTCTTTAGTGGCAGTCTGCGTCTTCAGATGTTCAGCAGCACTAGTGGCTGGAATTTCTTCACGTACAGACGAAGTGGGGTGAGTTTCTTCAGAGCCCATTTGAATAGTTTGTGCAGGGGACTGAGGTATTTGCTGTAAAGGTGTGAACAGTGGAGAGTTGGGATGCTGACTTTGCCAAAAGTCATCATTCATCACTGGTGTGGTGCAGCCAACGCCCACATCTTCATCTTCCATTTCTTCAACGCTTGACCTCTTGGTGAACCGAGGCATAGGCGAGAAACAACTGGTGTTGAAGGGATTTGATCCGCTTCAATTTCTTCATCCATCTGCTCTGACGAAGCAGCAGAAGGATTTTCTTCATCAGATCCACTAGGGATCACATATTCTTCATCAAAAGGAACAAGGTCCTTTGATGGCATGGTTGAGATCGGAACAGCATCAATGGGATTTGCAAACGAACTTGTCATAGACTTCATTTTCTTTGGAGCTGAAGAATCTGAAGTAGCTGATGCTTTCCTTTTCTTCACAGTTGCACGCTCTGCAGCCTTGGTATTCTTCACATCTGATGCAGATGGAAGGATTGGAGTTGGTGTAGGCGCAGGAGGAGCAGAGGAATCTGGTTGATTTTCTTGAGCACAACCGATGCGATTGCCTGACCTCTTCATTTTCTTCAGGCGCACCACTAGTGGATGCCCTGGCAATTTCTTCAGTGGCTGGAATGCAGTCATCAGCCCTGGAACTCACAATTTCTTCAGCAGCCTGAAAATCATCAGCGATGCTCGCATGTTCTTCAGTTGGCTGAGCAGAAGCTTCAGCCTGAGGAATTTCCTGTTGCGATGGAGCTGCAACATTGGAGGTGAACTTCTCAGTCAGTTTAACAAACCTGACCTTGGCTCCTTGCCAATCAGCATAGTAAGCATTGAAATCATCGCTGAGGACTTTGATTTCAGACTGAATCTTTACAAGTTCATCAGTTGTCATAGTGACAACGTTGTTCTTCAGAAATTTCTCCTTCTTATATTGCGCTTTCTTGATCTGCCTGGCCTTCTCATATTTCCATTTTTCTTCTTAGATGAAATGGGTCAGCATGTGACTTTGGCGAGGACTCAACTAGAAATCAGGCATAGCAGTGTTTGGGTCCTTGTGCCAGAGATCAGTATAGTCGAGGATCAACCTTGGATCCAAAAGTAGTGGCACATTTGTGCCTTTGGCTCTAGCGGCCCTGACTTGCCTATCTCTGATGATCTCAGCAAGTTCTTCATCATCAGCTTCGTCTTCTTCAGACGGCACTTGGAAGGCGACCTGTTTCTTCTGAGGATTAGGGCGAGGACCTCGTCCAGCAGTGGCCTTTGTCTTCAGCAGAGAGGGTCCCGTTGAAGAATTGGGTGCAGATGAGGAACTAGCTGAAGCTCCTGAGGCAATAGAGATGCTTGTAGTCCTTTGGCACGTGGCAAGATGCACAGGTGCTGAGGACTTTGTCGGAGCAGCTGAGGACTTTGGAGGAGCTAAGGATTTTGGAGGAGCAGGAGCAGCATGAGGAATTTGCCTTGAGGACTTTGAAGATTCTGGCCGTGAGGGCATTGCTGAGGAACTTGGCCTTGAGGGCACTGAAGGTGAAGCACTTGCCTTACTCGTAGGCTTCTTTGCCATTGATTTCTTCGGCTTGACAGAGGCCTCAGTGGCAGCAGCAGCAGCAGAGTCTTCATTGAATTTCCTCACTGCTTCTTTTGCTTGCTTGGCCAACTTGGCCTGGCGCTTGGCCCATTCTTCGGGAAAGTCCTCACGCGCTTGATCTTTGGTGGGATCGCTTCTTGGCAGTGCCAATGGAGGTCTTGAGCAAGGAGGGTAACAACTAATTTCTTCATGTATTTGGGAGTAACATATCTGTACTCCCTCCACTCTCTAGCCCATCTCCTCTCTATCTTCTGAATGCGCACCTTGCGCTGATTTTTGTCTTCCTCAGGAGGTGTGCAGTACCAGTATAAATGTCATCAGGGATTCCAAACGCTGTGTTGACCTCTGGCTTCTTTCCTCTTTTCTGTGGCTTCTTAAAATCTGCCATTTTCTTCAGTTGAGGAATTTGAACAATCGAATTCACTGAAGAAGTATGCAACTTTTCTTCAAGGAACGCTGCAAATGAGTTAAGTTGATGAGAACCTAGTGATTCAGCAGCGGACAGGAGTACCTATGAACAGAGTATAGTTGCGAGGAGTTTGGAGAGGTCATATGCGTTCTTAGAAGATTTTTCAAAAAGAACAAGTTTGAGGAATTTGACCAGACGAGTCTTGAAGAATTTCACTAAGCATTCTTAGTCTTAGGTTCCAGAGTTGTACAGATAAGAAATCCGCACAATTGAGGAACCTTGAAGAGAAATTTGCAGCTTAGAGAAATGAATCAAGAACAGATGATATGTGAGGTGTTTAGTGTGTGAAGATTTGAAGAAAAACACCTTTGAAGATTTTGTAGAAATCATTTGAATCAAAGAGGCAGTAAAAGTAACTTTTAATTACCCTGAACGAAGAACACGACGAACTGTGAGGTGGAGAAGTGAAGTTAAATCTGCAGATCTTCGGCCTAACTCGGCGGAGGAAGACGGCTACTGGCGGCGGAGTGAGGATTTCATGACGTCGGCGCTGAGTACAACGGCGACGAGGTCGCGGCAGTGAAGCTCTTCCTCATCGGCGACGATGAAGTAGCGGTGGCGCTAGGGTTTGAGAAGCTCGAGCTGGAGAAGGAGGTCGAGCGGAGTAAAGGAAGTGAGGAAGGGGAGGGTGTCATGGATTTGTCACGACAGATGTCCTCATGAAAGGACTTAGTCGTGGAGCCATCGCTACGGGTTAGCTTAAAGGGGTTAAACCGGACAAGGGACACAGGAGTTTATACTAGTTCGGCCCCTTCGATGAAGGTAAAAGCCTACGTCTAGTTTGTGATGGGATTATTGGGGTTTCGATGACTAGGGAGCGAATACGCTTGCCTGAGTCTCGAGTTGTTGTTGTCTGTCCCTGAACCGCCGTCGGGTCGTCCCTTTATATACACAGAGTGACGCCCGGCCGGTCTACAGAGTCCCGAGCCAGCTCATACAAGTGTCCATCTCGGTCTCTTCCTTTCCTAACTTACATTACAAGATACATAACCATGGCGGTTTACCACTATGGGCCCTAATCCACCTTTGGGCTCCGGGCCTCTAAGCTTGATAATAAGCGCTATCTCTCGAGTCTTCATGGGCTTCAACATAGTTGAGGGTGAACCGGGCTCTCCTGGCCGGTTTACACTCAGTAGTTATATCCCCAACAGAGGGGGTATTTATAGCCACGGTGAAAAACTGTTCGTCCGAAGAATTTTGACAAACGTGCCCCTGACCCTTCTCATTCGCATGACATATGTCACCCACGTACTGATAAGTGGAGATCGTGTTAGATCATGGGTGAATAGATAAGTATATCATGGGATGCGGAACGGTTTGAGCGGTAAAGCCGAAAATTTGGATAAGATACGTTTTAACGTTCTGTTCGCAAATTCTTCAGCTGACAAGGACACAGTGAAGATTTTGAACGAGGTTCAAATAGAACGCACATGAAGAATTTGTGAATAGATTGGGTTGAGTTTAGCATAGAGGGGGAAGGGTCCGATCACATTCACTTAGCAGAAAACACAACTTGAAGAAATAGCAATAGGTGAATGTTGTAGAGGACACAAACTCATATATATATATATATATATATATATATATATATATATATATATATATATATATATATATATATATATATATATATATATATATATATATATATATATATAGCCAATGAAGAAAAATGACGGAAACAGTGAATACAATGCAAAGTTGAAGAAAATGAACAACCGAGGAATTTCAAAACTGAGGAAAAACTCAAATTGAAGAATTTCAACTTTGGTGGTGGCGTGACCCACCATATAAGAATGATGATTTCAGACACCGCGTACAATTGTCGTAGGGTTCTGAGAATCAAATTCTCCGTTAATTTCTTCACACTTAGAGTGTTATTCTTCATTGATTGAAGAAAAACGTTTCTTCATGTGTTGCACATCTAAGTCATCAATTTTGCATAAGTGTTAGGATGAGTGTCCTTTTCAGAGAACATTCGAAGATTCTAAGATATTTAGCTCACACCGCAACTTGCTAAACCTCTTCTCATCCAAGGGCTTTGTGAAGATATCGGCCAGCTGTTCTTCAGTCTTCACATGCTCAATAGAAATGTCGCCCTTCAACACATGATCACGAAGAAAAATGATGACGAATCTGAATGTGCTTTGTCTTCGAGTGCTGAACTGGGTTGTGAGCAATCTTGATGGCACTCTCATTGTCACAGAGGAGAGGCACATTCTTCACGTTGACGCTGTAGTCCTTGAGAGTTTGCTTCATCCATAGCAGTTGAGCACAGCAAGAACCAGCAGCAATGTACTCAGCTTCAGCAGTAGACAGTGATACGCAGTTCTGTTTCTTCGAGGACCAACAGACCAAGGATATTCCAAGGAAATGACATGTACCAGATGTTGACTTGCGGTCCACACAATCACCAGCATAGTCAGAGTCAGAATATCCAATGAGATCAAAAGCCGAGCCCTTGGGGTACCATAATCCTAGTGTTGGTGTGTGAGCTAGATATCGAAGAATATGCTTCACAGCCTTATGGTGTGATTCCTTCAGTGTAGCTTGAAATCGGGCACACATGCAAACACTAAGCATTATATCTGGCCTAGATGCACATAAGTACAATAAAGAACCAATCATGGAGCGGTATACCATATGATCGAAGTCAACATCATTTTCATCAGTGCACAGATGGCCATTTGTGGGCATAGGAATTTTGACGCCTTTGCAATCTTGCATGCCGAATTTCCTCAGTACATCCTTGAGGTATTTCTCCCGAGACATGAATATGCCATTGCGCTATTGACGAATTTGAAGACCTAAGAAGAATTTCAATTCTCCCATCATAGACATTTGATATTCTTCACTCATCATATAGGCAAATTCATCACTACAACGTTGGTCAGTATAGCCAAAGATAATATCATCAACATATATTTGGCACACAAACAGTTCACCATCATAAGATTTAGTGAAAAGAGTATGGTCGAGTGAACCGGGTTTGAAGCCTTTCTTCATGAGGAATTCCTTTAAAGTATCATACCATGCCCGAGGGGCCTGCTTGAGGCCATAGAGGGCCTTGTTGAGTCTGAAGACTTTGTCAGGATTCTTTGGATCTTCAAAACCTGGGGGTTGAGCAACATATACTTCTTCCTCAAGTTTACCATTGAGGAATGCACTTTTCACATCCATTTGATATAAAGTGCTATCATGATGGTTAGCATAAGCAAGTAATATGCGAATAGCCTCAAGTCTAGCAACAGGTGCAAAAGTTTCATCAAAATCAATTCCTTCAACCTGTCGGTGGCCTTGAGCTACAAGCCGTGCCTTATTCCTCACCACAAGTCCATTTTCATCTTGCTTGTTGTGGTAGATCCACTTTGTGCCAATGATATTGTGCTCGCGAGGATCTGGACGTTTGACCAGTTCCCAAACGTTGTTAAGCTTGAACTGATGTAATTCTTCTTGCATGGCCTGAATCCACTCAGGCTCCAGAAATGCTTCATCTACCTTAGTGGGCTCTGTGATAGAGACAAAAGCATAGTGCCCACAAAAGTTAGATAAATGTGAAGCTTTTGAGCGTGTGAGAGGACCTGGTGCTTTAATGTCATCGATGATCTTTTCAACTTGCAATTCTTTTGCAACGCGAGGATGAGCTGGTTGCCGTCGACGAATTTGATCAGCATTTTCTTCAGTACCATTTTCTTCAGCAATTTCTTCAGGTGCATTAGCTCGACGTTCTTCACGTTCTAGAATGAACTCTTCACCAGATTCTTCGGTAGGAATGACATCCTCAGTAGCCTTGAACTTGATAGTTTCCTCAGGTGCTGGTTCATCTATCGCAGAAGGTAGGTGCTCTCTTTGCGAGCCATTAGTTTCATCGAACCGCACATCTACAGTTTCAACAACCTTGTGAAGAACGTTGTTGAAGACTTTGTAGGTGTGCGAGTCCTTTCCGTAACCAAGCATAAAACCTTCATGTGCTTTCGGTGAAAATTTAGAGTTGTGATGAGGATCTCTAATCCAGCATTTACCACCGAAGACTTTGAAATAACTCACATTGGGTTTATTGTCAGTGAGGAGTTCATAGGCAGTCTTCTTGAAGAATTTGTGAAGATATACTATGTTGATGATGTGGCACGCAGTATCAATTGCATCAATCCAGAAACGATGAGGCGTTTTGTATTCATCAAGCATAGTGCGAGCCATCTCAGCAAGAGTCATGTTCTTGCGCTCCACGACGCCATTCTGCTGAGGAGTATAAGGAGCAGATAACTCATGAGTAATACCAAGTTCATTAAGATAGTCATCAAGACCAGAATTCTTGAACTCAGTTCTATTGTCACTTCTGATGTGCTTGATCTTCACACCAAAGTTGGTTGAAGCCCTCGAAGAAAATCGTTTGAAGACTTCCTGCACTTCATGTTTGTAAGTAACAATGTTTACCCATGTGTATCAAGAGTAAGCATCAACAATAACCAAGCCATATTGAGATGCATAATTTGAAACTGCAGAATAATGGTTAGGACCGAAGAGATCCATATGAAGCAATTCAAATGGACGAGTAGTGGTCATGATAGTCTTCGCTGGATGCTTGGCCTTGGTCATCTTTCCAGCTTCACAGGCTCCGCATAAGTGATCCTTGAGGAATTTGACATTCTCAATGCCAATGACATGCTTCTTCTTCGCAAGCGTGTGCAAATTCCTCATGCATGCGTGACCAAGTCGTCGATGCCATAGCCAGCCTTCTGAAGCTTTTGCAAGTAGGCACACGGCTGGTTGCGGTCCTGTAGAGAAATCAATAATATACAAGTCTCCTCTCCTAAAGCCTTCGAAGACTTTGGAATTGCCAGCCTCCATAACCACAACACAACAATACTTGCCAAAGACAACAACCATATATAGATCGCAAAGCATTGAGACAGACATGAGGTTGTATCCTAAGGACTCAACAAGCATGACTTTGTCCATGTGTCGATCCTTTGTGATCGCAACCTTACCTAGACCCAATACCTGACTTTTGCCTTTGTCAGCGAAGATGATATGCTTCAGATGCGATGGTGATAAGGGAGCATCCATCAATAGATTCTTGTCACCAGTCATGTGATTTGTACATCCACTATCGAGGACCCACTCAGTGGCTTTGATTTGATCATCCTGCAGATGAATTAGTGCAGCTTACGAATTTCATATACTTCATCAGTGAAGAATATGATATCAAATTCATCAGATCAATTTCATCAAGCAGTAAGACAGATATAGCAGTATGAGGACGTGAGAAATGGAAGTTCATTTCTTCAAGATTAGCCTGCGTCCTTTCAGGCACCTTTTCAGGTCTCCAGCAAATTCTTCAGACGTTTACGCACGTCTGGAGACCTGACCCTGCAAAATAGATTAGTTCTTTTTCTTCACCACCCACATCTGAAGGGGTGGCAACGAGTTCATCACTCTGCGAGCTCCATATGATAAAGGTGGCATAGAAGCCAATCCATTTCGTTTCACATAAGAGGAGTTAGGGTAAGCATATGAATAAGCAGAGAAATTCTTCGAGGACTAATGAACATAATGGTTCGAAGAATAATGCTCATATTCATAGCCCTTAGCTCTTCCCAGCAAAACAGAGTTGTTAGCACGATGATGTTCGTATGAGGACTTTGATCCTTTTGAGGAATTTGATCCACGTGAGGAATTTGGTCCATATGAGGACTTGGATCCATATGAAGAATTTAGTCCATATGAAGAATCTGATCTGGGGTTCCTATTCTTCACAGGTGGTGTCATGAGGACATTCACCTGAAGACTTTCAAGGCACCTTTTGGGAACCCAGATTTTCTTCATAGGGGAACCGTTCTGCAGGTTAGTGCCAACATATCTAGCAAATACTTCACCATTCTAATTTTTGAACAGTTTATAGTTGGAGTCAAATGACTCATCAGAAGAATGAGAAGATTCACATGTAAAGCCAGATAGATTAGATGGATCAACTGGAGGTCTCTTTGCAGCAACCCATGAGGTTTTGGGGTACTGCTCAGGCTTCCAATATGTACTATCAGCATTGAGTTTCCTCTCAAAGGCAATACCCTCTCTCCTAGGGTTCCTATTGAGGATCTGCTTTTTAAGCACATCACAAAGAGTCTGATGCCCTTAGAGGCTTTTGTACATGCCTGTCATGTACAATTCCTTCAGTCTTGCATCGTCAGTGATACTAGCAATGTCCTCAAATGAGGAACTAGTGATAGCAGAGGCAGGTGAAGAATTTGTAGCATTAGAAGCATTTGAACATTTAGGTGAAGAATTAGCAGATTCACGTTCAATGCATTTCAAACATGGAGGAACAAATTCTTCCTGAGCAGCGCTGATTTGTTGAGCAAGTAATGAATCGCGCTCCTTCTGAAGATCTTCATAACTCACTCTTAGCTTCTCAAGATCTTGCTTTCTTTGAAGAAATTCATAAGAAAGCTTCTCATGATCGATAAGAGAGTGTTATGATGACCTTGAAGGTTGTCAAACCTGGTGCAAGTCTCTGAAGATTTTCAGTCAAGGTTTTAGTGCGATCCATTTCTTCACCCAACATATCATCACTTTTGTCTAGCATGTTTTGAACCTTTTCAAAAGCCCTTTGTTGTTTTACAGCAATCTTAGCAAGTTTAGAGTAGCTGGGCTTAAGATTTTCATCAGATTCATCCTCACTAGATTCAGTGGAGGTATATTTAAGTACCTTGGCACCCTTTGCCATGAAGCAATAGGTGGGAGCGTAGTCATCATTGCCTTCATCAGCCTTGTTGGTGAGGTCATTTTCTTCAGAGTTGAAGATAGACTTGCTGACGAATGCAGTAGCGAGGGCTAGGCTCGCCACACCAGACTCGGACTCCTCAGAAGCCTCCTCTTCCTCATTTTCTTCAGATTCAACCTCAGAGTCCATTTCCTTGCCAATGAATGCCCGAGCCTTCTTGGAGCTGCTCTTCTTGCGAGATGAAGACTTTGAGGATTTTGATGATGAAGATTTTGAGGATTTCTTCTTTTTCTTAGAATCATCAGAACTGTAATCCTTGTATTTCTTCTTCTTTGATTCCTTTTCCCACTGAGGACAATCTTGAATGTAGTGTCCAGGTTTCTTGCACTTGTGACAAAGCCTCTTCTTGTAGTCACTGGATGAGGAATCATTACTCCTTGAGGGTCTTCCAAAGCAACCACGTCTTGAGAACTTCTGGAATTTCTGAGCAGTGCTAGCTCATGACTCAGTTCTTCAGGGTCACCAAGGCTGCTACCAGAGTCTTCATCTTCGGACTCAGAAACTGCCTTGACCTTCAGTGCACGTGATCTTCCATAGCTCGAACCATGGAGATCTCTCTTCTCAGCAAGCTGAAACTCATGAGTATTTAGCCTCTCGAGGATATCAGCGGGATCAAGTGACTTGTAATCAGCTCGTTTTTGTATCATCAATGCCAGAGTATCAAATGAGGAATCAAGCGATCTCAACAATTTCTTCACCACCTCATGGTCAGTGATGTCAGTGGCACCAAGTGCTTGAAGCTCATTTGAGATGTTAGTGAGGCGATCGAAGGTTTGTTGAACATTTTCATTGTCGAGTCTTTTGAAGCAGTTGAAGAGATTGCGAAGAACATCTACTCGGGAGTCATGCTGTGTTGAGACTCCTTCATTCACTTTGGATAGCCTATCCCAGATAAGCTTAGCAGTTTCCAAAGCACTCACTCTTCCATACTGTCCTTTGCTCAGATGGCCACATATGATATCCTTTGCTTGAGAATCGAGTTGCTTGAATCTCTTCACATCAGCAGCATTCAGAGAAGGTGTGACTGAGCGAACACCATTTTCCACAACATACCAGAGATCGTTATCAATTGCCTAAAAATGCATTCGCATCTTATTCTTCCAGTAGGGGTAGTCCGTCCCATCGAAGGTAGGACAGCCAGCAGAGACCTTGATCATACCTGCGGTCGACATAACTAAAACTCCAGGCGGTTAAACCAAAATCACACAGAACAAGGGAGTACCTTGCTCTGATACCAATTGAAAGTGCGTTACATCGACTAGAGGGGGGGTGAATAGGCGATTTTTATGAATTCTTCACTGAGGAATTTACGGGTGAGGAAATTCCTTAGCGAAGAACTACTTGCAACGGAATAAGTACTCAAAAGTAAACATAACAGAAGACAAACACAGACATCATGATGAAATGAAGACAAGCACAGTGTACTGAAAGCGTAAACACAGGATAACAAAGGATGAAGACAAGCAGACTGAAGAAATTGAACTGAGGAAATTGAGAAAGTCTCCAGTCAAAGTCTTCAAACACAGATATGAACAAGCACACAACACAGTAATGAGGAAATGAAAGAGTTGAGGAAATAGAACCAGTAGGCTTGGTGAAGACAATGATTTGGTAGACCAGTTCCAACTGCTGTCTTAGTTGTACATCTGGTTGGAGCGGCTAGGTATTTAAACCTGAGGACACACAGTCCCGGACACACAGTCCTCACCGTATTCTCCTTGAGCTAAGGTCACACAGACCTCGCCCAATCACTCGTGGTAAGTCTTCAGGTGACTTCCGAACCTTCACAACCTCGTTCACTCGGCGATCCACAATTCCTCTTGGATGCTCTAGACCATGACGCCTAACCATCTGGAAGAAGCACAGTCTTCAAAGGTAACAAGCATTGGATCCACACAGGATCAATCTCTTCAGTGATGTTCAATCACTTTGGGTTTGTAGGTGTTTGGGTTTGGGTTTTCCTCACTTGATGATTTTCGCTCAAAGTCCTCGAAGGATGGGATGCTCTCAAATGACAAGTGTCAGTTTCTCTCAGAGCAGCCAACCAGCTAGTGGTTGTAGGGGGCGGCTATTTATAGCCTAGGGAGCAGCCCGACATGATAAGACATAAATGCCCTTCAATGATATGACCGTTAGGTGGATAAGATATTTTGGGACAGCTGGCGCGTAGCACAGCAACGGTCGGAAATTTGAGGTTCAAATTCCTCAGGGCTATCATGTTCCTCATTGTGTAGGCAACCGCACTAGCGAATTCCTAACTCCTCAGTCAGAAAAAATTCCTCAGTGACCAGAAGAACTTCGTCTCACATCCTTTGAAGAAATTGATGAATCAGTATGAGATTTCAATGGCTTCACTCGAAGCGATTGGTAGGTGTAGGATTTTGAGTTGAGCATCACTTGGAAATTTTTCCTTAGTATTTCCTCAACCCCATTTAACAGTACGGTGTTTCCTATGACTCAAGAAAAAGAAAATGAAACTACGAAAACAAAAGTCTTCACGCTTCATGTTCCTCGAATTAATACCAAGTCTTCGGGATCACACCAATTTCTTCACTTTCAAAGTCTTCAGAAAGTCTTCAGAAATCCAAAGTCTTCAATCGAAGAACTTCATTTTTAGGGGTCGACTTTCTCTATAAATATCAAACTCCTCATAGACTTATAGACCTGTGTACACTCATAAACACATTAGTCCCTTAACCTATAAGTCTTCAGCACTAGATGCACTTACACTAAGCTTCTTCTTGTGTGTTTGAGAAACTTTATGAAAAACCAAAAAAAATTAGTTGTAGATTTTAGCTAGTTTACTTTCCATGCCCGTAGTAGTAATAATAAAAAGAAAAACCCCAAAATATTTCTCGTTCTTGTTTTGCTTGTTGGGAGCTTTCCCATGTAAACAATTTTATTTCTTTTCTTTTCTTTGGGGTCGAGAGGAGAAGACCATAATGAAAATGTTGAGTGGCTCTCGTATGCATTATTGTTGATTTAACAAAGAGTCCATGTTACCTTGTCTTCTCCCTTGTATTGAATGCTTGCAGATTCCAGCTTAGTCCAATGCACGTCCACTATTATTATTATCCACACCGTTCGGTCGTGCAAGTTAAAGGCAATAATGACGATATATGATGGACGGATTGAGATGAGAGAAGCTGGTATGAACTCGACCTATCTTGTTTTTGTAAATATGATTACTTCATCGTTCCTGATTCAGCCCATTATGAACGAAACCTATTTGCAATGAAAATTGGAGATTATAGTTTCTCATGCCGTGCTTAATTAGCTAGGAGTTTATAATGGTTTACCTTGCGTGCCAACATGCTATTAAAATGGTTGTGATGTGGTATGATAGGGTGGTATCCTCCTTTGACCGATTCGAGTGGCTCGACTTGGCACATGTTCACGCATGTAGTTGAAACAAAATCAACATAGCCTCCACGATATTTATGTTCATGGTGGATTATATCCTACTCATGCTTGCACTCAATGTTTATTAATTTTAATGCATGTTCATGACTGTTGTCGCTCTCTAGCTGGTCGCTTCCCAGTCTTTTTCTAGCCTTCACTTGTACTAAGCTGGAATACTGCTTGTGCATCCACTTCTATAAACCCCAAAGTTATTCCATATGCATCCACCATACCTTCCTATATGTGGTATCTACCTGCCATTCCAAGTAAATTTGTTTGTACGAAACTCTAAAACTTTGATACGTCTCCGTCGTATCTACTTTTCCAAACACTTTTGTCCTTGTTTTGGACTCTAATTTTCATGATTTGAATGGAACTAACCCCGGACTGACGTTGTTTTCAGCAGAATTGCCATAATGTTATTTATGTGCAGAAACAAAACTTCTCGAAATGACCTAAAACTTCACGGAACAACTTTTCGGAAATAATAAAAAATCATTGCAAAAGATGAAGGCCAGGGGGGCCACCACCTGTCCACGAGGGTGGGGGC
This sequence comes from Aegilops longissima, assembly GCA_021605205.1. Taxonomy (NCBI): domain Eukaryota; kingdom Viridiplantae; phylum Streptophyta; class Magnoliopsida; order Poales; family Poaceae; genus Aegilops; species Aegilops longissima. The sequence goes on along the minus strand of CM038677.1, from coordinate 345,038,158 downwards.
GCCCCACTTCCCCCCCTAGGGCGCGCCCCCCTACCTCGTGGGCCCCCTGAGGCTCCTCCGACGCCAACTCCAACTCTATATATTTGCTTTCAAAGAGAAAAAAATCAAGGAGAAGAAATCATCGCGTTTTATGATACGGAGCTACCGCCAAGCCCTAAAACCTCTCGGGAGGGCTGATCTGGAGTCCGTTCGGGGCTCCGGAGAGGGGGATTCGTCGCCGTCGTCATCATCAACCATCCTCCATCAACAATTTCATGATGCTCACTGTCGTGCGTGAGTAATTCCATCGTAGGCTTGCTGGACAGGTGATTGGTTGGATGAGATCTATCATGTAATCAAGTTAGTTTTGTTAGGGTTTGATCCCTAGTATCCACTATGTTCTGAGATTGATGTTGCTATGACTTTGCTATGCTTAATGCTTGTCATTAGGGCCCGAGTGCTATGATTTCAGATCTGAACCTATTATGTTTTCATGAATATATGTGAGTTATTGATCCTATTTTGCAAGTCAATAGTCACCTACTATGTGTTATGGTCCGGTAACCCCGAAGTGACAATAATCGGGACCACTCCCGGTGATGACCGTAGTTTGAGGACTTCATGTATTCACTAAGTGCTAATGCTTTGTTCTGGTTCTCTATTAAAAGGAGGCCTTAATATCCCTTAGTTTTCGTTAGGACCCCGCTGCCACGGGAGGGTAGGACAAAACATGTCATGCAAGTTCTTTTCCATAAGCACATATGACTATATTCGGAATACATGCCTACATTACATTGATGAATTGGAGCTAGTTCTATGTCACCCTATGTTATGACTGTTACATGATGAACCGCATCCGACATAATTATCCATCACCGATCCAATGCCTACGAGCTTTCCATATACTGGTTTTTGCTTATTTACTTTTCTGTTGCTATTGTTACAATCACTACAAAATACCAAAAATATTACTTTTACTTTCCCGTTACTTTTGTTACCGTTACCACTACTATCATATTACTTTGCTACTAAACACTTTGATGCACATATTAAGATATCTAGGCATGGTTGAATTGACAACTCAACTTCTAATACTTGAGAATATTCTTTGGCTCCCCTTGTGTCGAATCAATAAATTTGGGTTGAATACTCTACCCTCGAAAACTGTTGCGATCCCCTATACTTGTGGGTTATCAAGACTAATTTCTGGCGCCGTTGCCAGGGAGCATAGCTCTATTCTTTGAGTCACTTGGGATTTATATCTGCTGGACACTATGAAGAACTTGAAAGACGCTAAGACAACAATTTATCCCTCAACTACGAGGGGAGGCAAGGAACTTCCATCTAGCTCTGTACTTGATTCACCTTCTGTTTTGAGTAAGCTTGCGACACCTAAACCTGCTTCTGCTATTCATTCTGATATGTTGCATGTTATTGATGATGCCACTTCTGCTATGCATGATATTTATGATGAAACTACTTCTATGCTTGATACTACTATGCCCCTTAGTGAATTTCTTGATGAACAAATTGCTAGGGCTAGAGAGAAAGAAATTATTGAAATTGAATATAATGATGAAAGTGATAATGAAGATAGGCCTGTTATTCCTGAGGGTTATATTTTTGATATGGAAGCTTCTGTAGCTATTTAGCTTGCAAAGATAGATATGAACTCAAGAGGTTATTAGCTGAATGGAATAAGCAATCACTTAGAGATAAAATGAGGCCTGGCCCTGCTTTTGCTACTTCACCTATTTGTGTTGCCGATAAGGATTATGAATTCTCTGTTGATCCTGATATAATTACTTTGGTTGAATCTGATCCTTTTCATGGCTATGAATCTGAAACTGTTGTGGCACATCTTACTAAATTAAATGATATAGCCACCCTGTTCACTAATGATGAGAGATCTCGCTACTTTTATATCCTTAAAATATTTCCGTTCTCATTAAAGGGTGATGCTAAGATATGGTTTAGTTCTCTTGATCCTGGTTGTGTGCGTAGTCCCCAGGATATGATTTATTACTTCTCTGCTAAATATTTCCCTGCTCATAAGAAACAAGCTGCTTTAAAGGAAATATACAACTTTGTGAAAATTGAAGAAGAGAGGATCCCACAAGCTTGGGGGAGGCTTCTCAAGTTACTTAATGCTCTGCCTGATCATCCTCTTAAGAAAAATGAATACTTGATATCTTTTACAATGGACTAACCGATGCTTCCAGAGATTACCTGGATAGTTGTGATGGTTCTGATTTCAGGGAAAGAACACCGGATGAAGCTGAAATTCTATTGAATAATATGTTGACAAATGAAAATAATTGGGCACTTCCTGAGCCAGCTCCTACTCCAATTACTGAGCCTATTCCTAAACCAACTCCCAAGAAGAGGGGTGTTCTATTTCTCAGTCCTGAAGATATGCAAGAGGCAAAGAAATCTATGAAAGAAAAAGGTATTAAAGCTGAAGATGTTAAGAATTTACCTCCTAAAATACACGGTCTTAATCAACCGCCTGTTGAAGAAACATATGATCTTAATCCGTTACCTATTGAAGAACCTCCTGGTCTTGATAACCCGACACAGGTAGTAAAGGTAAATTCTCTTTATAGATATGATAGAGCTGAAATTCCTCCTACTAAAATTGCTAGCCAATGCTTGCATGATTTTGATAACTTTATGTTTAAGCAAGAAGATTTCAATGCTTATTTTGGTAGACAATTAAAACAAAATGCTTATATGATTAAACACTTGGGTGATTATATGGCTAATGTTAGAGGTGAACTTAAACTTGTTAGCAAACATGCTTTTATGGTTACCACTCAAGTAGAGCAAGTACTTAAAGCTCAAAATGATTTGCTCAATGAAATGAATAGTAAGAAAAATGATTATGCTGTTAGAGTGGCTACTAGAACTGGTAGAATGACTCAGGAACCTTTGTATCCTGAAGGCCACCCTAAGAGAATTGAGCAAGATTCTCAGAGAAATAATATTAATGCACCTAGTTCTTCTAAAAGGAAGAAAAAGAAAAATGATAGGACTTTGCAAACTTCTAGTGAACCTATTGCTGAACCACCTGAGAATCCCAATGATATCTCTATATCTAATGCTGAAACACAATCTGGTAATGAACATGAACCTAGTGAAAATGTTAATGATGATGTTCATGATGATGCTCAACCTAGTAATGATAATGACGTAGATGTTGAACCTGTTGTTGATCTTGATAACCCACAATCAAAGAATCAACGTTATGATAAGAAAGACTTTGTTGCTAGGAAACATGGTAAAGAAAGAGAACCATGGGTTCAGAAACCTATGCCTTTTCCTCCCAAACCATCCAAGAAAAAAGATGATGAGGATTTTGAGCGCTTTGCTGAAATGATTAGACCTATCTTTTTGCGTATGCAATTGACTGATATGCTCAAAATGAATCCTTATGCTAAATATATGGAAGACATTTTCACTAATAAAAGAAAGATATCGGAAGCTGAAATTTCCACCATGCTTGCTAATTATACTTTTAAGGGTGGAATACCAAAGAAACTTGGAGATCCAGGAGTACCTACTATACCATGATCCATTAAAAGAAACTATGTTAAAACTACTTTATGTGATCTTGGAGCCGGTGTTAGTGTTATGCCTCTCTCTTCATATCGTAGACTTGATTTGAATAAGTTGACACCTACTAAAATATCTTTGCAAATGGCTGATAAATCAACTGCTATACCTGTCGGTATTTGTGAGGATGTGCCTGTTGTAGTTGCAAACGTTACTATTTTAACGGACTTTGTTATTCTTGATATTCCCGAGGACGATAGTATGTCTATTCTTCTTGGAAGACCTTTTCTGAATATTGCAGGTGCTGTTATTGATTGCAACAAAGGCAATGTCACTTTTCATGTTAATGGTAATGAGCATACGGTACACTTTCCGAGGAAACAACCTCAAGTTTATAGTATCAACTCTATTGGAAAAATTCCATCGATTATATTTGGAGGTTTTGAATTTCCTATTCCTACTATCAAAAAGAAATATGATATTCTTATTATAGGGGATGTGCATATCCCCGTTGAGGTAACATAGTGTTATTCGAAATTTCTCCGGTTCCATGTTATTCGGAATGAGTTTATTAACAAGACCTGATCAACCTTGTTAGTGGATTCCTTTTGATAAGCATGAGATGGATGAAACTAGAAGGCACAACCTTCTGTACCCTCTTTCTACTTTCTGTTATTTAGTTGAAATAAAGTAAAAATAGTAATTTTCTATCTGTTTTCTGATTTATCTATGCAATATAAAAATACCCTGAAAATAAAAGTTCTCCAAATGCCCTGAAAATGAAATATGATTTTTTTTCTAGAATATTTGAGGATTTATGGAACTGAGAACACACTGGGGGTGAACCACACAGCCACGAGGTGGAGGCGCGCCCTACCCCCCAGGGCGCGCCCCCTGCCTCGTGGGCCCATGGTGGCCCTCCTCCACTTATTCCTGCACTCATATAGTTCTTCTTCCTCCCACAAACATGAATATCTAGCTCAAGTACGAGTTCTAGCTCACTTTGCTGCGATTTTCGATCTCCTTGCTCAAAGCACCTCTCACAAAACTGCTTGGGGAGATTGTTCCTTGGTATGTGACTCCTCCATTGGTCCAATTAGTTTTTGCTCTAGTGATTTATTCATTGCAAATTTGTGCTGCCTAGGTGACCATGTTCTTGAGCTTGCATGTCAAATTTATATGGTTCCAAGTAGTTCTAATGCTTGATATAGTCTCTAGGCACTTGTAGGAGTAGTTGCTATCAATTTTATTGAGCTTGGTTCACTTTTGTTTGAAGTTACTAAAAATTTCAGAATATTTCAGAAAATGATGAAGAGACTTTTGAGGGGCTCATCGAGCCGAAGCTCGAAGGAAAAGAAAAATGAAGAAGCACAGAGGCCCAAATATAATTTGCCTCGTACTGCGGAGGTCCGGCCGTGTGAATGGCCTTTCGATGACTTCTTGAGACAAGCCGGGATTTATGAGGATTTATATTCATTGGCTGAGAATGTTGGCCTCACCGACTTCCTCCGCGACCAACGTCATCAGTATCTCTTACTCACTAATACTTTTTTGCAAAACTTCTACTATTTTCCTAAGGGATCACCTCCTTCAGTAGAGTTTCATTTATATGATGTTGTTGAGAAAATGACATTAGCTGAATTTTGCAAGGTTTGCAAAATACCCTTTGAGGGTACCTTAGATGAACCACACCGTAAAGATGTGGAAGAATTTATTGACACCATCACTGTGGGAGAAACCAGAAAGGTTTCTGATGCAAGAATCACTAGCATACATTTTCCTGTGTTACACTACTTTGCCTTATTTGCTAGTCGTTGCTTGATTGGTCGCGGGAACTGTGGAAACCTTAGTGTTCCTGATATTATCATTTTGTTCCATGGTTTATACCGCGATAACACTGTTAGTATGGGCGGAATTATTGCTAAACGGTTAAGTTTGAACCGTACTAAGGGCCCCATCTTTGGAGGTATTTATGCTTCACGCCTAGCTGCACATTTTAACATACCCATTAGGCTTTATGAGAAAGAAGAAAAATTGCTGCCTAGTGCTTATTTAGATTATAAGAGTATGCTAGTGCATGATTTTATTGTTAAGGGCGGAGAAGGGGAGCTTAAATATAAATTGTACTTTAATAAACATCATCCTGAGACTATTACCTTGCCTGCTCCTTCCTTGTTTAATTTGTCTGAAGGTCCTTATCTCGTTCCGTGGGTGGCCGTTCAAGCCTACCGGAACCCTACACCAGCCCCGGAGCCGGAACCACAATATGAGCCTCCACGTCAGTCTGTTTATTTTGGGATCCGGAGATGGCTGCCGACCGATGGCGATCGAGTCCTCTTCATCACAAGACGACCCAGCTACACCTACGGATATCCGCCGGGCCATCCTCGGCAATGAACCAACAGGCCAAAAGCCTAAGCTTGGGGAATCGTATTCCCACCGACATTACATTTATGTTTACACACTCATTGCTACATGTCGGTGCTCATACTTTTTCACTGTAATATCCATGCTAGTTTATTTTCTTTTTCCTGCTTTCTTCTTGTGTGTTTGTTAAACCTTAAGAAAAACAAAAAAATAGTAGTAGTTTACTTTTCTTGCTGTAGTAGTAATAATTAAAAAGAAAACCCAAAAATATTTCCCGTTCTTCTTTTGCTTGTTGGGAGCTTTCCCATGTAAATAGTTTTTATTTCGACCATGATTAAATTGTTGAAGTGGCTCTTATATGCATTATTGTTGATTTAACCAAGAGCCCATATTGCCTTGTCTTCTCATGTTTATTGAATGCTCGCAGATTCCAGCTTAGTCCAATGCACGTGCACTCTTACTATTATTCACATCGTTCGGTCGTGCAAGTGAAAGGCTATTATGATGATATATGATGGACTGACTGAGATGAGAGAAGCTGGTATGAACTCGACCTCTCTTGTTTTTGTAAATATGATGAGTTCATCGTTCTTGATTCAGCTTATTATGAATAAACATGTTTGCAATGACAATTAGAGATCATAGTTGCGTGTGCCATGCTTGATTAGCTATGAGTTATAATGGTTTACCTTGCGTGCCAACATGCTATTAAAATGGTTGTGATGTGGTATAGTGGGGTGGTATCCTCCTTTGAATGATTTAAGTGACTTGACTTGGCACATGTTCACACATGTAGTTGAAACAAATCAACATAGCCTTCATGATATTTATGTTCATGGTGGATCATATCCTACTCATGCTTGCATCCAATGTTTATTAACTTTAATGCATGTTCATCGTTGTTGTCGCTCTCTAGTTGGTCACTTCCCAGTCTTTTGCTAGTCTTCACTTGTACTAAGCAGGAATACTGCTTGTGCATCCAATCCCTTAAACCCCAAAGTTATTCCATATGAGTCCACTATACCTTCCTATATACTGTATCTACCTGCCATTCCAAGTAAATTTGTATGTGCCAAACTCTAAACCTTCAAATAAACATTCTGTTTGTATGCTCGAATAGCTCATGTATCAACTAGGGCTGCCCTTATCTTCCATGTTAGGCGGGTTATTCTCAAGAGGAGTGGACTCCGCTCCTCATTCACGAGAAAATGGCTGGTCACCGGGATGCCCAGTCCCATGCTTTATGCAAACTAAATCAAAATTAATTGCAAACAAAACTCCCCTTGGGACTGTTGCTAGTTGGAGACACTCATTGTTTCGAGCAAGTCTATTGATGCTTGTTGGTGGAGGGAGAGTATAAACTTTACCATTCTGTTTGGGAACCGCCTATAATGTGTGTAGCATGGAAGATATCGCCATCTCTTAGTTGCTATGTTGACAATGAAAGTATGCCGCTCAAAATATTATTTATCTCTATTTCAAAACCAAGCTCTGGCACCTCTATAAATCCCTGCTTCCCTCTGCGAAGGGCCTATCTATTTACTTTTACGTTGAGTCATCACCCTCTTATTAAAAGCACTAGCTGGAGAGCACAGCTGTCATTTGCATTCATTACCGTTAATTTATATTGGGTATGACTATGATTGGATCTCTTTTACCATGAATTACAATGTCTAGTCAGTCCTTGATCTTTAAAGGTGCTCTGCATTTATGTTTTGCGGTCTCAGAAAGGGCTAGCGAGATACCATCTTGTTATATCATATTATGATTGTTTTGAGAAAGTGTTGTCATCCGAGATTTATTATTATGGCTCGCTAGTTGATTATGCTATTGATATGAGTAAATATGAGACCTGAAAATTATTGCAAATGTGGTTAGTCATGATATTTGCTGAAACCTTGAATGCTGGCTTTACATATTTACAACAAAAAGAGCAAACAGAGTTTGTAAAAGTTTTTCTTTGTCACTTTCAGTTTGTCAACTTAATTGCTTGAGGACAAGCAAAGGTTTAAGCTTGGGGCGCGCAACCCCGAAGTGACAATAATCGGGACCACTCCCGGTGATGACCATAGTTTGAGGAGTTCATGTATTCACTATGTGCTAATGCTTTGTTCCGGTTCTCTATTAAAAGGAGGCCTTAATATCCCTTAGTTTCCGTTAGGACCCCGCTGCCATGGGAGGGTAGGACAAAACATGTCATGCAAGTTCTTTTCCATAAGCACGTATGACTATATTCGGAATACATGCCTACATTACATTGATAAATTGGAGCTAGTTCTATGTCACCCTATGTTATGACTGTTACATGATGAACCGCATCCGGCATAATTATCCATCACCGATCCAATGCCTACGAGCTTTCCATATACTGGTTTTCCCTTATTTACTTTTCCGTTGCTACTGTTACAATCACTATAAAATACCAAAAATATTACTTTTACTTTCCCTTTACTTTTGTTACCGTTACCAGTACTATCATATTACTTTGCTACTAAACACTTTGCTGCAGATATTAAGATATCCAGGTGTGGTTGAATTCACAACTCAACTTCTAATACTTGAGAATATTCTTTGGCTCCCCTTGTGTCGAATCAATAAATTTGGGTTGAATACTCTACCCCCGAAAACTGTTGCGATCCCCTATACTTGTGGGTTATCAACCTTTAAATGGAATTCTATTTTGTATGCTCGAATAGCTCATGTATCAATTAGGGTTGTCTATATCTTCCATGCTAGGTGGGTTATTCTCAGGAGGAGTGGACTCCGCTCCTCACTCACGAGAAAATGGCCGGTCACCGGGATGCCCAGTCCCATGCTCAAATCAAAATAATTGCGAACAAAACTCCCCTAGGATTGTTGTTAGTTGGAGGCACCCATTGTTTCAGGCAAGCCATGGATTGATGCTTGTTGGTGGTGGGGGAGTATAAACTCTACAATTCTGTTTGGGAACCGCCTATAATGTGTGTAGCATGGAAGATATCGAGATATCTCGCTTGTAATGTTGACAATGAAAGTATGCCGCTCAAAATATTATTTATCTCTATTTCAAAAATCGAGCTCTGGCACCTCTACAAATCCTTACTTCCCTCTGCGAAGGGCCTATCTATTTACTTTTATGTTAAGTCATCACCCTCTTATTAAAAAGCACTAGTTGGAGAGCACCGCTGTCATTCACATGCATTACTATTAATTTACATTGAGTATGACTATGACTAGATCTCTTTTACCATGAATTACAATGTTTAGTCAGTCCTTGATCTTCAGAGGTGCTCTGCATTTATGTTTTGCGGTCTCTTGTTATATCATATTATGATTGTTTTGAGAAAGTGTTGTCATCCGAGATTTATTATTATTACTCGCTAGTTGATTATGCCATTGATATGAGTAAACATGAGACCTAAGTGTTACTGTGAATATGGTTGGTTCATAATCTTTGCTGAAAAGTTGAATGCTGGCTTTACATATTTACAACAACAAGAGCAAACAGAGTTTGTAAAAGTTTTTCTTTATCACTTTCAGTTTGTCAACTAAATTGCTTGAGGACAAGCAAAGGTTTAAGCTTCGGGGAGTTGATACGTCTCCATCGTATCTACTTTTCCAAACACATTTGCCCTTGTTTTTTATTCTAACTTGCATGATTTGAATGGAACTAACCCGGACTGAAGCTGTTTTCAGCAGAATTGCCATGGTGTTGTTTTTGTGCAGAAATAAAAGTTCTCGGAATGACCTGAAACTTCACGGAGAATATTTTTGGAATATATAAAAAATACTGGCGAAAGAATCAACACTAGGGGCCCCACACCCTGTCCACGTGGGTGGGGGCGCGCCCACCACCCTGGGGTGCGCCCCCTGCCTCGTGGGTCCCCTGAGGCTCCACCAACATCAACTCCAACTCTATATATTCACGTTCGGGGAGAAAAAAATCAAAGAGAAGGATTCATCGCATTTTATGATACGGAGCCGCCGCCAAGCCCTAATATCTTTCGGGAGGGCTGATCTGGAGTCCGTTCAGGGCTCCGGATAGGGGAATCCGTCGCCGTCGTCATCATCAACCTTCCTCCATCACCAATTTCATGATGCTCACCACCGTGCGTGAGTAATTCCATCGTAAGCTTGCTGGACGGTGATGGGTTGGATGAGATTTATCATATAATCGAGTTAGTTTTGTTAGGGTTTGATCCCTAGTACCCATTATGTTCTGAGATTGATGTTGCTATGACTTTGCTATGCTTAATGCTTGTCACTAGGGCCCGAGTGCCATGATTTCAGATCTGAACCTATTATGTTTTCATGAATATATGTGAGTTATTGATCCTATCTTGCAATTCAATAGTCACCTACTATGTGTTATGATCCGGTAACCCCGAAGTGACAATAATCGGGACCACTCCCGGTGATGACCGTAGTTTGAGGACTTCATGTATTCACTAAGTGTTAATGCTTTGGTCCGTACTCTATTAAAAGGAGGCCTTAATATCCCTTAGTTTCAATAGGACCCGCTGCCACGGAGGGTAGAACAAAAGATGTCATGCAAGTTCTTTTCCATAAGCACGTATGACTATATTCGAATACATGCCTACATTACATTGATGAACTGGAGCTAGTTCTGTGTCACCCTATGTTATAAGCTGTTGCATTAGGAATCGATCCGACATAATTATCCATCACGATCCAATGCTTACGAGCTTTTCACATATTGGTCTTTGCTTAGTTACTTTTATGTTGCCTTTATTAGTTACTACAAAACTGCATCATTACTTTTGCCACTGCTATCGTTACTTCCATACTGCTTTGCTACTAAATACTTTGTCTGCAGATATTAAGTTTTCCAGGTGTGGTTGAATCGACAACTCAACTGCTAATACTTGAGAATATTCTTTGGCTCCCCTTGTGTCGAATCAATAAATTTGGGTTGAATACTCTACCCTCGTAAACTATTGCGATCTCCTATACTTGTGGGTTATCACACCGCGCAGCTGCTACCCCTTGTCGACAAAGTGGTGGGCAGATTGCCCACCTAGAAGGCTTGGCTCATGAACCGAGTAGGCCGGCTCGTGCTGGTTGTGACGCCGCCGATTCAATCTACACTAATCATACATGCAAATGCGTATGATCAAGATCAGGGACTCATGGGAAGATATCACAGCACAACTCTAGACAGTCATTAAAATAATACGGGCTTTATATTACAAACCAGGGGCCTCGAGGGCTCGAATACATAAGTTCGAATACAAACGAGTCAGTGAAAGCAACATTATCTGAGTACAGACATAAGTTAAACAATATCTGCCTTTAGAAGGCTAGCACAAACATCAACAATTGAAAAGGCAAGGACTCCTGCCTAGGAGCCTCCTAACTAGTCCTGGTCGGCGGCCGCCTCCACGTAGTAGTAGGCACCCTCGGTGTAGTAGTAGTCACCGTCGAAGGTGGAGCCTGGCTCCTGGGCTCCTCCATATGGTTGCGACATCCAAGAAGAATGGAGAAGGGGGAAAGAGGAAGCAAAGCAACCGTGAGTACTCATCCAAAGTACTCGCAAGCAAGGATCAACACTACATATGCATCGGTATCAACAAAATGGGTAGTATCTGTGGACTGAACTGTAGAATGCCAGAATAGAAGGGGAAAGCCTAGCCTATCAAAGACTAGCATCTTCAGGCATCTTGCAACATCAGAAGAGATAAGAGTAGCATATTATAATATTAGTAAGTATGTTGTAACATCGCCGAGAGATCACTTCCTCAACTCCCTGCAAGAAAGCAATCCCGGAGCCATCATTTCCATAACATGCCTCAGCATTCAGTATCCAGTTCTAGTTGTATCGATCGGGATACAACTTCGAGCGTCTGTTATCGTGGACACGGCTATTCGAATAGATAATACTTCCCTGCATGGGTGCACAAACTTACCCAACACGCTCGATCAACTCCGGCCAGACACACCATCAGGTCATGACCGCCCTCGGCTGATCAACACAACGCAGTCCTACCTAGGCTCAACAGAGAGGCCATCACGCCGGTCTACATCCTAAGCGCTCAGGGGTCTTGGGCCTATCGCCCTTCGCACTCCTGCATGTTGTGTGGATGGCCGGGATCAGTCCTGACTACCTCCTTATATAAGGAAGGTGCTTACGCGGGCCACCCAGGCGCATGCCGCTCCATTGCTGACGTCCGAAGAACTTTCAACTGATACATACGACGCAGAGTGCCCATACTTATTCCCGTATGATGGTCAGTGTGAAAAGGCCAAAGGCCTACTCGGATCAAATATCAAAACCGTTAGTGTCTTGGTAGTGCGCGGTAACGAGCAGAGACTCACGATCGTGTGAACCCGTCGCCCCGTATCATGGACTTACGGCAAGGGCTAAGAATGACCGGCCGTGCCACGTAATTATCTCTCGGGTACCATCCAGGTCAACCCGACTGCACATCACTCGCGGGTACCCCTCGGGGCCGACCCGATGTCATCATGGTTATGTCGTAAGTCAAAGTAACCGTGTGTCTGGAACAGCAAGGGGGGAACTCGAGGAATCACCCTCAATGGATTCCCACTTGATGTAACCATCAAGGTGGACTTGGAGGGATCACCCTCGATGGTCCACACTTGAGGGGTTGCACGACAAAGTCGTTATCGGGAGTGGTGAAGGAGGAATCACCCTCGACGACCACGATCGAATAGCTACACTACAGGGTTAACATCAGAAGTGCTGACGAGGTATCACCCTCGGCACTCGATAAATAACTCTGCAGAGGTCGTACAACTAAGGGGGGTGATGTGCGGTGTCGGGGCCTGGACGTCAATAACGTTGATCGAGTCATCAAACATAAAGCGGGGCAACTGGGACAAGGTTAGGGGTCACACATGGATCACTAACCAACCTATACTAAGTAGTTTAGGATAAACATGTAAGGTATGAAAGCAGGTAACAAAAACAGGCTATGCATCAGAATAGGATCATACAAAAACAGTAGCAGTTCTAATGCAAGCATGGGAGGAAAAGAAATGGGTGATATCAGAATGCTCAAGGGGGGTTTGCTTGCCTGGAAGCTCCGCTGCAAAGGAAGAAGGGTCGTTAGTGACGAAGTCGACACAGGGGCATCATCGGTCTCGGGGTCTACCGGAGAGAAGAGGGGGAAGAAACAGTAAATATAGTGCAAACAGATGCATCACTAAGCATGACATGACGATATGCAGAGCTAGGGTTGACCTAACGTAGTGCTACATGTTGTAAACGGAGGAGGGAAACATCCAGATGGGTTTTCCAGTGTTTGGCATTTTCTGGACAGAAGAAAAGAGGGGGACGGTTCCATGTTCAGCATGCTAGGGGCATGTGACAGATGAATGAACCACGTATTCGGGTTCGTTGGATTTTTCTGAGCAACTTTCATATATAAATTATTTTCATCCGACTTACGAATTATTTTCTATTGATTTTGAAAGTTTCAAAACATTTTCGAAATTGCTGGATTTAAATCAATTCGAAATTAATAATTAGATAAATTGTTTTGGGTACACAGGAGAGTACCCAGCAATGTGTGTAAGTGTATGACATGTGGGGCCCTGTTGACTGCCCAGTCAGCAGTCAGCAGTCAAAGCTGACAGGGTTGACTGGTCCAAGGTGGCACGGGCACGAGCTAGAACGGCCGGAAGTGACCAGGACGACGACGTCCGACGGCGGTGACGGCTCAACCGTGACGGAAACGAGCCAACGAGGCACGAGGAGGAGCGAGAGGGGGGGTCGAGGAGGACCGTGAGCTCACCTAGGGGGCGCATGGGGTCCTGTTGGCAGCTTAGTAGCAGCAGCCGTAAGTGGATTCGACGGGGAACTCCGGCCGAAGCGGGGCGGCGCTGTGGCGATCTCCTGCTCGAGCTACTCCTCGGAATCAACGAAGACGAAGCAGACGCAGCTCCAGGTGAGGGCCTGAACCGACGAGGTGGACGATGGCCACACGGACGGAGGAGGCCATGGCAATGATGACACGGGTGGGTGCGGGAGAGAGCGAAGCGGCGCGAGGGAAGGGGAAGTGGGGAGGCGCTAGGGTTTGTAGGGGGTCTGGCTCGGCCCTATCCGGTAGGAGAGCCATGGGATGGCCGGCACGCGTCCATCCGCGACCATGGCGACCGGATGCGCGCCACGGTCTCCTGTGAACACGAAGGAAGGAGAAGGCACTTCTGGGCTGGGTCGATTGTCCACTGTGCACATAGAGGCCAGTCCAACAGGTAAGTTTGTCCATTTTCCTTTCTCCTTTTTTGTTAATCATTTTGTCTCAGTTTTCTATTTAGTTCACATAGCAGATGAATTTTGCTTGGACTCAAAATTTGCAAATAATTACTATGCAATATTCTAGAGCGTCCCACAAAGTTTGGGGACACTTGGAATTGTATAAGTATTTGTTTATTTTTAAAAGGCTATTTTTATTTACTGTTGGACCACTTTATAATTTCCTAGGGGTTAATTGGTGAGTCAAATGATGTTGATTTCAACATGAGAAATGATCAGGAGACTTTTTAGAATAATGCAAACATTTTAGTTTTATTGCTCGAAGAAATAATTTATTCGACTTATTTTAAATTTGAAAAAGGTTTTGAATTTTTGAACAAGTGGCAAGCTGCATAGTAATCATGATGGCATGGCCACCATTAGGGAGAGATTACTGTAGCATGATTCTCGGGGTGTTACAAGGTGAAATTGGTGCTTAGCGCGATCCCGCTACACCAACTGCTTGTGTTGGCGCCCCCAAAGAGGATCCTCCGCATGCTCGAGCGTATCCAGCGCGGGTTCGTTTGGGCCGGGCGCGCCGAGGCCAAAGGAGGCCACTGCCATGTCAACTTCGGCTTTGATCCTACTCACTAAGGTGGACTAGTGCTGGCGCTGCTGGGCTTACAGTTGTGCTGCCCACCACATGGGATGTGCACTAGCATCTACTTGATGTCTGAAACCACCTCCTAGGAGGATTGTAATTACAAACTCTCTCTTTTCAATGGAATGAAACGCATGGGTCCCCTGCGTTTTCTCGAAAAACAATAGGTAACAATTTTTTCCTACAGGGTTGTAGGAGGAGAATGCTGCACAGGTCGGGACTAACAGACCAGATGATCAAGTGCAGACAACATCAGAGTAGAAAGCTATTGTCCTCCGCTGGCAGTCCTGCACTGAGAGTAGCTCGACGTCGAATACTTCAAACTGTTTCGCGCTAAAGAACGTCGATGGCCCAACCTTCAGCAAACAAAACATATATGTCAGAAACTGTGTACCATATTTGCTCTTGACAGTGATTGGTACTCTATTCTTATGCCAAGGATATCCGTATGAGGCAGCATCGCAGATGAGTAAAGATCTGAGCTGCAGCCACTATAAGCTGGTTCGGTGGGATCTATGAAATTATTTTGGTTCCTATATAACTAGATTTTTTTTCCTTGTTTCTTCGTAAACGGTCGTCTTGTTTACCATTAGCATCATCAGCACACTAATCTTAAACCCCTCGCATTTTTCCTTCTGATTTGTCATTTATATTGCCTCCATAAAATGTTTGTCCAGATGTGAGCTTCTTTAGCTAAGTTCTTCAGGCTTTATGGAACTTAGTATTATATTCTCACCGCAAACATATTTCCAAATAAGGTGCCTCCAACTATGTCTATATTTAACACAAATATTTTTTGGATGGACAGGAATATTCTTGGTACAGGAAGTATAGTTCACTTTAATTCAGGAAATCTAATCTTCTTGTCTCCAGACTACTGCCATTGCTGGGCTGATTTAACTTTGTTTCCAAACGTTTCTATTTAGTGTTTTGTACTACTAAATATCACTGTACACTACTGGTCCCATAAGAAAAGAACCCTACTAAGAAGATCAGTGAAACAATGGTCGCACCATGCAACTAGATAGTTTGCAATCTATCTTAGAATAAGCCATCCTACCAATTTACCCTTTGCCTCTACCCAAGAAGTTGTGAGCATAAGTTTATCCACCAGTTCTACGGTTATACGATTTTAAATATTGAATATGGCAGGGCAGGGTCAGTGATGATTTCTGATTAGTGCAACAGCAAGTACATACAGAACAAGGTAAAATACACAAGAAGTCAACAAGTGAAAAATGCTGCCATGCAAGAGATGACAGTCACTTACAGGAGGACCAAGCTCAGGAGGTATAATTAGTCTTCTCTTCCCCCCTGGCTTCATGTCCCGAATCCCCTCTTCAAAACCTGCATCAAGAAAGCCTGAAATAAGTTGTGGTGTTACAACGATATGTCTTGAGAAGGCGAGAAGTTCATCAGAATAACCAGGCCGAGGATAGTTTTGCAAGCCCAGCCCCAGTTTAGAATATTATTGACATGGCTAGGCATAGTTCAATCCGGTGTTCAACATTCCAGAAGACCAAAGGAGGACATATCATGTAACTAGTGAATACTTTCCTGGAACTAATGATTTGTTGCCTAGTCGAATTTTGGCAGGCGAACCCTGGATGTAGGTGCTATCTATCCTTCGTCCTGATTCGTTGTAGCCCACATAGTGAAATATAACCTGTAATTTGGCGGATGGAAGTCAGTATCGCACAAGAAGAATAGAACAATAACATGTGCTGCAAATATTTATAAACTAAATGTAGTTCCCTATATTAGTCACCAGTTTACAAAGAAATAAAATTAAAATTACTTATTTTGCTTTAGACTTCTACTCCCTCCGTTCGGAATTACTCGTCCAAGAAATGAATGTATCTAGATGTATTTTAGTTGTAGATACATCCACTTTTGTGACAAGTAATTCCAAACGGAGGGAGTATTAGTGAAAATGTAAATGCAACATTATTACCCAATATCCCTAATCGTCCTTTAGTAGTACTATATTATAAGAACAATGGAAGAACCAACTGGTCCATGCTTAACAAAAAAACATGAGAACGAGATTGACAAATTACGTGAAACGTGTTCACACACAAGAAATTAAACATGAAATAACAAACAGTTAATTCCTATCCAAAAAAAGAAAACATGAATGCCAGATCACACACATTTTTTTCATTTCAAAAAGAGATCAGACAGACATAAATATATTACTCCCGATCTAAACGCTCTTATATTTCTTTACGGAGGGAGAATAATTCAGGGAATAACCTGCTGACCATCCTTTGGGCAATCGCCTGTACCAACTTTGACGTCCTCATATATTAATCCGGAGTCCCGAGTTATGTAGTTGTCGGGTGTCACTACTTTGACCTGAAAACCTGAAATGCATTTAGTCAATATATAGCGTGATATTTAATTAGTCATCCGGGTTCCAGAATTAGAAGATAGAAACAAAAACCATATCAACAATGATACCCTGAATAACGAAACACCAACTGACTGAAGTGTAAAATGCTGATGATCCGAAACTTGCATCTGACTTGCAAATGAACAAGCGTATACGGTAGGCACAAAAAGAAGGCTACAAATAAATCCATCGATAATATTTTTTTTTTTTTGGAAAAGGAAATCCATAGATATTTGTGCAAGTGAAAAATTAGCTTGCGTAGTTCGGAATCAAGTAAATTGAGTTGCAGCCTATATCCAAAAGAATTTTGGTGGTGACAACCAAACCAGTTGAGGCAGGCTAGGTATATGCATGGACAAGAAACATAAATAATCCCTGATCTAAAGGCTCTTATATTTCTTTGCGGAGGGAGTACTACATACATAGATAATGGGACATGATCACCTTCTCTGATGAAGTTTGGGAAATCATCAGGTGCACGGTTGGCTTCCTGGATCTTCTTGTTCTGCTGAAGCAAGCGTCTTTCGTCATAAGGATTTATGGTCTTGGTCTTGGCGTGGGCGGAGAAGGGCAGTGAGAGCGTGGGCGTAGCCAGGAGTAGAGCAAGAGCCGCCCGCTTCCCGATCTTGAGCTTACAATTCCTGTCTCCACCCAAGACACTGGATTGTTTGCATTAACAAAACCAGGTCAAATACAACACAAGATATAACGATGAAATGTGCGTATTTTCGTTTTTTTTTTCTAGAGCAGAATAGCTCTAGTTTACCAAACAGGCAAGGCTAGCGACCAAAATATAACACAAAATTGATGATTTACTACCATAATAGCCTCTTCCCGTGGCGCCTAGCAGCTGCGGATGCCGTCGTGGAACTGGACCTGGAGGGAGCAACCAGTCCTGCAAGAAAAAAAGCGCGAGAGAAATGAGCAAATGAAGAGCTCGTTCATGGAGATGGAGTGGAGGGGAGGGGAGGCCTCACGGCTGCAAGAGGATAGGGTGGAGCGGGAGGAGGACACCAGCTCCATCTCCTTCTCCTCCAATCCCACGCACTTGCTTTGACCCACCCCGCACTCGCACTCGCGCTCACTCGCAGTGCCAGCTGAATGAAGAAGCACAAGGAAGGAAGGAAGGGGATAATTGAGCCAAAGAACAACACACACACACACAACGTATAAGGGGCAGTCATTTCACACGTTGTATTAAAATACCCGCCCATCATACGCGCGCCCACGCCGCCGTACGGCCCTGTCACGTACGCCCGCCCGTCCGCGCCCATGCCCGGTGTACGCCCGCCCGCTGCGTACGCCCGTGTGGTTCGAGTGAAAAAAAAAACGATCGGGCGAACCCTATCTTCCTGTCGCCTCAGCCGCCGCCTATCGCTCCGCTGCCATCTCCGGCAGTACCTGACCGACGGGAAAATAAATACGCCGTCAGCACCTAGTAATACTGGCGCGTTGTGTGCGACTGGACACCGACAACCGCCTAGGTTCGGGAGACGCCGTCGCCGTTGTCAGCTCGGCGTGCTGTTCGCCCTCGAGCCTCCGGCGAATCTCAACGCTATTGTCATGTCTGACGAAGGCAACGAGGTACGTGAGCCGTTGGCATAGTGATTTAAAAACGGATTTTAGTTACGAGGATGTTACGTGATGTTTGAATGGATCTTGATTATATATAAACGTGTATAGATGGAGGCGGAAATTGGATATGACAGTGATGACGGTGGTAGCGAGGACGGATCATTGTCATTGGATGAAGACGAACATGACGGGGAAAATTATATGAGTTTGGATGAGTCTTACAGTGACAATGTAAGTGGTCTGCATGTTGTCAAGCATATTGAATACAAGCATCCGCGATAACACTAACATGTACTTGTTTGACTTTGCACAGGTAGGAGGGGATGATGGCAATGCGGATATGGATGTAGATGATTCATATGCTGAAAGCGGTAGCCATGTAAGTTTAAAATTATGCAGGTTAGTTTAAAGTGACATGATAAACGCATCAAATCTTACATATCATATTTAAAATTTGCGCAGATGGAAGTGGAAGGATACTATGAGTGGAATTTCTTCGATGATGCCAATGACCAAAACGATATCGATGCATCTTATAATGACAGCTCGAGCAAAGTAAGTAGTGCAAAGTGAATACATATGATAGTCCTCATACAACTACTTATTGGCATATAAGGTTGTTTGTATTTTTTTTTTCAGGGAGAGGTTGGTGGCCCGTGCGAAAACGATGATGATGCCAATGGTGATGAGTGCAATTTTGACACTGGGTACGATGAATACCAGCAAGAATCACTAGACAGGCATTGGATGGTGATGTCCACGACGTTCAGGACAGACGAGGAGGCATATGATTTCTATAATGACTATGCGAAAAAGCATGGCTTCAGCATTAGGAGGGACAACTTGAAATACGTGAAGGGTGTCAACGCAAGTAGGCGCTTGAGGAGGTTTCTCTGTTCGAGGGCTGGGAAACGGCAGGCCAAGTTTTGTACCATGGAAGGGAGGAAGCGCAGGCTGAGAGCAGAGAGTCGGTGTTATTGTGAGGCCCATCTAACTGTGAAGCTTGATAGAGAGCGCTCCATTTGGTATGTCATCAGTTTCAGCGATGATCATAGTCACACTCTTGCTAGACTGGATGATGTTATATATCTTCGGTCTCATAATCAGATAAAGGAATACCAGAAGCTCGAGATCTTAGCAATGGCAGGTGCTGGCATCAGAAAACATTGGATTTATGACAACTTCGTTAGTAGGTATGAATCATATGCAAGGGCTGGTTTCAGGAGGAGGAAGCTTTATAACATGTGTTATAGGGAGAAAATGAAGTTGCTCGCAAAGGGTGATGCGGACACTGCGATTGGTATCATGATGACGAGAAAGGCAAGGGATCCAGACTTTTTATTTGAGCACACTGTTGACGCAGAAGGCAAGCTGAAGAACATGTTCTGGTGTGATTCTCAGTCACGTCGGGATTACCTTGACTTCGATGATGTAACCGTCTTCGACAGCACTTATAAGATGAATAGGTACGGAATGCCATTCATACCTTTTGTTGGTCTAAACAATCATCGTTGCACCACTGTGTTCGGTTGTGCTGTTGTGTCAGATGAGACCGAGGATACATATGTTTGGGTGTTGCAGACCTTCTTCAGAGCTCATTGTCAGAAGAAGTCGAGGTCTGTAATTACTGACGGAGACGCAATCATGATAAGGGCCATCGGGAAGGTCCTTACTGACGTGTGGCGTCGACTTTATTCGTGGCATATAAAGAAAAACATGCAGAAACACCTCCACCACAAGTCCCTTAAGGAGTTCAGGTCTCTTATTTACTATGCTACTACACATGATGAGTTTGAGGCGAGATGGGCAGCTTTTAAAGCTAAATGGGAGTCGGAGAAAACTGAAACATGGTTGCGTAGGATATACAGGAAGAAAAGGCTTTGGGCTGCGTCATATCTCACCGGTGGGTTCTTCCTTGGTATGCGGAGTAACCAGAGGAGCGAGAGTCTGAACTCTTGCCTTCATATGTATCTTGACTCTGGCATGACAATTGTTGATATGGTTGTGCATTATGAGAACTGCATTGTTCGGCTCCGTGAGAACGAGTCATACGACGACTGCATGTCCACACATACACTCCCTATAGCAGTACTCGACGAGTTCAAATGCATTACGAAAGCCACTGCCCGTGACTTCACTGCGGTGAACTTTTACCTCTTGAAGAAAGAAATGAAGAAGGCAGCAGATCTTGAGATCATAGATAGACTCAGTGGAGCCGTCAGTCAGAGATTCATAGTGGCATGGAAAAATAACAGGCAACTGAGATTCAAAGTGGACTATACACCTACTAACTCAGAAGAAACAGTGAAGTGCAGTTGTGATAGTATGAAATGTAAAGGTCTCCCATGCAAGCATGTTCTTTATGTTTTGGCCAGGTTGAACGTGAAGGACTTACCTGAGTGCTTAGTGCTGCGAAGATTCACCAAGAATGATAGAGGTGGACTGCCCGTGAAACGCACTAGCGATCTCTTCGCATGGGAATGGGCAGGTACTGAGGAGAGAACTAAGTACAGTGAGTTGACTATTTTGTCTGCGGAAGCATCTCATGCGACTATTTTGTCTGCGGAAGCATCTCATGCGGCATGTCATAGACCATTTCTATTTGACAAACTGAAGGCTGTTCTCGAGGATGTGATAGCAAACAAGGACGTTGAGGAGGAGGATTATGTGAGACAGCATAGGGTTGCGCATGACGATGCTTTTGTGCCGGATCAAGATCATGTTTTTGTTGGTGATCCACAGGAAGTCAATACGAAAGGAGCACCGAAAGGGCAGAATAAGAAAGGCCGTGGTAAGGAACCTGGCGTGACTAAAAACGGTAGACTTAAAGGTTCCAATGAGAAACCTCCTGTGCGCCTATGCGGTTTATGCAGAATAAAAGGTCATTTCAAGAACAATTGTCCTCAAAATCCTAAGTATGTGTACACATTTTTTTAACGTACTTTTCTTGTTTAGTTTATTGTTTACGAAATTTTCACATATATTATGATCTTTCTATGCAGGAACATGGCATGATGATCATAGCACGGATTGTTTGAATAAGTGGAACAACTTCTGAATAGAGTTGACGATTTATTTGGTTGTATTAAAGAATACTACTTATAAATTTGCTTCGGTACATCGCTACGGGAGACTTGTAATCGGTGTTTACTTATGTCATATTTGTTGGCATTATACTCGTTGATTTTATATGATATGTGACATACACATTTTTATTTTAGAATATATATTTCTTGGCGCTATAGGCATTGTTTTTAATACGATATGTGATGTACACATTATTTCTTTAAAAATATATGATTTGATGTATAAATCATGGATGTTGGGCGATCGGAGGCGTTCTACAGATGCCGGTTGCTTTGTTTTTTATAAAAATTAATAGCCGTTGGGCCGCGAGTGGCGCGAGACGGCACAAAGGGGCGCAACATACGAGGATGATTCAGGTGCCGCCGCAGATGGCGATCCCGAGGCACACCGCCCTCAGGTGCAGAGGGCGCAGGTGGGTAGAGGGGGAATCAACCTCGGGGCAGCACATGCCAAATTTGGAGCGACGCGTGGCGCGGGCCGGCTCGCCAGATGACACGCCCCCACGCAGGCCATCTCGCGCTGAACACGTGTCGCCATTTGAGCCGCATGAGGCGAGCACGTTAGGCGCGGGCGTTGGCGACGCTCGCCTCCTCTCGGCGACCACAGTCGCGGGCCATCTCCATGCGAGCACAGGACGCGCGGTGCGGGCGATGCTCGCTTCCGATACGTACCCACCTGAGAAATAGCGCTTATAAATTTTCTCCGTCCCATATTGAAAACAGCAAAGGAGGAACAGCCCACATGATTTTTTGTGTTCGAAAACCAGAAATGCAATTTTCAAAGCACGTTAAGTAAGATATCACTGATTCAATTAATGTATTTTGAAAGCACGTGCAACATGTAACTCACCCATCTTCTTGTTGAGGCATGTCGTACAGGACTATAGGCCATGCAGACACATCCGGGAACGACATAATTGCACTAGCATTTGCATCTTGGATATCTCATGCAAGTTGTTCTCTTTGAAAATAAAAAAATGATACAAACACGTTGAGTACATATGGTAAACAAAATATAGGCTTAATTGTACACACATGAATACGAAACTTACAAAAATTTCAACGAATTTCCTGGTAGCTTTAGAGATATTTTCACCCCCACCCCCCCCCCCCCCCTCTCAAAGAATCAAGAATTTGAAACTCTTTCTTTCCAGTGTGCATAACACATGTAATCCAGTGATTTTTATCCTTATTTAAAGGAAAATAAGCCTATTTGACAATTCAAATATTACTAATCTCACCTTTCACATATGATAGTAATGTAAAAACAATTCTGCATTGCAAACGGTACATTAGGTTTTGCAAAATATTCTGTCATGCATCTGTTGAGAGGTTTATTTGCATCTGTTAAACCTTCCGGATCGTCTACCGACTTCCCTCGTCTTACTAACTTTGGGCGAGTGTGTTTTAACCAGTAAGACCTATGTGTGGGTACAAGATACCTGTCGTTGGCGATACTTGAATCCGATATGTACGTCGCGTAAGCATTAATTACCTGAAATAGATGAGTAAATTTAACATGGATGCAATATATTTAGCACATGAAATAAGCATGACAATTAAAGTGCATACATCACCGGATAACCATCCATGGTTAATTATCTGGCAAGCTCTTGCCGCAGATAGTGCTTCATCTTTACCGTTGTTGAATATTTCATGGTTCTTATGTTTTGGTGAGTGCTCGTATGCTTTCACGTACTACACAGCCGCACGCACCATATCATCCACAGAATGATCAAACTGAGGGATTGTTCAATTAAACAGTTCTACAACACAAGTCAATAAAGTTATAGTACAATTTTTCAATATATAATTATCAAAGAAATATTCATACCGTGTTTAACTTACTCGCTTTCGCGGAATGTTTCGCACGTTTTTTCAGAGTCTTTTTAACATAAAGAAATTTCTGGTACTTTGACACAGTCCGCCTTCGCTATTATCATCTGACATGTCCTGTGACATTTCTTGCTTATTTTGTTTCACTTCCCATCTCGTTGCTTTTATTTCATCTGTTTTTAGAGATGATGCTTCTCTTTTTTCCGACTGCTCTGGGACATCTATAGGATCATCCTTCTCAACCTTATAGCTACTCAAGTGACCAGTACTGAGTTTGAACAAATCCCCTCCTTCAGAATCCAAATCATAATGCCCACTGCCATTTCGGCCATTAGGTGTGTGTATGTCATCGTACTGAAATTCTTTATTAGGATACTTGTTTTCATACCTGGACTCACTATTCTATCCATACATATTTTCTTCCTCCTCTGCTATTGTGCCTGGTTTGTACCGCACACCTGTTTTATTCATTTTCTCTAACAATCTCTGCAAAAGTAAGCACAGTAACATGTTATAATTTTTTGTCAATTTAACGAATTTAATAGAGTGCATACCAGAATTACCCAATTTTTACCTGTGCGCATAACTCCGGCATATGAAGCTATTCCTTACGAATTTCCTTCATATCATTCATAACCCGGTCCATAAAAGGCTTTAGGTTAGTAGAGACCTTGGACACACAATCCACTTTTCTCTTGCCCGTAACGGATGACGTTCGGCTACTGATACGTCTCCAACGTATCTAAAATTTTTGATTGTTCCATGCTATTATATTATCCATCTAGGATGTTTTATATGCGTTTATATGCTATTTTATATGATTTTTGGGACTAACCTATTAACCTAGAGCCTGGTGCCAGTTTCTGTTTTTTCCTTGTTTTTGAGTACCGCAGAAAAGGAAAACCAAACAGAGTCCAATTGACCTGAAATTTCACGGATATTATTTTTGGACCAAAAGAAGCCCACGGAGTATCGGAGATGGACCAGTGCCAGTTTAGTTTTGTGTTTTATCACTAGTTAGTTTATAAAAGAAAACTACAAAAAGAAAATGGAATTGAGGGTGCCTCATATGCTGCATCTTTTTAATATCTTTCGTGAAATGATGAAAAGGAAAATTGTGCTCAAGTGTTAGAAGAAGAATGCATTAAAATGTTTGGCACTAAATATTTGAATGATGAGCATGATTGCAATGTTGTTAGTATGAATTCTTTGAATATACATGATGCTAATGATATGCAAAGCCACAAGCTTGGGGATGCTATGTTTGATGAAGATGATATTTTTAGTCCCCCAAGTTCTAATGAGCAAATTTATTATGATGATAGCATGCCTCCTTTTTATGATGATTATTTTGATGAAAGTGGTTTCGGAGAGGTCATGACTTTATTTAGTGATGAATCAACTATCTCGGAAGAGGTTCCAATTGATTATGAGAACAAAGTTGCTATCTATGATGATTATTGTGATGACATGTATGCTATAAAGAACAATGATAACCATGAAACTTGTCATCTTGATTTTAATTTTCAATTGGATTATGCCTCACATGATAGTTATTTTGTTGAGTTTGCTCCCACTACTATTCATGAGAAGAAATTTGCTTATGTGGAGAGTAGTAAATTTTCTATGCTTGTAGATCATGAAAAGAATGCTTTATGTGATGGTTATATTGTTGAATTCGTTTATGATGATACTGAAAATTATTATGAGGGAGGAATATATGCTTGTAAGAATTGCAATAATATCAAGTTTCCTCTCTATGTGCTTTAAATCTTGAAGTTATGCTTGTTTTGCTTTCCTATGCTAGTTTATTCTTGTTCCCATAAATTGTTTGCTCACAAAATCCCTATGCATAGGAAGTGGGCTAGACTTGAATGTGCTAGTCATATTCTTCATGATGCTCTCTTTATGTTTCAATTTTTATCTTTTATGTGAGCATCATTGAAATCATCATGCCTGGCTAGGGGCGTTAAACGTTAGCGCTTGTTGGGAGGCAACCCAATTTTATTTTTGTCCTTTGATTTTTCTCCTGTTCAGTAATAATTAATTCATCTAGCCTATGTTTAGATGTTGCCTTATGTTTTAGTTAGTGTTTGTGCCAAGTAGAACCTTTGGGGAGACCTGGGTGAAGTCTATGCGATCTTGATGTAAAAAATAGAAACTTTTGCGCTCACGAGATTAGCTTCCATTTTTTACTGGAGAGATATTTTAGGTTGATTCTTTTTGTAGATGATTAATAGACAAATTCCTCAAGTACACCAATTTATTTCAGAATTTTTGGAGTAACATAGGTATTCAAATGATACAGATTGCTACAGACTGTTCTGTTTTTGACAGATTCTGTTTTCTATGTGTTGTTTGCTTATTTTGAGGAATCTATGGGTAGTATCGGAGGGTATGAACCATAGAGAAGTTGGAATACAGTAGATATTACACCAATACGAATTTAGGATGAGTTCACAACAGTACCTAAGTGGTGGTTTTATTTTCTTATACTAACGGAGCTTACGAGTTTTCTGTTGAGTTTTGTGTTGTGAAGTTTTCAAGTTTTGGGTAAAGATTCGATGGACTATGGAATAAGAAGTGGCAATAGCCTAAGCTTGGGGATGCCAAAGGCACCCCAAGGTAATATTCAAGGATAACCAAGAGCCTAAGCTTGGGGATGCCCCGGATGGCATCCCCTCTTTCGTCTTCGTCTATCGGTAACTTTACTTGAGGCTATATTTATTTTCACCACATGATATGTGTTTTGCTTGGAGCGTCTTGTATGATTTGAGTCTTTGCTTTTTAGTTTACCACAACCATCCTTGCTGTACACCTTTTGGAGAGACACACATGAATCAGAATTTATTAGAATACTCTATGTGCTTCACTTATATCTTTTGAGCTAGATAATTTTGCTCTAGTGCTTCACTTATACCTTTTGAGCTAGATAATTTTGCTCTAGTGCTTCACTTATACCTTTTTAGAGCACGGTGGTGGTTTTATTTTATAGAAATTATTGATCTCTCATGCTTCACTTATATTATTTTGAGAGTCTTTTAGAACAGCATGGTAATTTTCTTTGGCAAAATTAGTCCTAATATGATAGGCATCCAAGATGGGTATAATAAAAACTTTCATATAGAGTGCATTAAATACTATGATAAGTTTGACACTTGATAGTTGTTTTGAGATATAAAGGTGGTAATGTTAGAGTCATGCTAGTTGGGTAATTGTGGAATTGAGAAATACTTGTGTTGATGATTGCAAGTCCCGTAGCATGCACGTATGGTAAACGTTGTGTGACAAATTTGAAGCATGGGGTGTTCTTTGATTGCTTTCCTTATGAGTGGCGGTCGGGGACGAGCGATGGTCTTTCCCTACCAATCTATCCCCCTAGGAGCATGCGTGTAGTGCTTGGTTTTGATGACTTGTAGATTTTTGCAATAAGTATGTGAGTTCTTTATGACTAATGTTGAGTCCATGGATTATATGCACTATCACCCTTCCATCGTTGCTAGCCTCTTTGGTACCGGGCTGAGAGTTGGTGCAAACTTCGCCGGTGCATCCAAACCCCACGATATGATACGCTCTATCACACTAAGCCTCCTTATATCTTCCTCAAAATAGCCACCATACCTACCTATTATGGCATTTCCATAGCCATTCCGAGATATATTGCCATGCAACTTTCCACCGTTTCGTTTATTATGACACGCTCCATCATTGTCATATTGCTTTGCATGATCATGTAGTTGACATCGTATTTGTGGTAAAGCCACCTTCATAATTCTTTCATACATGTCGCTCTTGATTCATTGCACATCCCGGTACACCGCCGGAGGCATTCACATAGTCATATTTTGTTCTAAGTATCGAGTTGTAATTCTTGAGTTGTAAGTAAATAAAAGTGTGATGATCATCATTATTAGAGCATTGTCCCAGTGAGGAAAGGATGATGGAGACTATGATTCCCCCCACAAGTCGGGATGAGACTCCGGATGAAAAATAAAAAATATATAAAAGAGGCCAAAGAAGCCCAAAAAAGGGGGCCATAAAAAAAGAGAAGGCCCACATAAAAATGAGAGAAAAAGAGAGAAGGGGCAATGTTACTATCCTTTTTACACACTTGTGCTTCAAAGTAGCACCATGATCTTCATGATAGAGAGTCCCTTATTTTGTCACTATCATATACTGGTGGGAATTTTTCATTATAGAAGTTGTCTTGTATATTCCAATGATGGGCTTCCTCAAAATGCCCTAGGTCTTCGTGAGCAAGCAAGTTGGATGCACACCCACTTAGTTTCTTTTCATGAGCTTTCATATATTTATAGCTCTAGTGCATCCGTTGCATGGAAATCCCTACTCCTCGCATTGACATCAATTGATGGGCATCTCCATAGCCTGTTGATTAGCCATGTCAATTTAAGACTTTCTCCTTTTTTTTCTTCTCACACAACCCCCATCATCATATGCTATTCCACTCATAGTGCTATGTCCATGGCTTGCGCTCATATATTGCGTAAAAGTTGAAAGAGTTTGAAAAGGCTGAGTATGAAACAATTGCTTGGCTTGTCATCGGGGTTGTGCATGATGGGAGCATTTTGTGTGACGGAAATTAAGCATGGCCAATCTATATGATTTTGTAGGGATAAGCTTTATTTGGCTATGTTATTTTGATAAGACATAATTGCTTGGTTAGTATGCTTGAAGTATTATTATTTTTATGTCAATATTAAACTTTTGTCTTGAATCTTTTGGATTTGAATATTCATGCCACAATAAAGAAAATTACATTGAAAATTATGTTAGGTAGCATTCCACATCAAAAATTGTATTTTTATCATTTACCTACTCGAGGACGATCAGGAATTAAGCTTGGGGATGCTGATACGTCTCCAACGTATCTATAATTTTTTATTGTTCCATGCTATTATATTATCCATATAGAATGTTTTATATGCGTTTATATGCTATTTTATATGATTTTTGGGACTAACCTATTAACCTAGAGCCCGGTGACAGTTTCTGTTTTTTCCTTGTTTTTGAGTATCGCAGAAAAGGAAAACCAAATGGAGTCCAGTTGACCTGAAATTTCACGGAGATTATTTTTGGACCAAAAGAAGCCCATGGAATATCTGAGATGGACCAGAAGAGTCCCGAGGCACCCACGAGGGTGGGGGCGCGCCCTACCCCCCTGGGCGCGCCCCCTGCCTCATGGCCGCCTCGGGGACCCCCCTGACTTGTTTCCTACGCCGACGCCTCTTATATGTACCCAAACTTCCAGAACATAACATAGATCGGGAATTCCGCCGCCGCAAGCCTCCGTAGCCACCAAAAACCAATCGGGACCCTGTTCCGGCACCCTATCGGAGGGGGGATCCCTCACCGGTGACCATCTTCATCATCTCGGCGCTCTTCATGACGAGGACGGAGTAGTTCACCCTCGGGGCTGAGGGTATGTACCAGTAGCTATGTGTTTGGTCTCTCTCTCTCTCTCTCTCTCTCTCTCTCTCTCTCTCTCTCTCGTGTTCTTGATTTGGCACAATCTTGATGTATCACGAGCTTTGCTATTATAGTTGGATCTTATGATGTTTCTCCCCCTCTACTCTCTTGTAATGGATTGAGTTTTCCCTTTGAAGTTATCTTATCGGATTGAGTCTTTAAGGATTTGAGAACACTTGATGTATGTCTTGCATGTGCTTATCTGTGGTGACAATGGGATATTCATGTGATCTACTTGATGTATGTTTTGGTGATCAACTTGCGGGTTCAGTGACCTTGTGAACTTATGCATAGGGGTTGGCACACGTTTTTGTCTTAACTCTCCGGTAGAAACTTTGGGGCACTCTTTGAAGTTCTTTGTGTTGGTTGAATAGATGAATCTGAGATTGTGTGATGCATATTGTATAATCATACCCACGGATACTTGAGGTGACATTGGAGTATCTAGGTGACATTAGGGTTTTGGTTGATTTGTGTCTTAAGGT
Organism: Aegilops longissima; assembly: GCA_021605205.1. NCBI lineage: Eukaryota > Viridiplantae > Streptophyta > Magnoliopsida > Poales > Poaceae > Aegilops > Aegilops longissima. Next base: position 345,008,535 of record CM038677.1, on the reverse strand, counting down.
GTTATTCTAGTATGAACTCTAGGATAGATTGAACGAAAAGAATAGCTCCGTGTTATTTTACTATGGACTCTTGAATAGATCGATCAGAAAGGATAACTTTGAGGTGGTTTCGTACCCTACAATAATCTCTTCGTTTGTTCTCCGCTATTAGTGACTTTGGAGTGACTCTTTGTTGCATGTTGAGGGATTGTTATATGATCCAATTATGTTATTATTGTTGAGAGAACTTTCACTAGTTAAAGTATGAACCCTAGGCCTTGTTTCAACGCATTGCAATACCGTTTGTGCTCACTTTTATCATTAGTTACCTTCCTGTTTTTATATTTTCAAATTACAAAAACCTATATTTACCATCCATATTGCACTTGTATCACCATCTCTTCGCCGAACTAGTGCACCTATACAATTTACCATTGTATTGGGTGTGTTGGGGACACAAGAGACTCTTTGTTATTTGGTTGCAGCGTTGCTTGAGAGAGACCATCTTCATCCTATGCCTTCCACGGATTGATAAACCTTAGGTCATCCATTTGAGGGAAATTTGCTACTGTCCTACAAACCTCTGCACTTGGAGGCCCAACAACGTCTAGAAGAAGAAGGTTGCGTAGTAGACATCAGCTAGTTGGTTTCTTACTGCTTTCATCATGTTGATCTGCAAGTTTTTTCATTCTATACTCTTTCCTAATGCAGTCATCTATCTGCAAAGTGAGTATGCAATGGAAACATAAGTACATAACATTTGAATGGATAATCAACGTATTATTAAATAAACATTACAATATTACCAATCCATGACCATGACCATTGTCCAGGTCGTACTTGTCTCATTTCTCCGCTTTAGATTCAGTCCAGTTTTTCATTAGGGGACTTTGCAACGACAACGGGTCGTATTTCGGGCCGGTGGTTGGCTGCACCTTCTCCCAATATAAGTACTACAAAACAAATGAAAAAATAAATTACGAACGCATAACATGAAGGAATATTAAATAACATTAATTAATACCATACCTAGAGTAGGGCTAGGTTGCCACATGGTCATTGCCTCACACGGCCGTCCTGCTTGAGTTTACCAATCTCCGTCAAACAAGTTCGCAAAGTAAACACGTTAAAGTTCAACGTGTTGATCCGCTTCACGTCATGCACCAGCGCGTAGTACTCCTTTGGTATGGAGACAGCCGATATCGGTGCAATAATAGTCCCCAACAAAACAAGAACAACCATCCGAAGAAACTCACCGTTGGCGGATTTATTCCTCGCAATTTTTTGGATCAAGTCATCTATCATTATCTGACCATTTTTTGGAACATACCGAATAGGAATTTTCTTTATTAACCCTTTTCCTTCCGTCGCAAGAATGCCAAAAACATCCTCACCTTCATTCTTAAACCCAAATATTGAAAACACATCGTCCGATAAGTGAAATAAGACCTTTACTGTCAGTTTCTTCTTGTATCATGAATTTTTTGTTGTTTGGGTTATAACCTAGAATCATAAAATGCAGAAAAAATCTCTCATTTGTACTGACGTAATGATCAACATCTCTTGCAAGTTTGTTTCATAGAACCTAAATCGTTGAGCGGTTGTAAATTTCTCAACGAGACTTATCCACTTCTCTATGGAACATGGAATCACACCATCGATGTCCATACTGCATGTCAAATTTTTTTCTCCATTAATGTATATAATTACGCAATACCACTAGCAGAAATTGTACGAGGCGGGAAAATGTGACCTTGATCTGGGCGACAGTCGTCGAGCAGCGGCTGTGGCAGAGGGAAAGTGGGCAGCCAAACATCGGCGAGATACGTCGTCGGCTGTTGGGCGCCCTGACACCAAAATGCGGGCAACGTGCGGCGTTGACGGCGGTCGGGGCGCACCCGGTTTTTTTGGCACCGTGAGGTGGTGGACAGCGATGTGCGTATGTGGGGCGAGCGGGGATAGGGCGACGAAGGGCACGGGGCGGCGTACGGGGGCGAGTGGTGGGGGTAGGGTTTTGCCGTGCGTGGCGGTATACGGCGATGAAAAGAAAAGAACCTTTTTCAGCGCCGACTGGGCCAGGCCTGATACCGCCCAACCTATCTGTGCAAAGGCGGCCACCGCCTAACCTGCAAATCATTTAGTCCCACATTGCTTATGGTCACGCTTATTCACCTGTTTAAATACCTTCATGTGCGGACAATGTTGAGTCACTGAGTGTGGCGGCCTTACCTTAGTAGGCTATCGGAAAATATGCTCTGGCACTCCAAAATCATGTAGTGTCACAGCAATAATTTCCATTAATCTTCTGAGGTAAATCCGTCCATGCTGCGGGATTTTTTATATTTTTTTATTCATTTTTATATTTCCATGAAACAGCGCCATTTTTCACATGCTACAGTGTGCAACACAAACACGCGTGCAAAAATTTGGTGCGTTTCGACACTAGATGCATTTACTATGATTTTCTCCGTGAAAATACGGAAAAACGGTCTCCGGACGTGACGCAACGTCCGTCCGCACTCTGATTCCGTTGAAATTTGGCGTGGGAGACGGTGGGGGTCACTCACACGCGCATGCAAAACTTGGGTGTGTTTCGTCCATGTTGACATGTAGTTGCAGTACAAACCTGTGGTATCGGTCAGGGGGGACGGGCATCCACTAGGTGTTCCCTTTCTCAAAGTCATGAAATGGCACCATTTTTTCACGTGCTATTGTGTGCAACACAAACACGCATGCAAAAATTCGTTGCGTTTCGGCACTCGATGCATTTACTATGATTTTCTCCGTGAAAATACAGAAAAAGGGTCTCCGGACGCGACGCAACGTCCGTTCGTACACCAGTTCCATTGAAATTTGGCGTGGGAGACGGTGGTGGTCACTCACACGCGCATGCAAAAGTTGTGTGTGTTTCGTCCATGTTGACATGTAGTTGCAGTACAAACCTGTGGTATCGGTTAGGGGGGGACGGGCATCCACTAGGTGTTCCCTTTTGCAAAGTCATGAAACGGCACCATTTTTTTCATGTGCTACAGTGTGCAACACAAACACACATGCAAAAATTCGGTGCGTTTCGACACTCGCTGCATTTACTATGATTTTCTCCGTGAATATACGGAAAAACGGTCTCCGAACGTGACGCAACGTCCGTTCGTACTCCGATTCCGTTGAAATTTGGTGTGGGAGATGGTGGGGGTCACTCACACGTGCGTGCAAAAGTTGGGTGCGTTTTGTCCATGTTGACATGTAGTTGTAGTACAAACATGTGGTATCGATTACGGGGGGACGGGCATCCACTAGGTGTTCCCTTTCGCAAAGTCATGAAACGGCACTCATACGTCTCCAATGTATCTACTTTTCCAAACAATTTTGCCCTTGTTTTGGACTCTAACTTGCATGATTTGAATGGAACTAACCCGGACTGACGCTATTTTCAGCAGAATTGCCAAGGTGTTATTTTTCTGCAGAAATAAAAGTTCTCGGAATGACCTGAAACTTCATGGAGAATATTTTTGGAATTAATAAAAAATACTGGCGAAAGAATCAATACCAGGGGGGCCACACCATGTCCACGAGGGAGGAGGGCGCGCCCACCCCCCTGGGGCGCGCCCCTGCCTCGTGGGCCCCTGAGCCTCCACCAACGTCAACTCCAACTCTATATATTCACGTTCGGTGAGAAAAACATCAGAGAGAAGGATTCATCACGTTTTACGATACGGAGCCGCCGCCAAGCCCTAATCTCTCTCGGCAGGGCTGATCCGAGTCCGCTCGGGCTCGGAGAGGGAATCTGTCACCGTCGTCATCATCAACCATCCTCCATCACCAATTTCATGATGCTCACCGCCGTGCGTGAGTAATCCCATCGTAGGCTTGCTAGACGGTGATGGGTTGGATGAGATTTATCATGTAATCGAGTTAGTTTTGTTAGGGTTTGATCCCTAGTATCCATTATGTTCTGAGATTGATGTTGCTATGACTTTGCTATGCTTAATGCTTGTCACTAGGGCCCGAGTGCCATGATTTCAGATCCGAACCTATTATGTTTTCATGAATATATGTGAGTTCTTGATCCTATCTTGCAATTCAATAGTCACCTACTATGTGTTATGATCCGGTAACCCCGAAGTGACAATAATCGGGACCACTCCCGGTGATGATGGTAGTTTGAGGAGTCCATGTATTCACTAAGTGTTAATGCTTTGGTCCGGTACTCTATTAAAAGGAGGCCTTAATATCCCTTAGTTTCCAATAGGACCCCGCTGCCACGGGAGGGCAGGACAAAAGATGTCATGCAAGTTCTTTTCCATAAGCACTGTGACTATATTCAGAATACATGCCTACATTACATTGATGAAGTGGAGCTAGTTCTATGTCACCCTATGTTATAACTATTGCATGAGGAATCGCATCTGACATAATTATCCATCATTGATCCATTGCCTACGAGCTTTTCACATATTGATCTTTGCTTAGTTACTTTTATGTTGCCACTGTTACGATTACTACAAAACCGCTACTTTACTTTTGCCACTGTTACCGTTACTTCCATATTACTTCACTACTAAATACTTTGCTGCAATATTAAGTTTTCTAGGTGTGGTTGAATTGACAACTCAACTGCTAATACTTGAGAATATTATTTGGCTCCCCTTGTGTCGAATCAATAAATTTGGGTTGAATACTCGACTGTCGAAAACTGTTGTGATCCCCTATACTTGTGGGTTATCAAGACAATTTTCTGGTGCCGTTGTCGGGGAGCATAGCTCTATTCTTTGAGTCACTTGGGATTTATATCTGCTGATCACTATGAGGAACTTGAAAGACTAAAAAACCAAGATTTATCCCTCAACTACGAGGGGAGGTAGGAACTTCCATCTAGTTCTGCACTTGATTCACCCTCTGTTATGAGTAAATTTGCGATACCTACACCTGCTATTGATTCTGATAGGTCGCATGTTATTGATGATGTCACTTCTACTTTGCATGATACTTATGATGAAACTACTTCTATGCTTGATAATACTGTGCCATTACGTGAATTTATTGATGAACAACTTGCTAGGGTTAGAGAGAATGAAATTATTGAAAATGATAATATTGATGAAAGTGATGATGAAGATTCTCCCCCTAGATATGAATTGCCTGATGTGCCTGAAGGTTATGTTATGGATGAAGAAACTGCTAGAGACTTTTTTGCTTGCAAAGATAGATATGATCTTTAGAAACTATTAGCTAAGCAGAAAGAAAAGTCTTTGAATAATAGAATGAAATATGACCCTGCTTTTGCTACTTCACCTATCTGTATTTCTGATAAGGAGTATGATTTCTCTATCGATCCTGAGATAATTACTTTGGTTGAATCTGTTCCTTTTCATGGCTATGAATCTGAAACTGTTGTGGCACATCTTACTAAATTAAATGATATAGTCACCCTGTTCACTAATGAGGAAAAAATTTGTTACTACTATATCCTTAAATTATTTCCGTTCTCATTAAATGGTGATGCTAAAACATGGTTTAATTCTCCTTATCCTGGTTGTGTGCGTAGTCCCGAGGATATGATTTACTACTTCTCTGCTAAATATTTCCCCGCTCATAAGAAACAAGCTGCCTTAAGGGAAATATATAATTGTGTGCAAATTGAAGAAGAGAGTCTCCCACAAGCTTGGGGGAGGCTTCTCCGGTTACTTAATGCTTTGCCTGATCATCCTAAAAAATGAAATACTTGAGAGAAATCTATTGAAAGAAAAGGTTATTAAAGCTGAAGATGTTAAGAATTTACTACCTATTGAAGAAATACACGATCTTGATAACCCAACACAGGTAGTAAAGGTAAATTCTCTCTATAGATTTGATGAAGGTGATATTCCTCGTTATAAGTCTGCTAGCCAATGCTTAGATGAGTTTGATAATTTTATTGTTAAACAAGAAAACTTCAATGCTTATGTTGGTAGACAATTGAAACGAAATGCTTATATGATTGAACACTTGAGTAATTATATGTCTAGAGTTAAAGGTGAACTTAAACTTATTAGTAAACATGCTTCTATGGTTACCACTCAAGTAGAACAGGTGCTTAAAGCTCAAAATGATTTGCTCAATGAATTAAATAATATGAAAAATGATAATGTTGTTAGAGTTGTGACTGGAGGGGGTAGGATGAATCAGGAACCTTTGTATCCTGAGGGCCACCCTAAGAGAATGGATCAAGATTATCAGAGAACTAATGTTGATACACCCAGTCCTTCTAAGAAAAAGAAAAAGAAAAATGATAGAACTTTGCATGTTTCTAGTGAACTTGTTATTGACGCACCTGAGAATCCCAATGATATTTCTATTTCTGATGTTGAAACACAATCTGGTAATTGATGACCCACGAGTATAGGGGATCTATCGTAGTCCTTTCGATAAGTAAGAGTGTCGAACCCAATGAGGAGCAGAAGGAAATGATAAGCGGTTTTCAGCAAGGTATTCTCTGCAAGTACTGAAATAAGTGGTAACAGATAGTTTTGTGATAAGATAATTTGTAACAAGAAACAAGTAACAAAAGTAAATAAAGTGCAGCAAGGTGTCCCAATCCTTTTTGTAGCAAAGGACAAGCCTGGACAAACTCTTATAATAGGAAAAGCGCTCCCGAGGACACATGGGAATATCGTCAAGCTAGTTTTCATCATGTTCATATGATTCGCGTTCGGTACTTTGATAATTTGATATGTGGGTGGACCGGTGATTGGGTGTTGTTCTTACTTGAACAAACATCCCACTTATGATTAACCTCTATTGCAAGCATCCGCAACTACAACAAAAGTATTAAGGTAAACCTAACCATAGCATGAAACATATGGATCCAAATCAGCCCCTTACGAAGCAACGCATAAACTAGGGTTTAAGCTTCTGTCACTCTAGCAACCCATCATCTACGTATTACTTCCCAATGCCTTCCTCTAGGCCCAAATAATGGTGAAGTGTTATGTAGTCGAAGTTCACATAACACCACTAGAGGCTAGACAGCATACATCTCATCAACATATCGAACGAATACCAAATTCACATGACTACTAATAGCAAGACTTCTCCCATGTCCTCAGGAACAAACGTAACTACTCACAAAGCATATTCATGTTCATAATCATAGGGGTATTAATATGCATAGAGGATCTAAACATATGATCTTCCACCAAATAAACCAACTAGCATCAACTACAAGGAGTAATCAACACTACTAACAACCTACTAGTACCAATCCCGGACTTGGAGACAAGAATTGGATACAAGGGACGAACTAGGGTTTTGAGAGGAGATGGTACTGGTGAAGATGTTGATGGATATTGCCCTCTCCCGATGAGAGGAGCGTTGGTGATGATGATGACGATGATTTCCCCCTCCCGGAGGGAAGTGTCCCCGGCAGAACAGCTCTGCCGGAGCCCTAGATTGGTTCCGCCAAGGTTCCGCCTCGTGGCGGCGGAGTTTCGTCCCGAAAGGTTGCTTCTGATTTTTTTTCTCGACGAGAGACCTCATATAGCAGAAGATGGGCATCGGAGGGCCACCAGGGGGCCCACAAGGTAGGGGCGTGCCCTAGGAGGGGGGCGCGCCCCCCACCCTCGTGGACAGGGTGTGGGCCCCCGGGCCTTCATCTTTGGCGAGGATTTTTTATTATTTATTATAAGATATTCCATGGAGTTTCAGGACTTTTGGAGTTGTGCAGAATAGGTCTCTAATATTTGCTCCTTTTCCAGCCCAGAATTCCAGCTGTCGGCATTCTCCCTCCTTATGTAAACCTTGTAAAATGAGAGAATAGGCATAAGTATTGTGACATAACGTGTAATAACAGCCCATAATGCAATAAATATCAATATAAAAGCATGATGCAAAATGGACGTATCAGTAATGAACATGAATCTAGTGATAATATTAATGATGATGTTCATGTCGATGCTTAACCTAGTAATAACAATGATGTAGAGATTGAACCTGTTGTTGATCTTGATAACCCACAATCAAAGAATCAACGTTATGATAAGAGAGACTTCGTTGCTAGGAAGCACGATAAAGAAAGAGAACGATGTTGATGGAGATTTCCCTCTCCCGATGAGAGGAGCGTTGGTGATGATGATGACGATGATTTCCCCCTCCCGGAGGGAAGTGTCCCCGGCAGAACAGCTCTGCCGGAGCCCTAGATTGGTTCCGCCAAGGTTCCGCCTCGTGGCGGCGGAGTTTCGTCCCGAAAGGTTGCTTCTGATTTTTTTTCTCGACGAGAGACCTCATATAGCAGAAGATGGGCATCGGAGGGCCACCAGGGGGCCCACGAGGTAGGGGCGTGCCCTAGGAGGGGGCGCCCCCCCTCGTGGACAGGTGTGGGCCCCGGCCTTCATCTTTGGCGAGGATTTTTATTATTTATTATAAGATATTCCATGGAGTTTCAGGACTTTTGGAGTTGTGCGAATAGGTCTCTAATATTTGCTCCTTTTCCACCCGTAATTCCATTGCCGCATTCTCCTCCTTATGTAAACCTTGTAAAATAAGAGAATAGGCATAAGTATTGTGACATAACGTGTAATAACAGCCCATAATGCAATAAATATCAATATAAAAGCATGATGCAAAATGGACGTATCAGTAATGAACATGAATCTAGTGATAATATTAATGATGATGTTCATGTCGATGCTTAACCTAGTAATAACAATGATGTAGAGATTGAACCTGTTGTTGATCTTGATAACCCACAATCAAAGAATCAACGTTATGATAAGAGAGACTTCGTTGCTAGGAAGCACGATAAAGAAAGAGAACGATGGGTTCAGAAACCCATGCCTTTCCCTCCCAAACCATCCAAGAAAAAGGATGACGAGGATTTTGAGTGCTTTGCTGAAATGATTAGACCTATCTTTTTGCGTATGCGTTTGACTGATATGCTTAAAATGAATCCTTATGTTAAGTACATGAAAGATATTGTTACAAATAAAAGAAAGATACCGGAAGCTGAAATTTCCACCATGCTTGCCAATTATACTTTTAAAGGTGGAATACCTAAGAAACTTGGAGATCCAGGAGTACCAACTATACCATGCTCCATTAAAAGAAACTATGTTAAAACTGCTTTATATGATCTTGGAGTCGGTGTTAGTGTTATGTCTCTCTCTTTATATCGAAGACTTGATTTGAATAAGTTGACACCTACTAAAATATCTTTGCAAATGGCCGATAAATCAACTGCTATACCTGTCGGTATTTGTGAGGATGTGACCTAAAAAGGACTGGTCACTGGAAGCGGAACTGCCCCAAGTATTTGGCGGATAAGAAGGATGGCAAAGTGAACAAGGTATATTTGATATACATGTTATTGATGTTTACTTTACTAGTGTTTATTGCAACCCCTCAGTATTTGATACTAGTTCAGTTGCTAAAGATTAGTAACTCGAAACAGGAGTTGCAGAATGAACAGAGACTAGTTAATGGTGAAGTGACGATGTGTGTTGGAAGTAGTTCCAATATTGATATGATCATCATCGCACACTCCCTATACTTTCGGGATTAGTGTTAAACCTAAATAAATGTTATTTGGTGTTTGAGTTGAGCATGAATACGATTTGATCATGTTTATTGCAATACAGTTATTCATTTAAAGTCAGAGAATAATTGTTGTTCTATTTACATGAATAAAACCTTAGATGGTCATACACCCAATGAAAATAGTTTGTTGGATCTCGATCGTAGTGATACACATATTCATAATATTGAAGCCAAAAGATGCAAAGTTAATAATGATAGTGCAACTTATTTGGCACTGCCGTTTAGGTCATATTGGTGTAAAGCGCATGAAGAAACTCCATGCTGATGGGCTTTTGGAATCACTTGATTATGAATCACTTGATGCTTGCGAACCATGCCTCATGGGCAAGATGACTAAGACTCCGTTCTCCAAAACAATGGAGCGAGCAACTGAATTATTTGAGATAATTCATACTAATGTATGTGGTCCGATAAGTGTTAAGGCTCGCGGCGGGTATCGTTATTTTCTGACCTTCACAGTGATTTGAGCAGATATGGGTATATCTACTTGACGAAACACAAGTCTGAAACGTTTCAAAAGTTCGAAGAATTTCAGAGTGAAGTGGAGAATCATCATAACAAGAAAATAAAGTTTCTACGATTTGATCGTAGAGGCGAATATTTGAGTTACGAGTTTGGCCTTCAATTAAAACAATGTGGAATAGTTTCACAAACTCGTGCCACCTAGAACACCACAGCAAAATGGTGTGTCCGAACGTCATAACCGTACTTTATTGAATATAGTGCAATCTATGATGTCTCTTACCGATTTACCACTATCATTTTGGGGTTATGCATTAGAGACAGCTGCATTCACGTTAAATAGGGCACCATCTAAATCCGAGACGACACCTTATGAACTATGGTTTGGCAAGAAACCAAAGTTGTCGTTTCTTAAAGTTTGGGGCTGCGATGCTTATGTGAAAAAGCTTCAACCTGATAAGCTCGAACCCAAATTGGAGAAATGTGTCTTCATAGGATACCCAAAGGAGACTCTTGGGTACACCTTCTATCACAGATCCGAAGGCAAGATCTTTGTTGCTAAGAATGGATCCTTTCTAGAGAAGGAGTTTCTCTCGAAAGAAGTTAGTGGGAGGAAAGTAGAACTTGATAAGGTAACTGTACCTGCTCCCTTATTGGAAAGTAGTTCATCACAGAAATCTGTTCCTCTGACTCCTACACCAATTAGTGAGGAAGCTAATGATGATGATCATATAACTTTAGATCAAGTCACTACCAAACCTCTAGGTCAACTAGAGTAAGATCCGCACGAGAGTGGTACGATAATCCTGTTCTGGAGGTCATGTTACTTGACCATGACGAACCTATGAACTATGAGGAAGCAATGATGAGCCCAGATTCCGCAAAATGGCTTGAGGCCATGAAATCTGAGATGGGATCCATGTATGAGAACAAAGTGTGGACTTTGGTTGACTTGCCCGTTGATCGGCAAGCCATCGAGAATAAATGGATCTTCAAGAAGAAGAAGAGACGCTGACGGTAATGTTACTGTCTACAAAGCTCGACTTGTTGCGAAAGGTTTTCGACAAGTTCAAGGAGTTGACTACGATGAGACCTTCTCACCCGTAGCGATGCTTAAGTTCGTCCAAATCATGTTAGCAATTGCTGCATTTTATGATTACGAAATTTGGCAAATGGATGTAAGGACTGCATTCCTGAATGGATTTCTGGAAGAAGAGTTGTATATGATGCAACCTAAAGGTTTTATCGATCCAAAGGATGCTAACAAAGTGTGCAAGCTCCAGCAATCCATTTATGGACTGGTGCAAGCATCTCGGAGTTGGAATAAACGTTTTGATAGTGTGATCAAAGCATATGGTTTTATACAGACTTTTGGAGAAGCCCGTATTTACAAGAAAGTGAGTGGGAGCACTACAGCCTTTCTGATAAGTATATGTGAAAGACATATTGTTGATCAGAAATGATGTAGAAATTTTTGGAAAGCATAAAGGAGTGTTTGAAAGGAGTTCTTCAAAGAAAGACCTCGGTGAAGCTGCTTACATATTGAGCATCAGGATCTATAGAGATAGATCAAGACGCTTGATAAGTTTTTTCAATGAGTACATACCTTGACAAGTTTTCGAAGTAGTTCAAAATGGAACAGTCAAAGAAAGAGTTCTTGCCTGTGTTACAAGGTGTGAAGTTGAGTAAGACTCAAAGCCCGACCACGGTAGAAGATAGAGAAAGAATGGAAGTCATTCCCTATGCCTCAGCCATAGATTCTATAAAGTATGCCATGCTGTGTACCAGACCTATTGTATACCCTGCCCTGAGTTTGGCAAGGGAGTACAATTTTGATCTAGGAGTAGATCACTTGACAGCGGTCAAAATTATCCTTAGAGGACTAAGGAAATATTTCTCGATTATGGAGGTGACAAAAGATTCGTCGTAAAGGGTTACGTCGATGCAAGTTTTGACACTGATCCAGATGACTCTAAGTCTCAATCTGGATACATATTGAAAGTGGGAGCAATTAGCTAGAGTAGCTCCGTGTAGAGCATTGTTGACATAGAAATTTGCAAAATACATACGGATCTGAATATGGCAGACCCGTTGACTAAACTTCTCTCACAAGCAAAACATGATCACACCATAGTACTGTTTGGGTGTTAATCACATGGCGATGTGAACTAAGATTACTGACTCTAGTAAACCCTTTGAGTGTTGGTCACATGGTGATGTGAACTATTGGTGTTAATCACATGGTGATGTGAACTATTGGTGTTAAATCACATGGCGATGTGAACTAGATTACTGAGTCTAGTGCAAGTGGGAGACTGAAGGAAATATGCCCTAGAGGCAATAATAAAGTTGTTATTTATATTTCCTTATATCATGATAAATGTTTATTATTCATGCTAGAATTGTATTAACCGGAAACTTAGTACATGTGTGAATGCATAGACAAACAGAGTATCACTAGTATGCCTCTACTTGACTAGCTCGTTGAATCAAAGATGGTTAAGTTTCCTAGCCATAGACATGAGTTGTCATTTGATTAACGGGATCACATCATTAGAGAATGATGTGATTGACTTGACCCATTCCATTAGCTTAGCACTTGATCATTTAGTATGTTGCTATTGCTTTCTTCATGACTTATACATGTTCCTATGACTGAGATTATGCAACTCCCGAATACCGGAGGAACACTTTGTGTGCTACCAAATGTCACAACGTAACTGGGTGATTATAAAGGTGCTCTACAGGTGTCTCCGATGGTACTTGTGGAGTTGGCATAGATCGAGATTAGGATTTGTCACTCCAATTGTCGGAGAGGTATCTCTGGGCCCTCTAGGTAATGCACATCACTATAAGCCTTGCAAGCGATGTGACTAATGAGTTAGTTGCGGGATGATGCATTACGGAACGAATAAAGAGACTTGCTGGTAACGAGATTGAACTAGGTATTGAGATACCGACGATCGAATCTTTGGCAAGTAACATACCGATGACAAAGGGAACAACGTATGTTGTTATGCGGTTTGACCGATAAAGATCTCCGGAGAATATGTGGGAGCCAATATGAGCATCCAGGTTCCGCTATTGGTTATTGACCAGAAATGTGTCTCTGTCATGTCTACATAGTTCTCGAACCCGTAGGGTCCGCACGCGTGATGATCAGTATTATGAGTTTATGTGTTTTGATGTACCGAAGGTAGTTCGGAGTCCCGGATGAGATCGGGGATGTGACGAGGAGTCTCAAAATGGTCGAGACGTAAAGATCGATATATTGGACGACTATATTCGGACATCAGAAAAGTTCCGAGTGATTTTGGTATTTTTCGGAGTACCGTGGGAGTTACGGGAATACGGGAGTATATATGGGCATTAGTGGGCTTTAGGGGGAAAAGAGAAGCCACGAGGGCTGGCCGCGCGCCCCCCATGGGCCTAGTCCGAATTGGACTAGGGGAGAGGCTGCGCCCCCTCTTTCCTTCTCCTCCCCCTCTCCTTCCTTTCCCCTCCTAGTAGGACTAGGAAAGGAGGAATCCTACTCCTACTTGGAGGAGGATTCCACCTCCCTTTGGCGCGCCTAGAAAGGCCGGCCGGTGTAACGCCCTCGATGCGCCTATATCTCCCACGTGTCGAAGCACGACTTAGAGGCATAACCGCATTGAAAGAAATGTCGCAAGTGAGGTAATCTTCACACAACCCATGTAATACATAAGGGAAAGAGATACATAGTTGGCTTACAATCGCCACTTCACACAATACATGAGTAAAGCATTACATCATACAGGTACAATCAAGGTCCGACTACGGAACCAAAATAAAAGAAGACTACCCCAAATGCTACACAGATCCCCGAACGTCCCAACTGGGCTCCACTACTGATCAACTGAAACGAAACAACACAATGAACATGATCTTCATCGAGCTCCTCCTTGAGCTCGGATGCGTCACCTGCACAGTTTCATCGGCTCCTGCAAACTGGTTTTGGAAGTATCTGTGAGTCACGGGGACTCAGCAATCTCACACCCGCGAGATCAAGACTATTTGAGCTTATAGGTAGGACAGAGTTGTGAGGTGGAGCTGCAGCAAGCGACTAGCATATATGGGGGCTACATTCGCAAAAGAGAGCGAGAAGAGAAGCAAGGCACGGTCGTGAAGCTAGTAGCGATCAAGAAGTGATCCTGAAACTACTTACGTCAAACATAACTCCAACACCGTGTTCACTTCCCGGACTCCGCCGAGAAGAGACCATCACGGTTACACACGCGTTGATGTATTTTAATTAAGATCAACTTCGGGTTTTCTACAACCGGACATTAACAAATTCCCATCTGCCTCATAACCATGGCACGGCTTTGAAAGATAATACCCGCAGGGTGTCCCAACTTAGCCCATTATAAGCTCTCACGGTCAACGAAGGATATTCCTTCTACGGGAAGACCCGATCAGTCTCGAATCCCGGACTACAAGACATTTCGAAAGAATAAAACAAGACCAGCAAAGCCACCCGATGTGCCGACAAATCCCGATAGGAGCTGCACATATATCGTTCTCGTGGCACACCGGATAGGTCAGCCCACGAGTAAAACCAGCCCTCGAGTTGCCCGTGGTGGCCCCTTGCAGTCTGCCCGCTTCGGACCAACACTCGAAGGAGCACCGCCCGGGGCTAAAATAAAGATGACCCTTGAGTCTGCAGAACCCAAGGGAAAAAGGCTTAGGTGGCAAATGGTAAAACCAAGGTTGGGCCTTCTTTGGAGGAGTCTTATTCAAAGCGAACTGTCAAGGGGTCCCATAAATCACCCAACCGCGTTAGGGACGCAAAATCCGGGAACATAATACCGATATGACGGAAACTAGGGCGGCAAGAGTGGAACAAAACACCAGGCATAAGGCCGAGCCTTCCACCCTTTACCAAGTATATAGATGCGTTAAATAAATAAGATATATTGTGATATCCCGCAAGTAAGCATGTTCCAACAAGGAACAACATCTCCATGTTCCGACAAGGAACAAACTTCATCTTCACCTGCAACTAACAACGCTATAAGAGGGGCTGAGCAAAGCGGTAACATAGCCAAACAACGGTTTGCTAGGAAAGGATGGTTAGAGGTTTGACATGGCAATGTGGGTGGCATGATTTAGCAAGTGGTAGGTAACGCAACATAGGCATAGCAAAAGAGCGAGCATCTAGCAAGCAAAGATAGAAGTGATTTCGAGGGTATGGTCATCTTGCCTGAAATCCCACAAGGAAGAAGAACGAGTCCATGAAGAAGACAAACGGACGAAGTCGAACGAATCCTCACAACTCCGGAACGAAACCGAAGCTAACGAGAGAAGCAACCCGGAAAGAAGCAAACAACATGGTAAACCAACAAGAACAAACATGGCATGATGCACAACCAAATATGATGCATGTACGGTTTAAATAGCATGGCATGGCAATATGCACAAACAAAACTACAAGTTAGTGGAGCTCAATATGCAACGAGTTGCATATTGACAAAACACCACATCAATTATTTAGTTCACTCCCGATTAGGAACACAACAATATTAAATGTTGGTTAACATGGCAAGGGGTGAAGCATAACAAAACTATACCATCTAAACAATTTAAATGGGGCCGGATATAACAAACAACAAATCCGGTAAATCCCCATATGCATTTAGCAAATTAATGGAAACAACAAATATAAACATTTAAATGTTGTTATCATGATGCGGATGACACATGCAAGTTTTAAGCAATTTTATGAAAATGTTGACATGAGCATGATACGAGGCATTTGTCGCCATGGCGGAAGGAAAAAGGTGCCACGGCGGTGAAACGGAAATGGTGCCACGGCAACATTCCGGTCTCGATAACTCATGGAGGTACCGGTGCAAAAGGAAGTGTGACGAGTCATGCAAGATGGTGGGTGATCCAAGTCCGGTTCCCACGGGTCGACGGCATGGCAAACGAGGAGGAACTTGCAAGGACGAACGGGCACGGTGCAAACATAGGGTGCATCTCATACAACACATGCATTCGGTCCACGGGTGATCATCTCGGGATTATACCTTCGAAGCATGCATTTTCGGAGCGGTTCACAAATGTCAAGGGAAGTAGTCGTTCTCGTGGCGGTAGTGGAAGTAGTGGTACACGTTGTCTTGTCGAAACAACGGCGGCGGTAGTTGTACATCTCGTAGTGGAACTTGGTGATCCACGGTTGATCGAACTTGGCGCTCATGGTACACGGGTCTTCGGGCAATGGTAGATGTACACGGCAACTGTAGTCGAACTTGAAGGGCCAGCGAAGTCGTGGTACTTGGCGAGTCCGCAGCCGTAGAGGGGTCATAGGGGAACTTGGCGTTTGCACTGTAGTCGAACACGGGTCAAACAAAGGCATTGACGAATTTGGAGGGGAGCCTGCCGAACAGAGCCGCTCGCGAGGATAGCGACTGGAAAAGGGGCGACTTCGGCCTTGACGTGAAGCAGGGAGGCGGAGCTCCTGCCGGGTCGATGGTGACGAGCAGGCAAAGGGGCTGCTGGGACTTGACGACGCAGGGGAGCAGCTGCAGCAAGGCGAACATGGTGGAGCAACAGCGAGGCGGCCATGGCTGGCGCCGGGCACGAGGTGAGGAGGAGGACCAGAGGAAGGGGAGGTCGTCGTCGCGGGAACGGCGGCACGAGAGCTACTGGAGCTCGGGGAAGCTCCTGGAGGTGTCCGTGTCCAACACGGGGCTAACGAGGCCGTCGGGAACGCCGACGACTTGCGGTTGCGGAGGCAGAGAAGCTCGAGGGAGAGGCTCAGGAGGAAGGAGCAGGGCGCAAGGAAGAGGACCTCTCCTCTTGGCGGCACAAGGGGGGTCCTCGTCGGCCGGAGCGGCGACGGCATCGATCGGGAGGCGTGGGCGTGCAAGCGCTCGCGCGCAGAGGCGACGGGGGAAAGGGATGGAGGCGACGAGGGGAAGGTAGGGACGGCGCGACGGAGGAGGAATCGCGGTGGAGGAGGCCGAGGGGGTCGAGGGAGGGAGATGGCGGCGCGAGGGAGGAGATGGGGATCGGGCGCTGGGAACGAGCGATGCGGCGCTGGAGGGAGGACGAGGGAGATGGAGATCGAGCGGAGGGGAGGCTAGGGTTAGGTAGGGGCGTGGCTGGGCCTCACGGGGATTGGTGGCCGGCCTAGCCTAGTGGCATGCGGTTGATGGGCTTCTTCTCTCCCTTCTTCAGATCTCTTCCAAGAACAGAAAAGCAAAGAAAGAAAAGGGAGAGAAAATAAATGAGTGGACAAGAATTTGGACATGGGGATAATTTTCCCGGACTCACAAAAATGTGCTTGTTCCGAGAAAATAGAAAAGGCCATGATTGAGAGATTTAAATCCAAACTCATTTGATTTAAATTCAAATGATTTGAATAGGAAGTGAGGGTTGGGAAGGTCCAAAAATGTTCGGATATTTGGTGGAGCTCCGGAAAATGATGAAAGAAATTATGGACAAGGTTGGAGACCAAGAATTGATATAACAACGTCATGGAGAATTATTTGCAAGTGTGTTATGGTGATACTGAAACAATGGAATAATTTTATTATAGCTCCCTAATAATATTGAGAGGCTTTAATATGTTATAAAGAGAAATCACCATGTGAATCCCTCGATTTAAATGGACCGTAGATCCATACGATTTTATTTAGAAGAGTTTTTAAAAATTAATTGACATGATGGCATGATGACATGATGCAATGCAAGAGATGACATGACGAATGCACAAACAAAACAAATCACACGACAAAACTTGGAGTAGCTGGAAGTCTTCTGGAGCGTCGGTCTCGGGGCGTTACAACACTCCACCACTACGAGAGGATCTCGTCCCGAGATCTAGGATGGCACCGGAGAGAAGCGGAAGAGAAAGAGGTAAGACAAAGTTGCTTCTTTGACAAACGAGTGAAACCAATGAACCTCGAGAGGTTGAAAACTTGAAAGAATAACACAATAGAGTTGAACGAAATTGAGAGCATTCCAGTAGAAAATAGAAACAAGGAACACCATGTGAACCTTGTGGGTTGCAAAGCTATGAATGACGAGTACAATGGACAAGAAGGAATTGGAACCACTCTGGTTGAAACGAGATAAGAATGAATAAGAATGATATAATTTTGGCAGCACTCCGACTGAAAATGGAAGGAATTAGAATCATGAACTTGGCAAGATGAGAGGATACTTGATGAAAGAAAAGAGGATACTTGATGAAATCAACAAACACTGCCTCTGGAACTATTGAAAAAATGGCACAAGGGGTAAGAAAGATTTCAGACCGCACTTAGGTTGAAAAGGGAGGCAAAACTTGATATATGAAAGAACTTGAGCAGAGGACATAACACTCCTGTTAAACGGATAAGCAAGGAAAAGAACATGATATTGACAAAACAAGATGATGGGTCGAAGAGAGCAACATCACAATGCCTCCGGAAGAAAAATTGAAGATAGATCATTGGAATAAAGGAATGGAGAAGAAAATGACAACGTCTACCACAAATGAGTTTGGAAAGCACCCTTAAAAAAGAAGGATAGAACGGAGTTGTTGGAAGACCAACAACGGAAAGAATAACCTTGTAGTGGACTTATGGAAACATCTCAACATTATGAGGTGAGCTTCTGCCACCAACGGAAACAAATGATTGGATTGATATCAACAAGGAGACGAGAAACTTATTTCACCGGGAGGACAAATGAAGAACTTGGATCATTTATAAGCACCATAATTAGCAACAACCCTTAGGGAAAGCTTTAGGTGAAATATAGCCCAAGATAACTCCAATGAAGAGATTGATGGATTTAAAATACCTCATTCTTGACAACATGTGAATCATGAAGCATGAAGGAAAATTGTCAAGAATGACATAACACCATCTCAAGAGATAAGGTAGAAAGAATTGCACTTCGGAATGCAAGATGAAGAATACTTGAACTCCTCAAAACAAAACATGTGTTGGAACACCATGTTTATTTTGAAGTATGGCTTGACGGATCTTAACTTCGAGAGAAATCTTGAAGAACAATTGAAGAATGAAAAGAATCCTTGACGAACCATCATGTAGAGCCTCCATGAAGAACTCCGGTAAACAAAAGGGTGATAGAAAGAAAGAGAAGTTGAAAACACAAGGTGAAGCCTTGCAATGATTTAGATGGATCTTCGTGATGATGAGAGCTTGGAACTCCGGGAAAAGAAGAGAAGAAACAATTGAAACCGAGAATTTACTTCATCATGAACAAACTCCGAAGGAAGGGATTAAACACTTGGATGAAACAAGAACAAGAATTATGTTATGCGTATCCTTCATCAATTTAAATTGACGACAAGCAACGGATTAGGCATACTACTTATTCTCGTTGAAAAAGGATTGAAGAGAGATATTGCTCAACTTGGGAAGGTCTTCAACGATCCGCCGGTAGGATTTGGGAAGAACGAATGAATCTATATGATAACGAAGGAAGAGAACTCTTGAACAAACCACCGTAAGAATTGAAAATGAACGAAGAAAAAGAACGAATCGCCGTAAGGAATTAGAAAAGAACGAAGATGCTTGAGAGAATTTAGATACATGAGCACGGAGAGATCATGAACTGATTAGTGAATACTTGAATGATGCACCGGTAAGATTTGGGGAACAAGAGCTGAAAGCTGGAATGAATAATTATGACATGATGGGCTTAGAAGAATCAAACTGAAAAGACTCCTGAATTGCTCCAGATGGGTGAAAATAATTCTCACAATCGAAAACAACTATGAGAGGGCGGCATCAAACTAGAACCATGAATCTTGAAGAGAATGGAGCAAGATTTAAGAGAAACTCTTGTTTGGTCTTCAAAATTCGAGAATGACGACGAGAAACACCACCATGAATTGTTGAGGCACTCCGGAATGAAAATTAGAAAGGTTGAACCAACGATGAAAAGAATTTGAAAGATCTTGGAGAAAGCCATGACTGATGATAATTCATTCTTATGTCAAACTTTGCAAAGAATTTGAGAATAACTCCGGAAAATTAGAAGAGTCGGGTAAGATCCTGGGAAAAGGCCTGTGGGTTAGGGCCCACTCAAAAGAAACACCGTTGAATGATTTAAAGAGAGACTGCGCCGGTTGAATTAAATGGCTGAATAAGGTAAGACCTCGAAATAGCTAGAATTGATGCAGAGTGGAAACACGAATCTTCAGAGATATCTTCAGCACTCCGGAACAATTGAATAGCGAGAAGTGGATGATTAAGAGATGCACCGACATGAGAAAACATTAGAAACGAGGAAAGGAATATGATGGATATCGAAAGCTTGAATTGGGTCCACCGGAGAAGAAACAACAAAGAAGGATGATGAACTTGAAATTGTTGAGCATCTTCATGGGAAATCACCGGATAAGAACATTGAAAGAAAAGAATGAAGAGACTTCCCACAAATAAAAGGATACATGATTAAGAAATCTGAGTCCTTGAAGAAAAAGGGTGGGAGGGCGGGAAAACAAAACAACTTGGGACAGATGAAACAAACACCGTTGAGAAAAAGCTTAGAATTGATCTTGCGAATGTTGGAATGATCGGATTTAATTGGAGAGAAGCACACGGTTGGCAAGGATTGAAAAGACGACCTTGATGAACAAGAAGGATTAGCATCCACATAGAAATATGAGAACACCATTTAGAATAAGGTATGGAATCAACACTTGGCATTGAAGCAACTTGAATACCACAAAACGGAACAAAAACAAAGGATTTGGCTTGCGAATAAGCGGAAACAAACATATGATAGATCCCATATCGTATCATGTGTGTGTTGGAAAGATATCCTACGAGATACTTGAATTCCCACTTATAAACTCCCAAACTTTCGGTTATGCAATCTGGTGTTGGGGATACGGGACACAAAATATATCACCCAAACTAATAATACCTAGATCCAAATTGTATCCATCCTTCAACACATAACCAAGAAAACTCCGAAATCGTGTACCTCAACCTTCAAAAGCATCCGTTATACGAAGTTATGGCAATACTCTCGAGCTCGCCCAAGATCGGGTTATCGAGGTTATCTCACCAACAACTGCATAAAAGAGATTTTCGATGTCGGCAAAGCTCGTATTCCGAATCTGCAACGATAAAATTGTGACGACAACACCTCGGAGCTCAACTCCCGGACACCGCCACAACCCCTAAATGTCGAGGCACCAAGAACAATGTTCTCGTCACAAAACCATCGGAACGATTCCAAGATACCCGCGTGATCCTAAAAAAAAATTAGTGAAATTTGAGGAAAGGAGAGTCAAACTTCTACGTCAGGAGACCTCACCAGAGCGACGAAGGGACTGAGGAGTAAAAACAATCCTACTCTCCGATATATAAAATCCTAAGACTCAAAACATTTTTTTCTAGACTCAACAACGCCAGCAAACAATCAAGCAGGGGGCTCCTAAGTCGGGGATCGCTCTGATTACCAACTTGTAACGCCCTCGATGCGGCTGTATCTCCCACGTGTCGAAGCATGACTTAGAGGCATAACCGCATTGAAAGCAATGTCGCAAGTGAGGTAATCTTCACACAACCCATGTAATACATAAGGGAAAGAGATACATAGTTGGCTTACAATCGCCACTTCACACAATACATGAGTAAAGCATTACATCATACAGGTACAATCAAGGTCCGACTACGGAACCAAAATAAAAGAAGACTACCCCAAAGCGTGACGGTGATCGTCACGCTGGATACACTAAAAGCAAGTCCGGCCGGGCCGAATACAGCACACAAGACTCGTATGAACTGCGTCGTGACATAGCCCGGCACAGAGGCGCCGCACACCCCCTATGCTTCACCGATTAAGTAATGGATCATGAATTCCCAGAAGGGTTTAAACCCATGAATATTGACTCATATGATGGTACTACAGACCCCGCGGTATGGATAGAAGATTTCTTCCTCCACATTCACATGGCCCGCAGGGACGATCTACACGCCGTCAAATACCTCCCGCTAAAACTCAAAGGGTCAGCTCGACATTGGCTGAATAGCTTGCCGGCAAACTCCATCAGAAGTTGGGAGAGTCTGGCAGATGCATTCCTGGACAATTTCCATGGCACTTATGTGCGACCGCCGGATGCTGACGATTTAAGTCATATAAGTCAGCAGCCAGGGGAATCGGCCAGGAAATTCTGGACCCGGTTCCTAACTAAGAAAAACCAAATTGTTGACTATCCGGATGCAGAGGCCTTAGCGGCATTTAAGCATAACATCCGTGACGAATGGCTTGCCCGGCACCTCGGTCAAGAGAAGCCAAAATCCATGGCAGCCCTCACAACACTTATGACCCGCTTTTGTGCGGGCGAAGATAGCTGGTTGGCTCGTAGTAACAACACAGCAAGCAAACCCGTCTCATTAGAAGCCAGGGATAGCAACGGCAAACCAAGACGCAACAAACACAAGCGTCGCAAATATGGTTACAACGCCGAAGATATGGCAGTTAATGCCGGGTTTAGTGGCTCAAAGTCCGGATCGTGGAAAGGGCCCTCAAAATAACAATTGGTCCGTCCGGCCTCGACCAAGATACTCGATCGTCAATGCCAAATTCATGGCACCCCAGGGACGCCAGCCACCCATACTAACAGAGAATGCTGGGTCTTCAAACAAGCCAGTAGGGCAGGCGCCAAAAACAGTAAAGGGGGTTCTCAAAGCGATGATGGCGATGAAGAGTCCAGATCACCAAACACAGGAGGGCAAAAGAAATTGCCCCCGCAAATTCAAACGGTGAATGTGGTAAACAACACACAAATTCCCAACCCGGACCGGATATGTACCCCTAGGAATGCCGACCCAACGGAACCAGTCGTCCCACAATATAAACTAGGGCCGGTCACCTTCAACCACACAGATTGCCCGGTCAACGCCAATCAGGGCAATCCAGCCGCACTAGTCCTCGACCCAATAATTAACGGGTTCCGCCTCACACGTGTCCTTATGGACGGAGGCAACAGTCTAAACCTGCTTTATCAGGACACAGTGTGCAAGATGGGCATCGATCATTCGATGATCAAACCTACTACAGCCGCTTTCAAAGGCATTATACCAGGTGTGGAAGCCAGGTGTACAGGCTCCATTGCCCTCGAGGTAGTCTTCGGATCACCAGACAATTACCACACCGAAGAGTTAACCTTCGAAATCGTCCCCTTCCGCAGTGATTATCAGGCACTGCTCGGACGAACCGCGTTCACTCGATTTAACACGGTGCCACATTACGCCTACCGTAAGCTCAAAATTCCCGGTCCACGTGGCGTCACCACGGTTAAGGGCAAGGCCGACCTTTCTTCCGGCAGCAACAAGTACACCGCTGCCTTAACAGCAGAAGGAAGGAGGAGCACCTTGCAGCCAAACCTCGATTCGACGGCCAGCCTCCCGGATACCGCCAAAGAACCTCGAACTACTTCGCGGCAGCATATCCCGGCTCGTCCAGAGCTCAATTAGACACTCCGGCGAAGGCTAAGATAGGCCGCATATAGCGGCTCAACCGCTCTCCGGCAAACAAACATTTCTTACATTTCGTTTGTAGGCTCACCTTTGCATTGACCAGGACGGGCAATATGGAGGCAGCCCGAACGCGCAAGGGAATCCTTAGGTGTTCCCCGCAATGACTATCCGACTATACTCCGGATCCGCACGCAGCTTCGTCTTCCCTGGTTTCAGCAGGTGCCACAGTCATATTTCTTTTCCATTATTACCTGTTTTATACGCATCAACGTACTATATAAAATCTTTAAGGATTTCTCCCGCATAATGCCATAACCAATGCAGCGTGCGATGGATCGGTTTTTCTCCGATCAGGTGCTTATAGAAGCCCTAGTACGGTACTCCGAACACCAGGGGTTGCGCCTACCTTACTAAAGCTCCCATGGCTAAGTGAGAGTGATAAAGCCCTATAGTCTGATTGCCTAGTTCGTTGTGCTGAGCACCTCCTTCGAAGGACCCAAAACTGGGATAAAGAGTGCTCAGGTTTATCCCGAACACCCCCGTACTTATTACGTGGAGGCGTGTTTAACGATCGCCAACTCTCAGGTTTAACATATAAAACGGCCGCACAGGAGGGTAAACTTTTATATAACAGGAAATAAATAGTATAAATGACCCTGTTCGGACGTTTACAAAGGACAACATGATTCGAATTCATGGAAATATAATGTCCTTGGTGCATAGCTCCGCGGCAAGGTAGGATCCTTTAAGGACATTCTCGTAATATAATTTAGGCTTGCGGTGCTCCTTCCCCTCTGGCGGCCCTTCGGTCATCAGCTTCTCAGCATCCATCTTCCCCCAGTGCACCTTTGCGCAGGCGAAGGCCATTCGCGCACCTTCTATGCAGACCGACTGCTTGATGACATCAAGTCGGGGGCAAGCGCTTAAAAGCCGCTTCACGAGCCCGAAGTAGCTGCTTGGAATCGGCTCGGCAGGCCATAACCGGATAATTAAATCCTTCATGGCTAGTTCCACCGCCTTATGCAGTTCGATCAGCTGTTTAAGTTGATCGACAAAAGGCACCGGATAATTCGGTGCCAAATACTACGACCAGAAGAACTTATCCGCAGTGTTTCTTTCTTCGGCACGGTAGAATTGGGCGGCATCCGCTATGCTGCGGGGAAGCTCCGCAAACACCCCTGGAAAAATCCGAATTCAAAATCAGAAACATAATCTTCTCCTCAAAAACTTTCTTTACAAGGAGAAAGCCTTACCCACAGCGATCTTCCTCGCCTCTTGGATCCCCTGTAGGGCGCTTTGGGTTTCCCCCCGGGCATCGCTCGCGGCCTGATGTGCCTTGGTGAGTTCGGAGTTTTTCTCCGTTACACTCTGCTCTAAGGTCTCGCATTTTTTCACGGCCTGTTGCAGCTCCTGCTCGGCTTTAATTACCCTGGCCTCGTACTTCTCACCGAGGGCCTGCTCTACGGCTGCCTTTTCCTCGGCCTTGGCCACAGCCTTCTTAAGAGCCTCAACTTCGGTCATCATCCCTAGAGAAAATCAGGGAATATATTCTATAATACTGAAAATTTGATCGCACTAAACGCGAACAAGACTTGTGCATACCCTGTTTATCTCCCAACTGCATTTTCAACTGGCCAAGTTCTTCTTTGGCCCGCTCCAGACTTTGATTCAGTCCTGAGATTTCCGCAGTATGGGAGGCAGCAGCCGCTACAAACGCCTGCTTATAACAGAGGAGAAATAGATGTCATTCAATGAGTCTTCCTGTGAACATAAATTTGATCCTCTGTCCAGTTTCTTCTTTCACCGAACAGTGTATCAAGGGCTACTATCCATACTATGACACTCTTCAAAAAACATAAATCAAAACCTTTTTATAAGGATGATACAAGCTCCATTCAGTCCACTCTCAACAGACTGAATCTTCTCAATCACCGCACCCATAAGGGCACGATGTTCATCGACGATGGAGGCGCCCTTCAGCGCCACCAACAAAGCATCTGACGCCTCTGGTTGGACAGAGGTCGCCGGTATACCTCCTCCAGCTGAGAGAGGCTGCTTGCTTAATTCTGGAGACATATTGGTCTCCGGAACGGCATCCAGCTGGGAGCCGAATTCAAGATGGCCCCCGCCATCAGCTCCCATGGGAATCTGCTCCCCCATGTGTTCGGCCCCCGAAGTTTGACCTCCAGGCGCCGCCTTCACGGTCTTTCCCTCTCCTCCTAGGCCGGGGTCCCTCTGGGACGAAGCCTCGGTGGTATTCACCTGTTTGGAGGAAGGGGCCTTCAGGGGCGTCCCGCTTTCCATAGCATCCGAGCTAAGCGAATCCTCTGATGAGGATTGTTCGGTATGGGACCTCGCCAGACTACAAGAACATATGGCTCAGGTTAAAAAAAATTACGCCATGATGAGTCTGGACGCGTAAGCATGGTCGAACTGTATATACTCACGGGTTTACCAGGGGATAGACCCTAGGGTCCCACGCCAGGCCACTGTCGGTGGCGGCAGCGGACTCCTCCATAAGGGGAGCTTTTCCCCTTTTGGGCGACTCGGACTCCAAGTGTGTGGAGGCCGTCCTTTTCTTTCTTTCTCTCGCAGGGGATTCATCTTCCTCCTCCTTGTCCTCTTCGGAGGCGGAACAGGCATCAGAGCCTTCGGGTATTGTGTCCAAAGTGCCGCGGCGACGAAGGCCGCCCCGGGTCTTTTTGGCCTCCTTCTCTGCCGTCTTCTTCGACACCTTGTAAGGCGCCGGGGCCAGCATCTTCGTCATAAGAGGGACGGCCGGTTCTTCGGGCAGCAGGGCCGGACAATGGATCCACTCTGCCTTCTTCGTCTAGCCCTAGGAGAATCATGGAAAGCACATTAAGCGCTTCCCTTGGGTTATGCGGGCAAAAAATATGATTACTCACCGAACTTGCAGGGCGGGACAATTGGTACCCACGGTCTTTGGTGGAGTCCGGCCATGATTTGCTGGACTTGAAAAGCACCTTCCAGATGTCCTTGTGCGAGGAGCCGAAAAGCTCCCTCAAGGTTTGGTGCTTGGCCGGATTGAATTCCCATAGATTGCAAGTCCGGTGTTGACAAGGTAGGATCCGGCGAACTAACATCACCTGGACCACATTGACAAGTTCAATGTTCTTGTCTCCCATATCTCTAACACGCATCTGGAGCATCGATAATTCGTCGGACGAGGACCAGTTCAGGCCCTTCTTGACCCAGGATCTGAGCCGCAGGAGGGCACCGGATCAAAACTCAGGAGTAGCGGCCCATTCTGTGCCGCGCGGCTCGGTGATGTAAAACCACTGTTGTTGCCACTCCTTGACGGAATTGTTAAAGGTGCCGGTTGGCCATATAACGTTGGGCATCTTGCTCACATAGCGCCACCGCACTCAGCGTGCTCGCCGCCCACTACCTTAGGCTTCACATTAGAAATCTTCAGCCACAAGCCAAAATGTGGCGAGATGTGGAGAAAGGCCTCGCACACGACAATGAATGTCGAGATGTTGAGGAAAGAATTAGGGGACAGGTCGTGCAGATCGATCCCATAATAATACATGATGCCAAGAACGAACGGGTGGAGGGGAAATCCTAGCCCGCGAACGAAGTGAGGAAGGAATACAACCCTCTCGTGGGGTTCCGGGGTAGGGACGATCTGTCCCGCCATTGGGAGATGATGGCTGATTTTCCTGGCCAGGTACCCGGCCTCACGAAGCTTTTTGATATCCTTCTCCTGGATGGTAGAGGCCATCCATTTGCCTCCTACTCTGGATCCGGACATTTTTGGAAGGCCTTTGTGGGCAGAGAAGATGAACGCTTGGGCCCTGGAGCTTGGGCGGAGGGGAATGGATCGGGAAGGAGAAAGCGTGGGTGCGAAAGGGAGTCTTTATCCCCTTATAAAGGCAGCAGGGATTCTGCGCCTCCCCACTTGCCTAGTAAAACCGCTTATTTTCCCCAAGCACTGTAATTGATGGTGCGGTTGGGTTACCCACACCCGTATTGATGAGAATCCCGTGATAAGGGGACACGATCTCTACTTCGACAAGACGTGCCAAGAAAACCGCCTCACAATATGTGCAGTCGCTGGTTGAGAAAAACGGTTCGAATAATGGTCGGGCCGTGGTATGATGTCATGCTACCGAATGTGTCAGCAGATTAGATTTGTCGAAATATTATTCTCTCTACGGTGGTATGTGGAATTTGTTTTGCGGAGCCGGACACTATCCTTGTGTTCAAAATTTTCTACGGAGTATTCGGAGGAGGAACCCGCCTTGCAATGCCGAAGACAATCTGCGCGTCGGACTCATCGTCATTGAAGCCTGGTTCAGGGGCTACTGAGGGAGTCCTGGATTAGGGGGTCCTCGGACGGCCGGACTATATACTTTAGCCGGATTGTTGGACTATGAAGATACAAGATTGAAACTTCGTCCCGTGTCCGGATGGGACTCTCCTTGGCGTGGAAGGCAAGCTTGGCGATACGGTTATGTAGATCTCCTCCCTTGTAACCGACTCTGTGTAACCCTAGCCCCCTCTGGTGTCTATATAAACCGGAGGGTTTAGTCCATAGGACAACAACAATCATACCATAGGCTAGCTTCTAGGGTTTAGCCTCTACGATCTCGTGGTAGATTAACTCTTGTAATACTCATATCATCAAGATCAATCAAGTAGGAAGTAGGGTATTACCTCCATCAAGAGGGCCCGAACCTGGGCAAACATCGTGTCCCCCTCCTCCTATTACCATCCGCCTTAGACGCACAGTTTGGGACCCCCTACCCGAGATCCGCCGGTTTTCACACCGACACCCTCCACCATAATCCACCTCGATCATATCATAGCGGTGCTTACGCAAAGCCCTACGTCGGTAGCAACATCATCACCGTCATCACGTCGTCGTGCTGACGGAACTCTCCCGCGAAGCTCTGCTAGATCAGAGTTCGTGGGACGTCATTGAGCTGAATGTGTGCTGAACTCGGAGGTGCCGTGTGTTCGGTACTTGGATCGGTCGGATTGTGAAGACGTACGACTGCATTAACCGCATTCTTATAACGCTTCCGCTTTCGGTCTACGAGGGTACGTGGACAACACTCTCCCCTCTCGTTGCTATGCATCACCATGATCTTGCGTGTGCGTAGGATTTTTTTTGAAATTACTACGTTCCCCAACATTGGTATCAGAGCCAGGTTTATGCATAGATGTTATATGCACGAGTAGAACACAAGTGAGTTATGGGCGATAATAGTCATGCTGCTTACCAGCATGTCATACTTTGATTCGGCGGTATTGTTGGATGAAGCGGCCCGGACCGACATTACACGTACGCTTACGCGAGACTGGTTCTACTGACGTGCTTTGCACACAGGTGGCTGGCTGGTGGTTCTACGAGAGA
This sequence comes from Aegilops longissima, assembly GCA_021605205.1. NCBI lineage: Eukaryota > Viridiplantae > Streptophyta > Magnoliopsida > Poales > Poaceae > Aegilops > Aegilops longissima. The sequence goes on along the minus strand of CM038677.1, from coordinate 344,979,663 downwards.
TACTGTTCGCGTTGGTCGCGGAGGAAGTCGGTGAGGCTTGCATTCTCAGCCAATTCATAAAAATCATCATAAATCCCGGCTGCTCTCAAGAAATCATCAGAAGGCCATTCACACGGCCGAACCTCCGTGGTGCGAGGCAAGTTATATTTGGGCCTCTCTGCTTCCTCAGTTTGCTTTTCCTTCGAGCTTCGGCTCGATGAGCCCCTCAAAAATCTCTTCATTATTTTCTGAAAAATACTGAAATTTTTAGTAACTTCAAATAAAAGTGAACCAAGTTCAACAAAATTGATAGCAACTACTCCTACAAGTGCCTAGAGACTATATCAAGCATTAGAACTACTTGGAACCATATAAATTTGACATGCAAGCTCAAGAACATGGTCACCTAGGCAGCACAAATTTGCAATAAATAAAGCACTAGAACAAAAACTAATTGGATCAATGGAGGAGTCACATACCAAGGAACTATTCCCCCAAGCAGTTTTGTGAGAGTTGCTTTGAGCAAGGAGATCAAAAATCGCAGCCAAATGAGCTAGAACTCGTGCTTTGAGCTGGATGGTGATTTTTTTGGGAGGAAGAAGAAGTGTGTGGGTGCAGGAATAAGTGGAGGGCGCCACCGTGGGCCCACGAGGCAGGGCGCGCCTGCAGGGTGGGCGCCTCGACCTCGTGGCTGTGCTTGCTTGCTCCCCGCTGTGTTCTCGCATGATATTCTCAAATATTCCGTAAACAATCATATTAAATTGGGTGGCATTTGAAGAACTTTTATTTTCGGGTATTTTTATATTGCACGGATAATTCAGAAAATGACAGAAAATACTATTTTCCTTTATTTCAACTAAATAATGAAGTTAAAAGGAGGGTACAGAAGGTTGTGCCTTCTAGTTTCATCCATCTCATGCTCATCAAAAGGAATCCACTAACAAGGTTGATCAAGTCTTGTTAACAAACTCATTCCAAATAACATGGAACAGGAGAAATTTCGAATGACACTATGTTACCTCAACGGGGATATGCACATCTCCAATAATAAGAATATCATATTTCTTCTTGACAGTAGGAAGAGGAAATTCAAAACCTCCAAAAATAATCGATGGAATTTTTCCAATAGAATTGATACTATGAACTTGAGGTTGTTTCCTCGGAACTGTACCGTATGCTCATTACCATTAACATGAAAAGTGACATTGCCTTTGTTGCAAGCAATAACAGCCCCTACAATATTCAAAAAAGGTCTTCCAAGAATAATAGACATACTATCGTCCTCGGGAATATCAATAATAACAAAGTCCGTTAAAATAGTAACGTTTGCAACCACAACAGGCACATCCTCACAAATACCGACAGGTATAGTAGTTGATTTATCAGCCATTTGCAAAGATATTTCAGTAGGTGTCAACTTATTCAAGTCAAGTCTACGATATAAAGAGAGAGGCATAACACTAACACCGGCTCCAAGATCACACAAAGCAGTTTTAACATAGTTTCTTTTAATGGAGCATGGTGTAGTTGGTACTCCTGGATCTCCAAGTTTCTTAGGTATTCCACCCTTAAAATTATAATTACAAGCATGGTGGAAATTTCAGCTTCCGGTATCTTTCTTTTATTAGTAACAATATCCTTCATGTACTTAGCATAAGGGTTCATTTTGAGCATATCAGTTAAACGCATACGCAAAAAGATAGGTCTTATCATTTCAGCGAAGCGCTCAAAATCCTCATCATCCTTTTTCTTTGATGGTTTCGGAGGAAAAGGCATGGGTTTCTGAACCCATGGGTATCTTTCTTTACCGTGTTTCCTAGCGACAAAGTCTCTCTTATCATAACGTTGATTCTTTGATTGTGGGTTATCAAGATCAACAGCAGGTTCAATCTCTACATCATTATCATTGCTAGGTTGAGCATCATCATGAACATTATCATTAACATTTTCACTAGGTTCATGTTCATTACCAGATTGTGTTTCAGCATCAGAAATAGAAATATCATTTGGATTCTCAGGTGGTTCAGAAATAGGTTCACTAGAAGCATGCAAAGTCCTATCATTTTTATTTTTCTTCTTCTTAGAAGGACTAGGTGCATCTAAATTATTTCTCTGAGAATCCTGCTCAATTCTCTTAGGGCGGCCTTCATGATACAAAGGTTCCTGAGTCATTTTACCAGTTCTAGTAGCCACTCTAACAACAAAGTCATTATTCTTACTATTTAATTCATTGAGCAAATCATTTTGAGCTTTAAGTACTTGTTCTACTTGAGTGGTAACCATAGAAGCATGTTTACTAATGAGTTTAAGTTCAACTTTAACTCTAGACATATAATCACCCAAGTGTTCAGTCATATAAGCATTTTGTTTTAACTGTCTACCAAAATAAGCATTAAAATCTTCCTGCTTAACCATAAAGTTATCAAATTCATCCAACCATTGGCTAACAAACTTAGTAGGAGGGATTTCAGCTTTATGATATCTATAGAGAGAATTTACCTTTACTACCTGTGTCGGGTTATCAAGACCATGAGTTTCTTCAATAGGTGATGAATTAAGATCATATGTTTCTTCAACAAGCGGTAAATTTAGACCGTGTATTTCTTCAATAGGAGGTAAATTCTTAACATCTTCAGCTTTAATACCTTTTTCTTTCATAGATTTCTTTGCCTCTTGCATATCTTCAGGACTGAGAAATATAACACCTCTTTTCTTCGGAGTTGGTTTAAGAATTGGTTCAGGAAGTGTCCAATTATTTTCATTTGTCGACATATTATTCAATAGAATTTCAGCTTCATCCGTGTTCTTTCCCAAAAAATGTAATCCAGCACAACTATCCGTAATCTCTCGAAGCATCGGTTAGTCCATTATAAAAGATATCAAGTATTTCATTTTTCTTGAGAGGATGATCAGGAAAAGCATTAAGTAATTGTAGAAGCCTCCCCCAAGCTTGTGGGAGACTCTCTTCTTCAATTTGCACAAAATTATATATTTCCCTTAAAGCAGCTTGTTTCTTATGAGCGGGGAAATATTAGCAGAGAAGTAATAAATCATATCCTGGGGACTACGCACACAACCAGGATCAAGAGAGTTGAACCATATTTTAGCATCACCCTTTAATGAGAAAGGAAATATTTTAAGCATATAAAAGTAGCGAGTTCTCTCATCATTAGTGAACAGGGTGGCTATATCATTTAATTTAGTAAGATGTGCAACAACGGTTTCAGATTCATAGCCATGAAAAGGAACAGATTCAACCAAAGTAATTATCTCAGGATCGAAAGAGAAATCATAATCCTTATCAAAAATACAGATAGGTGAAGTAGCAAAAGCGGGGACAGATTTCAACCGAAGTAATTATATCAGGATCAACAGAGAATTCATAATCCTTATCACTAACATAGATTGGTGAAGTAGCAAAAGCAGTGTCAGGTTTCATTCTAGCATTAAGAGATTGTTGCTTCCATTTAGCTAATAACTTCTTAAGATCATATCTATCGTTGCAAGCTAAAATAGTTGTAGCAGCTTCTTCATCCATAACATAGCCCTCAGGGACAACAGGTAATTCATATTTATTAGGGTGAAAGTCTCCACCATCACTATCATCAATATTATCAGTTTCAATAATTTCATTCTCTCTAGCCCTAGCAAGTTGTTCATCAAGAAATTCACCAAGTGGCACAGTAGTATCAAGCATAGAAGTAGTTTCATCATAAGTATCATGTATAGCAGAAGTGGCATCATCAATAACATGCGACATATCAGAATTAATAGCAGAAGCAGGTTTAGGTGTCGCAAGCTTTCTCAAAACAGAAGGTGAATCAAGTGCAGAGCTAGATGGCAGTTCCTTACCTCCCCTCGTAGTTGAGGGATAAATTGTTGTTTTTGCATCTTTCAAGTTCTTCATAGTGACCAGCAGATATAAATCCCAAGTGACTCAAAGAATAGAGATATGCTCCCCGGCAACGGCGCCAGAAAATAGTCTTGATAACCCACAAGTATAGGGGATCGCAACAGTTTTCGAGGGTAGAGTATTCAACCCAAATTTCTTGATTCGACACAAGGGGAGCCAAAGAATGTTCTCAAGTATTAGCAGTTGAGTTGTCAATTCAATCACACCTGGATAACTTAGTATCTGCAACAAAGTATTTAGTAGCAAAGTAATATGGAAGTAACGATAACGGAAGCAAAAGTAATATTTTTGGGTTTTGTAGTGATTGTAACAGTAGCAACGGAAAAGTAAATAAGCGGAGAACAATATATGAAAAGCTCATAGGCATTGGATCGGTGATGGAGAATTATGCCGGATGCGGTTCATCATGTAACAGTCATAACATAGGGTGACACGGAACTAGCTCCAATTCATCAATGTAATGTAGGCATGTATTCCGAATATAGTCATGCGTGCTTATGGAAAAGAACTTGCATGACATCTTTTGTCCTACCCTCTCGTGGCAGCAGGGTCCTAATGGAAACTAAGGGATATTAAGGCCTCCTTTTAATAGAGTACCGGACCAAAGCATTAACAATTAGTGAATACATGAACTCCTCAAACTACGGTCATCACCAGGAGTGGTCCCGATTATTGTCACTTCGGGGTTGCCGGATCATAACACATAGTAGGTGAATATAGACTTGCAAGATAGGATCAAGAACTCACATATATTCATGAAAACATAATAGGTTCAGATCTGAAATCATGGCACTCGGGCCCTAGTGACAAGCATTAAGCATAGCAAAGTCATAGCAACACATATAGTGGATACTAGGGATCAAACCCTAACAAAACTAACTCAATTACATGATAAATCTCATCCAACCCATCACCGTCCAGCAAGCGTACGATGGAATTACTCATGCACGACAGTGAGCATCATGAAATTGGTGATGGAGGATGGTTGATGATGACGACGGCGATCGATTCTCTCTCAGAGCCCCGAACGGACTCCAGATCAGCCCTCCCGAGAGGTTTTAGGGCTTGGCGGCGGCTTCGTATCGTAAAACGCGATGAATCCTTCTCTCTCATTTTTTTCTCCCCGAACATGAATATATGGAGTTGGAGTTGAGGTCGAGGAGCGTCACGGGGCCCACGAGGCAGGGGGCGTGCCCGGGGGGGGCAGGCGCGCCTCCCCACCCTCGTGGACAGGTGGAGGCCCCATGACGTGGATTCTTCTTCCAGTATTTTTAATATTTTCCAAAAATAAGTTTGAAAGTGCAACTATCCCTAGGTGGTTTTGGTAATTCATAACAACATATAGCTCATTGAGCTAATGCTATTCCGAGACTATTATTTCAGGAAAGCTCAATGAATGGCATGGCATGGATGATGAAAGTGGATCCCTCAAAATACTAAGGACAAAGGATTGGCTCAAGCTCAAGACTCTTCATTTTACATTTTAGTGATCCAAGATCACATTGAGTCTATAGGAAAAGCCAATACTATCAAGAAGGGATGACGTGTTGCTTAATGAGCCTCTTGCTTCATGTGCTTAGTGATATGCTCCAAAACCCTCAACTACTTTCCCACATCCACATATGACCTAAACCTAAAGCCAAAATCGGTCACACCGATTCTTTCTATCCGGCGCCACCGATTCCAAAAGTCATAGCCACTGCCACAAACCCTAAGCAAATCGGTCTTACCGATAGGGATCTCGGTCTCACCGAGATGGGGTTGCAATCTGTAACGCCCTCGATGCGGCTATATCTCCCACGTGTCGAAGCACGACTTAGAGGCATAACCGCATTGAAAGCAATGTCGCAAGTGAGGTAATCTTCACACAACCCATGTAATACATAAGGGAAAGAGATACATAGTTGGCTTACAATCGCCACTTCACACAATACATGAGTAAAGCATTACATCATACAGATACAATCAAGGTCCGACTACGGAACCAAAATAAAAGAAGACTACCCCAAATGCTACATGATCCCGATCGTCCCAACTGGCTCCACTCTCGATCAATCAAACGAAACAACACAATGAACAAGATCTTCATCGAGCTCCTCCTTGAGCTCGGATGCGCCACCGCACGGTTTCATCGGCACCGCAAACTGGTTTTGAAGTATCCGTGAGTCACGGGACTCAGCAATCTCACACCCGCGAGATCAAGACTATTTAAGCTTAAAGGTAGGACAGGGTAGTGAGGTGGAGTTGCAGCAAGCGACTAGCATATATGGTGGCTACCATACACAAATGAGAGCGAGAAGAGAAGGCAAAAGCACGGTCGAACAACTATGATCAAGAAGTGATCCTAGAACAACCCACGTCAAGCATAACTCCAACACGTGTTCACTTCCGGACCACGAGAAGAGACCATCACGGTTACACACGCAGTTGGTGTATTTTAATTAAGATCAACTTCGGTTTTCTACAACCGACATTAACAAATTCCCATCTGCCTCATAACCGCGGGCACGGCTTTGAAAGATAATACCTGCAGGGTGTCCCAACTTAGCCCATGATAAGCTCTCACGGTCAACGAAGGATATTCCTTCATTGGGAAGACCCGATCAGTCTCGAATCCCGGACTACAAGACATCTCGACAATGGTAAAACAAGACCAGCAAGACCACCATTGTGCCGACAAATCCCGATAGGAGCTGCACATATCTCGTTCTCGTGGCACACCGGATAAGCTAAGCGCATGTGTACCGACGTAATCCAAGTTTCCAAGGAATGGTCCCATACAAGCAGCTCTAGTTTGGACCAACACTCAAGGAGCACCGCCCGGGGTAAAATAAAGATGACCCTTGAGTCTGCAGAACCCAAGGGAAAAAGGCTTAGGTGGCAAATGGTAAAACCAAGGTTGGGCCTTTTTGGAGGAGTCTTATTCAAAGCGAACTGTCAAGGGGTCCCATAAATCACCCAACCGTAAGGAACGCAAAATCCGGGAACATAACACCGTATGACGGAAACTAGGCGGCAAGAGTGGAACAAAACACTGCATAAGGCCGAGCCTTCCACCCTTTACCAAGTATATAGATGCATTAATTAAATAAGATATATTGTGATATCCCAACAAGTAAACATGTTCCAACAAGGAACAACATCTCCATGTTCCAACAAGGAACAAACTTCATCTTCACCTGCAACTAACAACGCTATAAGAGGGGCTGAGCAAAGCGGTAACATAGCCAAACAACGGTTTGCTAGGAAAGGATGGTTAGGGGCTTGACATGGCAATATGGGAGGCATGATAAGCAAGTGATAGGCATCGTAGCATAGGCATAGCAAAAGAGCGAGCAACTAGCAAGCAAAGATAGAAGTGATTTCGAGGGTATGGTCATCTTGCCTGAGATCCCGCAAGGAAGAAGAACGAGTCCATGAAGAAGACAAACGGACGAAGTCGAACGGATCCTCACAACTCCGGAACGAAACCGAAGCTAACGAGAGAAGCAACCCGGAAACAAACAAGCAACATGGTAAACAACCATCACATAAACATGGCATGATGCACAAACAAGTATGATGCATGTCCGGTTTAAATAGCATGGCATGGCAAAGTGCAACAAACAACACTACAAATTAAGTGGAGCTCAATATGCAACGAGTTGCATATTGACAAAACACCACATCAATTATTTAGTTCGCTCTCCTTTAGGTACACAACAATATTAAATGTTGCTAAACATGGCAAGAGGTGAAGCATGATGAAACTACCTATCTAGGCAAGTTTAAATGAGGCCGGAAGCAACAAACAACAATTCCGTAAATCCCCATATGCAATATTCGAATTTGGTACTGTTCTGCCCTAAACACAATTTGAATGTTGTTAAACATGCAAAGTAATGCTACCATGTTAATCTATGCATTTTTCTACCCCATTTACATATATAATTTATTTAAATCAGGGCTACGGTTATTTAGTTATGAAATAAATCATTTTAGCATGGCATTTAAGCAAATTAATGCAAACAACAATTTTAAACATTTAAATGTTGTTATCATGATGCGGATGACATGTGCAAGTTTTATGCAATTTTTATTAAAAGTTGACATGAGCATGTTATGAAGCATTTGGTCACCATGGCGGAACGAAAAGGGTGCCACGGCGGCGAAACAAAAATGGTGCCATGGCAACATATCCGAAAATGATGCCACGGCAACATATCGGTTCCGGTAGCTCACGGAGATACCGGTGCAAAAGGAGGCGTGCGGATGCGTGTCATGCAAGGATGGTGGGGTGATCCCGGATACCGGGTTCCCACGGGGCGGCGGCATGGCAAACGAGGAACGTGCACGAAACAAACGGGCACGGTACAAACATATCGCACATCTCATTCAACACATGCATTCGGTCCACGGCGGTCGTTCTCGGCGGTTATACCTTCGAAGCGTGCGTTCGGGGCGGAATGCGTTTCGTAGAGGGAAGTAGACGTTCTCGCGATGATCGTCGAGGGAAGTAGTCGTACACGGCGTAGTGGAAGTCGTTGTTCACATGGCGACGGTAGTTGTACACGTTCGTTTTCGGGGAGGAACTTGATGAATCCAACGTCTTCGGGACGATGGTAGAGGTACTCGCGACAGTAGTGGTACACGTTTCGTGGATGTTTGAGTCATCGATAGCGGTACTTGATGAATCCCGAAACGGACTTGGCGTCTTCGCGCGTAGGGGTACTTGGCGTTTCCGGTTCGGTAGGGGTACTTGGCGTTTCCGGTTCGGTGGTCGTTCGGGCGCGTATGTCGTGGTACTTGGCGTGCATCAACTGTTGACCAACAGTGTACAGGAGGCAGCAAGGCATGGCCGACTTGGTGTGCAACCAAAGATGGACTCCGGGTGTCGTGGTGCTTGGCGAAAACCACGAAGAGGGTACTTGTACTCGCATCATTGTGGAAGTAGTCGTTCGGGCTCCCGTGCGGACTTGGTGGTCTTGGTCTCCGCAGCATAGTTGTACAAAAACATCATCGGACTTGGACGAATCCAGAGGCGTGCACAGGCAGGGGGCGCCGGAGCCGGCGGGGACGCGGGGTCGCGCGCTCGATGCGGGAGGTTGTTGGCGCGCGGACGAAGCAGCAACGGGCAACGGCGGGCATGGGAGGCGCCCTTGTGTGCGCCCGTGGCATCGAGCACGGGAGGAGAGGCGGACGGGGTCCTGCGACGTGCGGCTCTGGCCGCTCGATGTAGGGGCGCAGCAGGGGCCGATGCAGGTCGGAGTCGGGACGAAGGCGAGCTCCGACGGCAGGGCTTGGTGGCAGGGCCGGCGCGAGGAGACGAGGAGGACGCAGGCGCAGGCGATGGAGGTGCAGGAGAAGGGAAGGCATCGCGCTCGAGGAGCTGCTCTTCTTGAGCGCTCGGGCGACGGGGACGGAGGGCGCCGGTGGAGGCTGGGGCTCTCCCGATACTGGCTGGCGGGCGAGCGAGGTGAGAGACGAGAGGAGATGGGGATCGAGAGGAGGGAGGGGTCAAGGCCATGGGAACGAGGAGGAGGAGGAGATGGATCGAGGGATGGGATCTGGGCAGGCGGCTGGCGCTGGAGGGAGTCGAGGAGAGAGATGCGGGTCGAGAGATGAGGGTTCGGGATAGGGTTAGAGCTGGGTTAGGTGGGCCTTGGGCCATTTCGGTGTGGGAAGCCAGGAGGCCTAGCAGGCGGATCTCTCTCTCTCTCTAATCCCCACTTTCTTTTATTTACCAAAAGCAAGTAAATAGCAAAGAAAGAAAAGGAGATAAAGAAAGGGTTGGAGAAATAATTTGACCATGGGGTTGATTTTTCCGGACTCATAAAATGAGCTTGATCCAAGAAAAATAGAAGTGGGCATGACCGAAAGATTTAAATTCAAACTCATTTGAATTTAATTCAAATGGGTTTGAACTAGGACTAAGTTTTAGAAGTGTCCAAAAATGTTCGGATTTTTGGTGGAGCTCCGGAAAATGATGAAATAATTTATGGGCAAGGTTGGAGACCAAGAATTGAGATAACAACGGCATGTGATATTTTGCAAGTGGGTTATGGTGATTCCAAAACAATGGAATATTTTTACAATATCTCCCTAAATATCGGGAGGGTATGTATAAAGAGAAGTCACCATTGTGAATATCCCTCGATTTAAATGGACCGAAAATCCATACGATTTATTTAGTTGAGTTTTAAAAATTAATGATATGATGGCATGATGACATGATGCAATGCAAGAGATGACATGATGAATGCACAAACAAAACAAATCACACGACAAAACTCGGAAACCCTGGAAGGCAACTGAAGCTCCGGTCTTGGGGCGTCACACAATCTCTCTGTTTCCCTTCGTAACGTTTCGGTCTAACCGAAGTGAGCGATCAGTCCCACCGAGATTGCAATGTAAACTCTCTGTTTCCTTTTTGTAACATTTCGGTCTCACCGAAAAGAGCAAATCGGTCCCACCAAGTTTACCTGACCAACTCTCTGGAAAGCTTATTACCAAAATCTGTCCCACCGAGTTTGTGTAATCGGTCTCACCGAGATTACGTTATGCCCTAACCGTAACCATATCGGCCTCACCGAGATGCATGTCAGTCCCACCGAAAGTCACCAACGGTCACTAGGTTTACTAAATCGGTCCGACCGAGTTTAACGATTCGGTCCCACCGAGTTTCGCAAAATTGTGTGTAACGGTTAGATTTTGTGTGGAGGCTATATATACCCCTCCACCTCCTCTTCATTCATGGAGAGAGCCATCAGAACGAACCTACACTTCCATCTTACCAGTTCTGAGAGAGAACCACCTACTCATGTGTTGAGGCCAAGATATTCCATTCCTACCATATGAATCTTTATCTCTAGCCTTCCCCAAGTTGCTTTCCACTCAAACCCTCTTTCCACCAGATCCAAATCCTATGAGAGAGAGTTGAGTGTTGGGGAGACTATCATTTGAAGCACAAGAGCAAGGAGTTCATCATCAACACACCATTTGTTACTTCTTGGAGAGTGGTGTCTCCTAGATTGGCTAGGTGTCACTTGGGAGCCTCCGACAAGATTGTGGAGTTGAACCAAGGAGTTTGTAAGGGCAAGGAGATCGCCTACTTCGTGAAGATCTACCGCTAGTGAGGCAAGTACTTCGTGGGCGACGGCCATGGTGGGATAGACAAGGTTGCTTCTTCGTGGACCCTTCGTGGGTGGAGCCTCCGTGGACTCAAGGCAGCTGCTACCCTTCGTGGGTTGAAGTCTCCATCAACGTGGATGTACGATAGCACCACCTATCGAAACCACGACAAAAACATCCGTGTTCCAATTGCGCTTGAATCCTCCAAACCCTTCCCTTACTTTCTTGCAAGTTGCATGCTTTATTTTCCGCTACCTATATACTCTTTGCATGCTTGCTTGAATTGTGTGATGATTGCTTGACTTGTCCTAAAATAGCTAAAATCTGCCAAACTATAAAATTGGGAAAAGGTTAAGTTTTTATTGGTCAAGTAGTCTAATCACCCCCCCCCCTCTAGACATACTTCAAGGTCCTACAAGTGGTATCAGAGCTTTGGTCTCCATTTGCTTTGATTTCCATAGCTTTTGGTGGTCATAGCCTTGGTTTCACAACCTAGGAGAGTATGGCGTCTAGCGAGGGAAATTATCACCGAGAGGTCCTTACTTTGATGGTACTAATTTTGCTAGTTGGAAGCATAAGATGAAAATGCATATTATTGGACATAACCCGCCGCTTGGGCAATTATTTGTATTGGCTTGCAAGGTGAATTCTTTGATGGGAGAGAACCGAACCGTGAAGCTAATGCGAAGAATTGAAGATGCTACAATACAACGCTCAAGCATGTGACATCATCTTCAACGGATTGTGCCTCAAGAATTCAACAAAATCAGCCGTATTGAGAATGCAAAGGAAATTTGGGATACTTTGATTGATATGCATGAAGGTACCGAGTCATCAAGGAATCCAAGTTGATGTGCTCCAAAGTCAGCTTGACAAGTTCAAAATGAAGGATGGTGAAGGTGTCGCTGAAATGTACTCTAGGCTTGCTCTTATCACAAATGAGATTGCCGGCTTAGGGAGTGAAGAGATGACCGGCAAATTCATCATCAAGAAAATCCTAAGAGCATTGGATGGAAAGTATGATACCGTGTGCACATTGATCCAAATGATGCCATACTACAAAGATATCAAGCCAACGGAAGTCATTGGAAGGATTGTTGCTCATGAGATGTCACTCAAGGATAAGGAGGAACTTCACAACAAGTCAAGTGGTGCTTACAAAGCCTCAAGTGAAGCCCCCACATCATCAAGTGAGAAACCAACCTTGAATGAAGAATTGAGCTTAATGGTGAAGAAATTCAACAAATTCTACAAAAGTAGAAGCAAATAAAGAAGCTCCAAGTCAAGGTCTTACAATGACAAGAGATCTTCTAGTCGAGAGCGCAATTGCTACAATTGTGGGAGACCCGGACACTATTCCAATGAGTGTACGGCACCCTACAAAAGAAGAGAAGATTCTCCAAGAAGAAGGAGCAAAAGAGAAGAATCACCACCAAGAGAGAGGAGGAGTAGAGATGATCGTTATGAACGAAGACCCTCGCGGAGAAGTAAGGATTCGGAAAGGAAGGACAAGTCATCAAAGAGCTACACAAAACGAAGACATCAAGCTCATATTGGTGAATGGGTATCCGGCTCCGACTCCGACCATCACTCCGAGAGAAGCTATCACTCCAACTCCGAATATACTCAAGATGAAGGTGTTGCCGGTCTAGCACTTGTGTCAACCAACTCCTACGACATATTTGAATCACCAAATGAAGGAATTGGTAGATGCTTCATGGCCAAAGATCCTAAGGTAACACACCCCGAGTATATTGATTTTTATAGTGATGAAGATGACTTGCTAGGTGTTGATGATTTACTTGTTGACAACTCTAGTGATGAATACTATGATGAAACGTCAATTAATCATGCTAATCAAACGAATGACAATGATAAGGAGAAAATTGAGCTTCTAACTAGAGAACTAAACACTCTTAAGTTGGCTCATGAAACTATCTTCGAAGATCATCGAGAACTTTTAAGGGCTCATGAGAAGTTACGCTTTGAAAAGCTCAATCTTGAGCAAGAGCATGAGTTCTTAAAGGCAATCAATGATGATCTCCGCAAGAAAAGTTCTTCTTACATTGCCAAGCATTTACTCTTATCTACTTACATGCCTCAAGTTAAGTCTAGTAACAAGTACAAGAAAGATACTTCTTCTAGTAGTAACAATAATAATGTCAAATCCAATGTTGTTGCTTCTAGTAGTTCTCTTGATTCCACTAATGATTCTCTTAGCCAAGTTACACTTGAGCAAGAAAATAGTTTATTGAAGGGAATTATAGAGAAAGGTGTTTACAAGAGCCTTCCCGGGAGTAAGCAATTCGAGGAAATTGTACGCAAGCAAGGAAGGCACCGGAAGAATCAAGGTGTTGGTTTTGAACGAAAGTTCAATGCCAATGGAGTTGAGTGGGAAGAAGATCAATACCCCAAGACAAAGTTTGTTCCTCAACAAGAGATATGATCCTACTTCCTTCAAGGGGACACAAGCTCAAGATGATCTTCCACCACAAGACCACAAGAACAAAGGCAAGGACAAGCTTCAAGAAGAGATTGTTGCATTTGAAGAAGCACCTAAAGCCTCGTTCGAGTGGGTCCCCAAGACTACGTCAAGTTCTACTTCATCAAGTACAACTACAACTCCAAGGATTCCCATCAAGATGATGTGGATCCCGAAGAAGAAGAACTAGAGAGTTCTTGAGGGCGACTCCGCCAACATTCTTCACTCATATCATTTTGGCAAGAACAAGTGCAATCAACTTTCACATCTTGCACTATTTCAAGGAGTCACAAACCCTCATGTTGGTAAGACAAGGGACAAGGTAACCTAATGTTTTCATGGACACCATCTTGTGTGTGCATCACTCTATGTCTATGGATATTCTTGTTTCTTCCTTGTGGGACTAACCCATGTAGGCAAGTTGAAAGTGCAACTCACTCCAAAGGATTGCTCCAAATGATCTACATCAACATTGAGCATCTACATCTTCAACACCTACATGAAGTCATCATCGACAAAACCCAAGGTTAGTTCATCCCTCTAAGGGGGATCTCACATCTAGGGGGAGCTTAACTCTAAGAATTGAGTCAAAGCAACTCTAATGGTGTGAACACATTAATGCATTATGTAAAAGTGGTAACCCCACTTGAGCTTAAACGATGAGTATGACCTATGATCAAATGTTCTCATTTGACTCCTAAGTCAATATGCTCATATATAGATGACCTAGTCATCGCAAATTGCTTGATAGTTGCTAAAATTGGTTGTGCATGCTTTGCCACATATTTCAATTGCCATCTTATTGGGTGAGCATGTTGGTGCATATTTTACTCATTCAAGGACATCCACTTGTTGTTTTGTTTGTTTGGATTCTTTTCTTTGTGCCAAGTGGATGGACAAGAATGCCTAAGAACCTTCTTTAGCTATCTATGTTTTTCTCGTCTCAAACTCTATTCATGCTACATCACAAAATTTGATCAAGTCAGATTCGAACCACTCTGTGTGAGGAGCACTCGGAGTCCCCGATTCATCATAGACTTAACTATCAAAACCTCTTAATAATCCTCGGTCTGACCGATCCTTCCATTTCGGTCCTACCGAGATCATCAAGTTGATCTGAAGTTTCAATCTCGGTGCAACCGATTTGAACTTTTAGGTCTCACCGATTTGCTATAACTAAACACAGTTATGCATCTCGGTGCCACCGAGTTGTTCCACTCGGTCACACCGACAGGGTCGAGCTATATATAGCCACGGGCAAAATTTTGGAAATTTCTCCGAAACCCTTCGCCACAAGCAGCTGCTCGCTCTGCCATCGTGGTCTCCGGATCGTCTCCTCGCCGCCAGCAGCCTCCTCGTCGCTGGTCTCCGCCGCCGTCAACGGATTTCGTCCCCGCCGTTGCCGCCGTAGCAAGTCCACCGCCAAGTTAGGGTATGGACTTAATCTTTGTGCTATCCACGCCCCGATTCTCGCACATTGTTTTCATATTTATTCTTGCCACCATTGAAACTCTTCTATCCAGCCAAAGTAGTTCATAGATTAGATGTGATTCAAATTTTAGGTTTAGGTTTCGCGAAACCATCTCGGACCCACCGAGTTGAAAAATTCGGTCTCACCGATTTGGCTTATGCCATTGCACTAGTGACTCTCGGTCCGACCGAGAATTACTAATCGGTGCAACCGATTTGAGGATTCTGTGAAACCCTAGCAGTCTCGGTACCACCGAATCGAAACTCGGTCCAACCGAGATCATCGCTTAGGTTCCAAAACTGCTTCGGTATCACCGAGTTTGAAAATCGGTGGATCCAAATGCTTTCGTGGAAAACTAAGACTGAACTTTTGAGTCATTCTTTGCAAAACCTCTGCATTTTATGATGCTCATCTTTTCTATCTCATCTATAACTCTTCACAGGTCAAGTCAGCTTTTGCGAGAATGTCCGATCAAAGTGACAGCCGAACAGTCAAGAGCAGATGGACTTGAGTGAGGGCACTAGTCCCTCAACTTCAGATGAAGGGAGCAGAAGTACTCCTAGCAATTTGCCTAAGGCTGCAACTAGGCAAAGGAGGAAAAGAACTTCAGATTCAGAGGATGAAGATTACAAAGCTGAGGAAGATGAGGCAACTTCCAAGAAAGTGGTGCTCAAGAAGGAATATGGCTCAGCAAAGGATGCAAAGCCAAGCATGAAGACCAAAAGGCCTACAGGAAGGCAACCTATGCCCAAGGCCAGAGCATCAACTCAACTGCCTGAAAGGCCTGATCCCAATGAGCCAGCAGATTCAAGCAAGAAAAGAAAGGAAAGGGTCAAGAAGACCACAGCCAGAGTTATTTGGAAGCCTTCCATGATGAAAGAGGAAGATGAAATTGCTGCACCAGCTCCAAAGGCACCAAAGCTTATGGGAGATGCTATTAGATCAGGGGCTGCCACATCTAAGCCCAAGGAAGCACCCAAAGCTGCCCCCAAGGCCAAGTCTGCACCAAAGAGGAATACCAGGACTATTCCAATTCTTTGAGAAGAACAAGGCCCCAAAGGTTCGAGGATGTTGATGAGGAAGATGAAGAAGGACAGGTTCTAAGAAAGCTCAAGCCCAAGATACCAGACCACAATGATGCCCATCCTGTGGCTGAGGACATGAGAATCAGGAAGGATTCAGGGTTGAGGATATGGAGGATGGAAGATCCATATGCTTCAAGAAGAAGAACTGATGTTGATTACAGGTTCCACACAAAGGAACAGCAGGACTTCTATGAAACAATTCTTTTGGACAAGAAGCCCATAGTCTGTGATATGAGGTGGGTTGACTGGAATTTCATGAAGGAGAATGAATAGCACTATCCTGGAGTGCAAGATAGCTTTGTTTCTTGTGGAGTTGCAGATTTTGTTGGGAAAAAGCTCACAAATTGGAATGATGAGCTAATCATGCAGTTCTACTCCACAGCACATTTTTACCCAGATGGAAGAATTGTTTGGATGTCTAAAGGTACAAGGTACCAGTCAACTGTTGAAGAATGGGCAAAGCTGATAAATGCCCCGGAGGAAAATGAGGATGACCTAGACATTTATGCAAAGAAGAAGATGGGTCACAATTCAATGGCTCACATGTACAAGGAGATTCCAGACAAGGCATTAGGAACTCACAAGTTTGGATCAGTTCACTTTCTGCTGTCAGGGCTGCCAACCATAAATTGGATTCTGAGGCACTTTGTTGCCCAAGTCTGGTGACCACAACATGATCAGAGGGCATGCCATCAACATGTTGCATGTGTTTGATGTGCCACAGAAGTTCAAAGTCATGAGCCCGATCATTGAAACAATCAAGAGGACTGCAGCAGATCGTAAGAGGAGCTGTGGATATGCACCTCGATTCAAGAATTGATAAACTCAAAAATGGGCACAGAAAATATCAGTTGGATAAGGAACACTTTCCACTTCATCCAGACTTTGAGAACAATGAGGTTGTCATGAATGAAGATGATCCACAATCAGTTCAAGCTCAGGAGAAGAAGGAGAAGGCAAAGAGGAGAAGGCTGCCAAGATGCCAACTCAAGAGGAGGCATCTGAGTATTTCTTGAAGAACAAGCAGGAGCAGCTCGGATACTTAATAGCATCAACCCCGAGGATAGAGAAGGGATTGGCCACCTCACTCAAAATCAGGAGAGCTTGAGAGAATCATAGAACAAAAGTTCTATAACTTAGATGTGAAAGTGGCGAGATTCATCTGCAGTGGAGGAACTACAAGAGGACATGCAGGAGAGGAAGTGCAAAACAACAAGCGATGCATTTGCAGAGTGCCTAGAGCCCAGAGGTCGATGCAAGTGCGATGTGATGCACACAAGAGCAACTTCATCCGCACCAGCTACTGACCTCAAGACCACCAGCTCCAAAGATCTACATCAGCTCCAGCTCCATCTACTTCAGCTCAAGCTTTGGTCCTCGGCGTTATCCAGGACTCCACCACCAGCAGATCAAGCCTGAGAGTCGATCTAGCACTATGCATTTTCTATGAACTTTTTGGTAACTTGTTGCCATAGGGGGAGAAAATGTATAGATCATAGGCTTCGAGAGAGAGAGAGAGAGTGCTGCTTTTGTTCTCTCTTGCTTTATTTGATGGTTTTTCAATCTCTGTTTGCTTTTGGTTGAGATGCTATGCTTGTGAGACATTGATGATCATGTGTTTGATCATAAGCTACACTTATGCATGTTTGATGATATTATCCTATCTATCTTATGTGATCACTCACTATGCTTGGTGATGAGTGCATGTATTCATTGTTTATTATTTTAAGCGCTCCACCAAGATGTATGTGACATGGAAGAGTAACCCATGAGCCTAATTCATTGTGCATTTGCAGTCCAAAGAAAATCTAAAACTATGCACAAATTTAGGGGGAGCTCTTGCTTATCACATACTTCTCAAAGCGACGATGTTATTTAATTTTTATTATCATTTGTCGAAGCTTTGATCTATATGTTGTCATCAATTACCAAAAAGGGGGAGATTGAAAGTGCAACTATCCGTAGGTGGTTTTGGTAATTCATAACAACATATAGCTCATTGAGCTAATGCTATTCCAAGACTATTATTTCAGGAAAGCTCAATGAATAGCATGGCATGGATGATGAAAGTGGATCCCTCAAAATACTAAGGACAAAGGATTGGCTCAAGCTCAAAAGCTCAAGACTCTTCATTTTACATTTTAGTGATCCAAGATCACATTGAGTCTAAGGAAAAGCCAATACTATCAAGAAGGGATGAGGTGTTGCTTAATGAGCCTCTTGCTTCATGTGCTTAGTGATATGCTCCAAAACCCTCAACTACTTTCCCACATCCACATATGACCTAAACCTAAAGCCAAAATCGGTCACACCGATTCTTTCTATCCGGCGCCACCGATTCCAAAAGTCATAGCCACTGCCACAAACCCTAAGCAAATCGGTCTTACCGATAGGGATCTCGGTCTCACCGAGATGGGGTTGCAATCTCTCTGATTCCCTTCGTAACATTTCGGACTAACCGAAGTGAGCGATCGGTCCCACCGAGATTGCAATGTAAACTCTCTGTTTCCTTTTTGTAACATTTCGGTCTCACCGAAAAGAGCAAATCGGTCCCACCGAGTTTACCTGACCAACTCTCTAGAAATCTTATTACCAAAATCGGTCCCACCGAGTTTGTGTAATCGGTCTCACCGAGATTACGTTATGCCCTAACCCTAACCATATCGGCCTCACCGAGATGCATGTCAGTCCCACCGAAAATCACTAACGGTCACTAGGTTTACTAAATCGGTCCGACCGAGTTTAACGATTCGGTCCCACCGAGTTTGGTAAATTGTGTGTAACGGTTAGATTTTGTGTGGAGGCTATATATACCCCTCCACCTCCTCTTCATTCGTGGAGAGAGCCATCGAAACTAACCTACACTTCCATCTTACCATTTCGAGAGAGAACCACCTACTCATGTGTTGAGGCCAAGATATTCCATTCCTACCATATGAATCTTAATCTCTAGCCTTCCCCTGTTGCTTTCCACTCAAACCCTCTTTCCACCAGATCCAAATCCTATGAGAGAGAGTTGAGTGTTGGGGAGACTATCATTTGAAGCACAAGAGCAAGGAGTTCATCATCAACACACCATTTGTTACTTCTTGGAGAGTGGTGTCTCCTAGATTGGCTAGGTGTCACTTGGGAGCCTCCGACAAGATTGTGGAGTTGAACCAAGGAGTTTGTAAGGGCAAGGAGATCGCCTACTTCGTGAAGATCTACCGCTAGTGAGGCAAGTCCTTCGTGGTTGACGGCCATGGTGGGATAGACAAGGTTGCTTCTTCGTGGACCCTTAGTGGGTGGAGCCTCCGTGGACTCAAGGCAGCTGCTACCCTTCGTGGGTTGAAGTCTCCATCAACGTGGATGTACGATAGCACCACCTATCGGAACCACGACAAAAACATCCGTGTCTCCAATTGCGTCTGAATCCTCCAAACCCTTCCCCTTACTTTCTTGCAAGTTGCATGCTTTATTTTCCGCTGCCTATATACTCTTTGCATGCTTGCTTGAATTGTGTGATGATTGCTTGACTTGTCCTAAAATAGCTAAAATCTGCCAAACTATAAAATTGGGAAAAGGTTAAGTTTTTATTGGTCAAGTAGTCTAATCACCCCCCTATAGACATACTTCAAGGTCCTACAAAGTTCCATGGAGTTTCAGGTCATTCCGAGAACTTTTGTTTCTGCACATAAATAACACCATGGCAATTCTGCTGAAAACAGCGTCAGTCCGGGTTAGTTCCATTCAAATCATGCAAGTTAGAGTCCAAAACAAGGGCAAAAGTGTTTGGAAAAGTAGATACGACGGAGACGTATCACAGGGCATGTTGTGATGTGATATGGTCAAGACGTGATGAGATATAAATTGTTGTATGAGATGATCATGTTTTGTTAAAGTTATCGGCAACTGGCAGGTGCGTTATGGTTGTCTCTTTATTGCATAAGATGCAATTGCCATGTAATTGCTTTACTTTATCGCTATGTGATAGCAATAGTTGCAAAAGCAATAGCTGGTGAGACGACCATGTGACGACACGTTGATAAAATATCAAGATGATGGAGATCATGGTGTCATGCCGGTAATAATGGAGATCATGACAGTACTTTGGAGAAGGAGATCAAAAGCACAATATGATGATGGCCATATCATGTCGCATATTTTGATTGCATGTGATGTTTATCTTTTATACATCTTATTTTGCTTAGTTCGGCGGTAGCTTTATAAGATGATCCCTTACTAAAATTTCAAGGTATAAGTGTTCTCCCTGAGTATGCACCGTTGCGACAGTTCTTCATGCTGAGACACCATGTGATGATCGGGTGTGATAAGCTCTACGTTCACATACAACGGGTGCAAGCCAGTTTTGCACACGCAGAATACTCGGGTTAAACTTGACGAGCCTAGCATATGCAGATATGGCCTTGGAACACTGGAGACCGAAAGGTTGAGTGTGAATCATATAGTATATATGATCAACATAGTGATGTTCACCATTGAAAACTACTTCATCTCACGTGATGATCGGACATGGTTTAGTTGATTTGGATCACGTGATCATTTAGATGACCAGAGCGATGTCTGTCTAAGTGGGAGTTCTTAAGTAATATGATTAATTGGACTTTAATTTATCATGAAATTAGTCCTGATAGTATTTGCATGACTATGTTGTAGATCAATAGCTCGCGATGTAGCTCCCCATTTATTTTTTATATGTTCCTAGAGAAAAAACTATGTTGAAAGATGATACTAGCAATGATGCGGACTAGGTCCGTATCTAAGGATTATCCTCATTGCTGCACAGAAGAATTATGTCCTTGATGCACCTCTAGGTGACAGACCTATTGCAGGAGCAGATGTAGACGTTATGAACATTTTACAAGCTCAGTATGATGACTACTTGATAGTTTAGTGCACCATACTTTACGGCTTAGAACCGGGACTTCAAAAATATTTTGAACGCCACAGAGCATATAAGATGTTCCAAGAGTTGAAATTGGTATTTCAGACTCATGCCCGAGTCGAGAGGTACGAGACCTCTGACAAGTACTTTGCCTACAAAATGGAGGAGAATAGCTCAACCAGTGAGCATGTGCTCAGAATGTCTGAGTACTACAATCGCTTGAATCAAGTGGGAGTTAATCTTCCAGATAAGATAGTGATTGATTCTCTAGTCACTATCACCAAGTTACTGGAACTTCGTGATGAACTATAATATGCAAGGGATAATGGAAACGAATCCCAAGCTCTTCGTGATGCTGAAATCGACGAAGGTAGAAATCAAGAAAAGCATCAAGTGTTGATGGTTGACAAGACCACTAGTTTCTAGAAAAGGGAAAAGGGAAGAAGGGAACTTCAAGGAGAATGGCAAGCAAGTTGCTGCTCAAGTGAAGAAGCCCAAGTCTAAACCTAAGCCTGAGACTAAGTGCTTCTACTGCAAAGGGACTGGTCACTGGAAGCGGAACTTCCCCAAGTATTTGGCGGATAAGAAGGATGGCAAAGTGAACAAGGTATATTGATATACATGTTATTGATGTGTACTTTACTAGTGTTTATAGCAACCCCTCAGTATTTGATACTAGTTCAGTTGCTAAAGATTAATAACTCGAAACAGGAGTTGCAGAATGAACAGAGACTAGTTAAGGGTGAAGTGATGATGTGTGTTGGAAGTAGTTCCAAGATTGATATGATCATCATCGCACACTCCCTATACTTTCGGGATTAGTGTTGAACCTAAATAAATGTTATTTGGTGTTCGCGTTGAGCATGAATATGATTTGATCATGTTTATTGCAATACAGTTATTCATTTAAAGTCAGAGAATAGCTGTTGTTCTATTTACATGAATAAAACCTTCGATGGTCATACACCCAATGAAAATAGTTTGTTGGATGTCGATCGTAGTGATACACATATTCATAATATTGAAGCCAAAAGATGCAAAGTTAATAATGATAGTGCAACTTATTTGTGGCATGGCGTTTAGGTCATATTGGTGTAAAGCGCATGAAGAAACTCCATGCTGATGGGCTTTTGGAATCACTTGATTATGAATCACTTGATGCTTGCAAACCATGCCTCATGGGCAAGATGACTAAGACTCCGTTCTCTAGAACAATATAGCGAGCAACTGAATTATTGGAAATAATTCATACTAATGTATGTGGTCCGATAAGTGTTAAGGCTCGCGGCGGGTATCGTTATTTTCTGACCTTCACAGTGATTTGAACAGATATGGGTATATCTACTTGATGAAACACAAGTCTAAAACGTTTGAAAAGTTCAAGAATTTCAGAGTGAAGTGGAGAATCGTCATAACAAGAAAATAAAGTTTCCACGATTTGATCACAGAGGCGAATATTTGAGTTATGAGTTTGGCCTTCAATTAAAACAATATGGAATAGTTTCACAAACTCATGCCACCTGGAACACCACAGCATAATGGTGTGTCCGAACGTCATAACCGTACTTTATTGAATATAGTGCAATCTATGATGTCTCTTACCGATTTACCACTATCGTTTTGGGGTTATGCATTAGAGACAACTGCATTCACGTTAAATAGGGCACCATCTAAATCCAATGAGATGACACATTATGAACTATGGTTTGGCAAGAAACCAAAGTTTTCGTTTCTTAAAGTTTGGGGTTGCGATGCTTATGTGAAAAAGCTTCAACCTGATAAGCACGAACCCAAATTGGAGAAATGTTTCTTCATAGGATACCCAAAGGAGACTGTTGGGTACACCTTCTATCACAGATCCGAAGGCAATATCTTTGTTGCTAAGAATGGATCCTTTCTAGAGAAGGAGTTTCTCTCGAAAGAAGTTAGTGGGAGGAAAGTAGAACTCGATGAGGTAACTGTACCTGCTCCCTTATTGGAAAGTAGTTCATCATAGAAATCTGTTCCTCTGACTCCTGCACCAATTAGTGAGGAAGCTAATGATGATGATCATATAACTTCAGATCAAGTCACTACCAAACCTCGTAGGTCAACTAGAGTAAGATCCGCACCAGAGTGGTACGGTAATTGTCGGTGTACTAGAGTAGGGGTACCCTAGTATCCCGAACTCGTGCACGGGCAGTTGCAGCGCCCTGCGGCAGGGCTTGCCTAGTGACCGCCAAGGTCCTCCGCGGCTCCTTTGGAGCCATTCAAGAACAAAGTATTCAAGACCCCGGCAAGAGGAGCTTGCCGGGAAGGCCACTCAAGGCACGAAGGAAACAAGACCCCGGCAAGAGGAGCTTGCCGGGAAGGCTTGGTGAGCGACAAGCTACCAAGCGCGACAAGGATTCAGCCGCGGCAAGGTGCTTGCCGCGGCAGGCAAACCTCTCTTCATCTCCGCTCCAGCTCATCCACCAATGTGTCGCCATGGGGCCACTCCAGGCGTGCGTGTCAAGAGGCTGTGCAGCCAGTGGAGAGCAGCGATAAGCGGCGCTGACAGGCTTACCATCATGGCAAACGGTGGTGCACTTGACGGTCCTCACAGCCTTTTTAGGCGACAGTGGACGGGCATTTATTGATCTTGTCCCTTGCCGTTAGAGTTAGGTATAATGCATCGCATAATCGTACAAGTCGGTGTACCAACCACTGTTTTTCCATTTGTACCCTCATCTACATTGCCACTGTGGTGACCCCTTGAGCCTATAAAAGGAGGCCCATGTGCAACGAGAAAGGGTTCGGTTCATTCGACTCATTCGAGACCACACTCACTCGGGCTAGGTTTTGTAGCTCTCATTGCTCCCCGGCAAGAACACAATACAATCAACCAAGCAGCAGAGGAGTATTATCTCCGGAGAGCTCGAAGTTGGGTAAACTGCTCGTGTGCATCGCCTCGATCCGCTCTTTGTGCAATCTCCGCCCCCATCGAACCACAAGGGACTCGGTCCGCTTGGTCCCATAGGTGTTCGTGGGTCACGATCAACTTCCCGACATCTTTGGCGCGCGGTAGGGGCGCCGAGGCTGTGTGAACCTGATCCGGCGTTCACACGAGCAACTTCTTCATCATCTTCGTCAACATGCCACCGAAGAAGAAGGCTTCGGCGGCAGCAGAGCCGTCCGCGTCAAACCCACCACCACCGGAGCTGACGAGTGGTGGGGAAGACGCTGGCGGAGGAACCGGCGTCGTCGAGGGAGCCCACGACGCTGCCAAGTCCAAGGACAAGGCGGCGCAGACCAAGGCGTCCGGATACGTACCGCATCCATCTCAGGAGGCGCGAGACCGACAGCGTCATGGTGCTCGCAGTGCCATACGTTCGTTGGGCCAAGATCGAGCTGGTGGATCCAGAGACGCTCAAGAACAGCTCGCGCACCAACAGGCTGGTGCGAGTGGGGCACGGTCGCCTGGACGGGATGCTGCTCTTTCTAACATATTTAGAAGTCCGAGCACATCCCGCTCCTCGCACCGTTCACCATTGCCACCCACCACTCAAGCGGAAGCTTTGGCGCGGCTCAATCGCTCTCGGATTACCCTCCAACGGCCGACAAGGTCGACGAATGGAGGGCCACCATTCAAAGTCTCATCGGCTTTGCCAACGGCGATACTCCGCGGCAACCAACTGCATCCTTGCCGCGGCGAGACGACAAGGCACGAGCCGGTGGCGACGAAACATGCGGGGGTGCAACCACCATGCACTCTCCGTCCCGAAGGCCAAGATCACCGACTCGTTGGATCCACCTCGACAGCGACTCCACCGCGTCGTCGGATCCACGAGCTCGCCGTGATCAGCACCAAGTTCTTCAAGAACGACAACAAGAAGACACTCGAACCCGCATCGAGCGCCGAAGAGAAGCGCGGCGTCAATCCGACCAGCATGCTGGGCCCGCTGTTGACATGCAAGCGCCAGAGAACGGTGACTTGTCAGACGCGGTAGGTTGCCCTGCGCTCACTCGTGAGCTGCGGCAAGTCCAAATGGTCTGACAAGAAAAACTTCAAGCGGATGTGCGCGAGAAGTATGATGGCAGGACACACCCATCGGAGTTCTCAAGATCTACACCATTGCGGTGCAAGCTGCGGGGGGACGAGACGACAAGATCCTCGCCAACTACTTCCCACTGGTACTCAAGCCAAATGTCAGATCTTGGCTCATGCACTTGCCGGACAGTTCCATATCTTCTTGGGCAGATCTGTGCCATCAGTTTGTCGGCGCCTTCACAGGCGGCCACAAGCCTCATGGCCAAGAGAGTGACCTTCACCGCCGCCTGAAGGAAGGAGAGTCCCGCGCAAGTTCATTCGTAGATTCACCGTGTGCACTACAACATCCCAGATGTCCACCCCTGTCGCGGTGATCGGTAGCGTTTCATCGAACGCGCGGAACCGCAGGATGAGGGAGGAGATGGCGATGTGCAAAGTCAAGGACGTCGATGAGCTGTATGCCTTGGCCGACAAGTGTGCACGCTACCGAGGAAGGAAGAAGACTCCTGGGAGAATGTTGAAGCGGGATCTCGACGGTGAGGAGACCGCCCGGCAAAGAAGAGCCGTGGCGGAACAATGTAAAGAAGAAGAGCAAAGAGGTACTAGTTGTCGAGCAGTCCGCAACGGAGGTGGCACCAAGAAGACCAAGGTTGGTGGCTCGGCAAGGAGGTTGCCGCTGACACCGACCGCCAAGCTGTGGCTGCCGCCGACAAGCAGGACAGCTCCAACAAACAGTACTGCAAGATTCACCGCACCAAGGGCCACGACCTCCAGAGCTGCAAGAAGGTCGAGCAGCTTTTAGAACAGCAGAAGGCTGAGTATGAGCGGCGAGACAAGGAGAAGGCCCAGGAAGGTGCTGGGGCAACTAGCAAGAAGAGACCCGGCCGGGGAGGACGCCGCGGAAAGGCCAAGCAGCGGCAAGGAGACAGACCTCCCCGCGGCCGCGACAAGGATGAAGACGATGATGACGATGAAGACATGGAAGATGATGAAGCTGATGAGCAGGATTTTCAGAAAGCCACGGAGGTTCTCTGCGTTGACGGTGGTGCTTCTCTCAGATACCTCACACCGCCAGCTCAAGCAATGGATGCGGAGGTTAATGCAGCAGAATCCATCCGTAGAGTCACGTGAGCCCTCAAGTGGTCCAGCACGCCTATCATCTTTGATATTGAGGACCACCCTGATCGCATAACAGCGGTCGGGTGTTTGCCGATGTTGGTCTCACCAACTATCCGCAACCTCAAAGTCACCAAGATGTTAGTTGACGGTGGGGCCGGCTTAAACCTGATCTCCTCCGCAGTGCTCCAGAAGCTTCAAATCCCTGACAGCGAGCTCGAAGAGACTGGCACTTTCCAAGGAATCAACCCAGGAAGGAGCAAGCCGAAAGGGAAGATCACATCGCCAAGAATATTTGGCAGCGAGCTAAACTTCAGGATCGAGAGAGTCACGCTCGACGTTGTTGATTTCCCATTGCCTACAATGGAATACTTGGTCGCCCAAAGACTCGCCAAGTTCATGGCAGCCTCTCATTATGCGTATAACTTACTCAAGATGCCCGCCCGATAAGCGTCATTTCTGTTCATGGTGACAAGAAAGATGATCTTATCTGCGCCGACAAGATTTGGGGATGCAGCAGCGCGACGGATAGCAAATCACTTGCCGCTGAAGCTCCCGGGAAGAAGAAGACCACTTTGTCCGCAAGAGCTCGATGCCCACTCCGCAAGCGCACCTCTTCGTAGTGCTGCGCTACCGCCGAGGACGCACCATCGAGCTCCACCGCAAGTGCAAGAAGATGATGGCAGCTCCATCAAGACCAAGAAGGTGCCCGCCAAGGAGAACGGCTTGGTGGTACCTTCACCATCGCCCACGCTTGACCCTAAATAGGAAAGCGCGCTTCGTTGCTTTCTGCGGGCGAATGTCGGCGTGTTTGCATGGCAACCGTCGACATCCCGGCGCTCCTGTGAAAGTAATTGAGCACCACCTAGCTGTTCGTCCTCATCGCGCGCGCCCGTCAAGCAAAAAGTCGAAGCGTGCGGTGGAGCGCCAAGAATTCATAGCAGAAGAGATCAAGAAGTCGAAGCAAAGCAGGCCTTGTCGAGGAGTGCTCCATCCCGTGGCTGGCCAATCCGTAGTTGTACGCAAGGCAAATGGGAAATGGAGACTTTGTATTGACTTCACAGATGTTAATAAAGCTTGTCCCAAAGACCCATTTCCCTTGCCACGATCGACCAGATTATTGACTCCACTACTGGATGTGATTTGCTTTCATTTCTTGATGCATACTGAGATATCATCGATCTTCATGGCGTAAGAAGATGAAGAGAAAACCGCATTCATCACCCCATGTGGCACATATTGCTTTATCTCGATGCCTTTGGGCTAAAGAATGCTGGTTCAACGCTTGCAAGAGTAGTCCATGACGCTTTCGAGCCGCAAATGCACGTAAATGTAGAAGCCTACATGGATGACATAGTGGTCAAGAGCAAGGACAAAGCAACTCGGTTCAAGATCTAGATGAGACCTTTGCAAATCTGCAAGATCAACCTTAAGCTCAACCCCGAGAAGTGCGTGTTTGGAGTCCCTTCCGCAAGCTTCTCGGGTTCTTCGTGTCTCGAGGGGAATTGAAGCCAACCCGACAAGATCAAGGCCATTGAGCGATTGAAGCACCAAAGCGCGTCAAGGATGTAAGAAGACTTGCCGGTTGCGTGGCTGCTCTCAAAGAGGTTTATCTCTAGGTTCTGCTGGCGGCGCCTCGCCATTTTTCAAGATTTTGAAAAAGGCAGGTCCAATGAAATGGACTCCGGCGGAGGCTGCGCCGCAGACTTAAAGAGGTACATCCTCAACTCCAATACTTGTCGCACCTAGGCTAAAAGAGAAGTTGTTGCTATACATAGCGGCAACCAATCAAGTGGTTAGTGCTGCATTAGTAGCGGAGAGGAGGTGGACGATGAGCCGGAATCGAGGTCGATGCATCCGGCGACAAGCGTGGGGCTTCGCCGACAAGCTCTGGTCCCGACAAGGACGGATCTGCGCAGGATTGCGAGAAGATGCGAAAAGGATGGTGCAGCGCCCGGTCTATTTTGTCGTTCCCTTTGCGGGGGGCTAGGTCAAGGTATTCGTGTGTGTAAATTGCTTTTCGCCTCCTCATGGCCTCGAGAAAGCTGCGCCATTACTTCCAAGCACATGAGATAACAGATTGTCACTCGTTTTCCATCAAGAGGATCTTGCAAAATCCGGAAGCAACAGCAGGATTGTCGAGTGGGCACTGAACTGCCAAGCTTTGGCCTCAAGTTTGAAAGCACTTCAACTATCCAAAGCGAGCATTGGCAGAGTTTATAGCAGAATGGACGCCGACGCAAGATGAAGAAATTCCGAGACGAGCATCCCGTCAAGGAAGCAAGTAAGGAGTGGCTGATGTATTTTGATGGTGCCTTCTCGCTGCAAAGGCGCCGGTGCGGCGTCTTTGCTTATCGCACCCACCGGAGAGCACCTCAAATACATAGTCCAAATGCACTTTCCCAAGGAGCAAGCAACAAATAATCCGCAGAGTATGAAGGTTTGCTTGCTGGTCTCGAGATTGCAGTGGACCTTGGGATCAAGAAGCTTATCGTCAGGGGTGACTCGCAGCTTGTCGTCCACCAAGTGAACAAAGATTATCGAGTCCATTGATGGAAGCCACGTTGATGAAGTGAGGAAGCTAGAAGAGCACTTTGAAGGCCTGCAAATGGAACATGTTCCAAGAGCTCGTAATGATATTGCCGATGGCCTGTCAAAGTGTGCTGCACTCAAGTTACTGTGGAACCAGGAATTTTTGTGCTCAAGTCGACTCAACCAACCGTAACACCATCAACCGGACAGAGCAAGAAGAGGAAGTTGATTTCGGTGACTACTTTCGGCAGAGCTCCCGAAGCCGCCGCCAAGAAGGTCCCCAAAATCAACGCAGATATCGCCGAGGAGCAGCTGCCGCCCGACAAGCCCTAGGGTTTGTTCGTTGAAGCGCACGCCCCGACAAGTTTTGCTCCGCAAGCTTGCCGGGGATCATCAAGCTCCGGTTGAGCCGCGGGTTCTTGCCATAGAAGCTGATGTTCCTGCAGAGGCAGATGAGCCTTTAGTTCTTGTTGTCGAGCCGCAAGCTCCAACATGGGCGCAGCAGATCGTCCATTTTCTTCAGACAGGAGAACTTCCCGAAGAGCAAGAAGAAGCGGAAAGAGTAGCCCGGCAGTCAAGTATGTACCAGTTTGTTGACAACATCCTATACAGAAGAAGACTCAACGGTGTGAAATTGAAGTGTATTCAGCGGGAAGATGGACAGAAGCTGTTGGCAGAGATACACGGAGGCACATGTGGTCACCACATTGGCAAGAAGAGCACTTGCCGCAAAGCTTTCCTAAGCAAGGTTTCTTCCGCCGACAGCCCTCCAGATGCAACTACACAAGTAACCAAGTGTGAAGCGCAAGGCCCATTCCAAGCAGATACACCAACCAGCTCAAGCTCTCCAGACGATCCCTTTATCCCGCCATTTTCGTCTGCGGGGCTCGACATCCTCGGCCCCTTTCCCCGAAGCTGTCGGGGCTTTGAGTACTTGTACGCTGTAATCGACAAGTTCACAAAGTGGCCGGAAGTGGAAGTAGTGAGGAAGGTGACAAAGACAAGATCAAGTTCTTCAGTCAATTGTTTGTCGTTTCGATTCCTAACCGAATCATCACCGACAACGGCACCCAATTCACGAGTCGCACCGTCATGCAGTACGTCCAAGACCTTGGCGCCAAGGTCTGCTTTGCTTCTGTTGCTCATCTGAGAAGCAACGGTCAAGCAGAGAAGGCGAACGCTGAAGTGCTGCGAGGACTCAAGACCAGAACTTTCGATAGGCTGCGCAAGTGCGGAAGAAACTGGATTGAGGAGCCGCCGGTGGTTCTTTGGTCGATCAGACGACGCCAAATCGAGCCACCG
Organism: Aegilops longissima; assembly: GCA_021605205.1. Taxonomy (NCBI): domain Eukaryota; kingdom Viridiplantae; phylum Streptophyta; class Magnoliopsida; order Poales; family Poaceae; genus Aegilops; species Aegilops longissima. Next base: position 344,949,779 of record CM038677.1, on the reverse strand, counting down.
CCGGACACCTTTTGCTCTAGTCTATGGAGCAGAGGCAGTTCTCCCCACGGAACTCAGATACGGGTCACCCGAGTACTCGCTATGATGAGCTTGAGCAAGAGCAGCTGCGACAAGATGACGCTGCTCCTCGAGGAGGACCGTCTTGAGCCATTGACGAGCTGCTCGTTATCAAGAAGCTTTGCGCCGCTACCATAGCCGCAGTTAATGCCGAAGCTTCGAGGAAGGCGACCTTGTTCTTGGCGCGCTCAGTCCGCCAAGAACTCCAACAAGTTGACGCAAGTGGGAAGGCCCTTATCGGGTGAAACGAGTCACTAGGCTGGCGCTGTCCGCTTTGAGACCGAAGATGGCGTTCGGTGAGCAACTCACGGAATATAGAGCATCTTCGTAAGTTTTACCCATAGGCGCGGTTGCCGGAACCTGCTCCGCAACCACCTTTTGTACAATTCTTGCCAATGTTGCATGTAATCCTTTGTACAAAGCCGGGCGCAGACCCCGTGCATCAGTAAAGCTCATGTGTTGCGCACAACTTGTCAATTTCATGCTTTCATAATTTTGTTGCATGCTTTGTCTGACGCTTTGTGCAGCATCTACACTCGGTTAGCGATAACGAGCCACTAGGCTGCATAACTTTATTTTCTCTTCTTTCTTCTCATAAGAAAAGAAGGTTCCTTCGCCCACAAGTTAGCCGAGGGGGAAGGAGAAGATAATGGTGTGGACCGCCAAGTGTCGCTCGAGGAAGTATCGCCTTGCCAGGAAGCAAACGACAGAAAAGCTAAGTTGTCTAAGCTTGAGCAATCAGTTTTTAAATTTTTTAAGTTATCTTCCTCGAACGATAGTACTTTGTATGGAAAACCTGTGCGCGAAGGAACCAACTCGTAGCTAGTCGCGCCCTTACTTTGTTTCGAGTCCGCTCAACAACTTAAGTGTGCTGCAACTAGTTGCGACAAGGTTGCTTGTCGGAGGCGACACCGCCAAAGAGGCTCTCGATGTTCGCACTTTCAGACTCATCATGAGCAAAGGTGCCCTACCGACAAGTTCCCTGAAAGCGTAGGGCACAAATATACAAAGGAAGGAATCAAGTAAAGGAAATAACATTGCAATCGTTGCCTAAGATAGAGTATGTTACAGAAATGACTTGTCGCAGATCTAATAAATTGTTCTCCTAAACATGATCAGCAGCGACAAAGGAAAGATAAACTTGGCGGCCTAGTCCACGCGGTCGCCATCAACCCTCTTGACTCCGCTCACCCTGTCCACAATGGGTGCGACAAGGGCCTTGAGCGCTTCAACGTGAGCAGTCGGCGGCAAGGACTTGAGGACGTTGGCGAAGCTGACGCCTGGATTGCGGAAGGCCACCTTCATCAACACCTTCTGAAGAGCCCCTGCACAGATTTGGCGCGACTCGTCGGCCAGCTGCTTTGGGATCTCTTCCCGAGTCATTGGAGAGCCGCCACCACGCCTTGAAGAACAGGCTGAGCTTGGCGCTGGGTTGAGATGCTCGTCGGTGGGGTACCGAGATCCACCATCCCAGCTCCATCGGCTCCTTGTCGATGGCGCGGCGGTATCCACAAGACCCTCGGTCCAGATCATCACATTCTCTTTGAAGGTGTTGTGGGCGGTCGTGGCATTCGCCAGCCAGCTCCCCACTCGCCTTGATCTTCTCCAACAAACCCACTTCCCGCTCCTTGGCGCCGTCCAGCGTCTCCGTCAAGGTGGACAGCTTCAGCTCAAGATCCGCCTTGGAGTCCTTGGCGGCGTCGAGCTCCTTGATCCTCTCAGCGAGACGGCCCTGCAACTCACCAAGAGTATAGGCGTCCTTCTCGCGCTCGCGCTTCAGCGCGGCAACCTCCTCGCCGCTCTTACGGAGGGTGGCCTCGGCGCGCCACCTCGTCTCTAACTCCTTCTTGGCGGCCTCGGCTGCGGCGGCATCTTCGCTTCCTTGAGAGCTCCGCCAATTGATTGCTGCCTGCAAGATCTTCCTCATAGCTGTCGAGGTTGATCTTCCGCCGCGCCACCGCCTTCTTCTTGCAGATAGCTTCGCCGGCAAGCCTTTGCTGCTCCTCGACCTCGGCCTTCTCGGGATGAAGGCCGTGGCGCTCTCGAGTTGCTCCAGCGCTCGCTACGTCCGGAGAGTTTCCTTGTTGGCGCGGAGCTCTTCTGCAGCGCTTCTCCATGTCAGCTCCGCCCTCGCGACAAGTGCTTCCAGCGACTCCGGCTTAGCTTGCCGGGCGCGGTAGAGCGACAGCAGTTTCTTCAAGAGTTGCTCCTCCTCGACTCGCCACTCTCTGCTGCTTGGCGCGTCAACCAACGACAGCCCAGCAGAGGCGAGCAGCTCCTCGTCAAGGCCTCCCCTCGTGGCGCCACAGCTCGACGCCCATGGAAGCTTGATGAAGACACCGTCGCCGGCCTTCAGATAGGCGCCGGGCTGGGGCTCTTCGGAGCCTGGTGCTGCATCGGTGGCGGAGGGATCGGCGGTCGGTGTAGCGCCTGGCAATCCTGCGGCCTCAGGGTTGTCAGTACGATCACCAGACCCCTCCCCAGCCTTTGCACCAGCAGCCTTGGCGGCCTCCTCGCTGGCGGACCCATCGGCGCCGGCCTCCTCCTCCATGTTGGCGGTGTCGTCATTGTTGCCGCGCACGTCCTCCTCGCCGGCAACCTCAGTCTCCATCGGCTCTCCGCAGATGGATCGATGATCGAGAAAGAAAGAACAATCAAACAAATGTTCAAAAGAAGAAGCGTAAGAAAAGGAACCCAAGGGAAATTTTCAAGCAAGGAGATTACCTGCGATGGGATATGTGGCCGCGGTTTCCACCACCGGAGGATCGTCGGCGCTGCCCCTTGTCGGAGAAGCATCCCTTGTCGGAGAGGCCTCCCTTGCCGGAGAGCGCTCCCTTGCCGGAGAATTCTCCCTTGGCGGCGTAGTTGAAGCAGACATAATCTCGGGAGCGACTTCCGGGCCCTCCTGATGAGGCTGCTCTGCTCCTACACAAATCAACAAGTCAGATATCAGTGAAGAAGGAGCACCCATGCACACCTAACCATAAGAAATAAACCAATTACTTACGCTGGGGGCTGTGCTGGGGGCTGCTCTGAAGAAGGGTTGCGGGTCCGCAAGGAGTCTCAGAATCGCCTCCACCGCCAGCTGGGGATCGTCTTCAATGACAACCACCGGGTCTTGGCTCTCTTTGACGCCCTCCGAGCCAGGCGTCTGGAGGAAGGAAAGAGTTGAGAATGAAGCAAATCAGATACAAGACAAAGCAGCAATTTGAAGAATTACAAGTACAATGACAAGATCTTACTCTTCTTCTTCTTCCTCGAGCTGAGGCGGAGAAGTCGACCCGCTCCACCTCCGGTGCGACGAAAGCTGGAAGAGTAGGCTCCCTCGACGCTTGGCGGGTGCGGGAGCCGTGGTCCCAAGGGCCCGCTCCGATTCTTTGTGGTGGCGTGAGGCGCCCAGCTGCAACAGAGCTTGTCACGGTGGAGCGTCGGCTGGGCGAGACGGCTGTTGGCCCGCCCGCCGCCCGCCACTTCCCGGTCTTGGAGGCGCCTTCTTGGCGGGGCTGGCTCCTCCAGCTGCAAGCTACCAAGGCGGAGGGAGGCACCCCGGCAGCTCGTTGGCTCGGCCAGGCTCGGTTCTGCTCCTCCGCGCCGGCAAGCTCCTCTCGGTCGGCAAGGCTTGCCGCCTCGGCTGCCTCGGCCTCCTCCAGTGAACCCAAACTCACCGCGGCAGCAGCTTCCGCCGCCTCCTCCGGCTGAGTGGCGATCGCGCTGCAGCTTCGGCGTCGGTGGTGTCGCGGGTGAGCCACTTACTTTCGTCGGCGCGGATCGGCACTTCTTCTAAGCTATCAAGAAGCTGCGCGACGATGTCGTCGGCGGGCTCTTGCCAAGTTGGAGCGATCCCATGGGAATCGCAACGGCATCATCGCACGGATGCGGTCAAGCGAAGAGTTGTTGCACAAAGGAACCCCCTCGGCAACATGAACCACTCGGGCGATCTGGTCGGGCTTGAACAGCTCCAGCAGCATTGCATCCAGCTCCAAAACAGTGAAGTTCCGGTTGAGGCCCGGGCGCAGCCTCATGATGTCTGCCGCATTTTGGAACTCCCAAGCAGGTCTCCTCCTCTCCTGCAAGGGCGCAATGCGGCGACGAAGGAAATCCGCGCCAACAGCACCTACAGTGAGTCCGGCATGCCTGAGGCGCAAGATCCGGGTCACGGCAATCTTCAACCTCGCATCCTCCGGCGCCAAGTTGCTCCAATCGTTTCCGTGCACTATGGGAGTTTGGCGCTGGGCAGTGAATGGCTGCGGGTTCTCCTCTATGATCCAACACCAATCGGCTCTCCACTCCTCCCACTTGCTACGGAGCTCTCCTTCCAGATATGCTTCGTTCTTGCCGATCCTGGAGATCCAAGCAATCCCTCCGGCAAGCGGCTCTCCTCTCTCAATGCGGGGCATGAAGTAGTGGCGGAAGAGGGCTACATTTGGGTGGACTCCGACAAAGTTTTCGCAAAGGTATGCGAAAACCGCCATGGTCAAGACGGCGTTGGGGGTGAAATCAAGGAGGCGGAGGCCGTAGGTGTTCATGATGTCGCAAAAGAATTGAAAAGGCGGCAGAGCCGCAGAGAAGAAAAAGCGAAGAAGGGATACCCAACAGAAACCTTCTCGGATGCGGCGGCGGAAATCACCCTCGTCTTGCTGGTGCGCCGCGTCTCCGTCGACGTAAGAGTAGTACAGCTCCCGCAGCTCCTTCGCGTCGAGCAGGGGGTCAAGGTGGCCCGCTCCTTCCGCAGCGCCACGAGCCGCTGCGCCTCGGCCGACTTCACGCCTTTCCCCTTGTCGGCTTTCGGAGCCATGGCGGAGGTGGTGGAGGAGTCCGACGGCGTTGGTGGCGCCGGTGGCAATGGGGGGCGGGGCGTCGCTCTCTTTGGACTTGAGGAGAAGGGGGGAGCGGCGGTGGTTTTTGATGTGACAGCAATGGCAAGGTGGGCGCCATGCCCCTGTTTCCCCTGCTTATAAGGGGGGGGGGCGGACGTTCCGCTTTTCCAATTAAAGAAAGCCCCCATGATCTCTCCCACGACGCCACGTCCGGGCGTGCCGCCTGTGGGGGCGTGGTGGGTCCGAGGCAGTAAGCTGCGCGATCTAGGCAGCGCGTGCCCGTGCTGCTTTTGGGCCACGCCCAACAGAGCTCGGCGCCGTGTGTGGCCCGAGTTCGGGGCTCTGCCGGTGTACTAGAGTAGGGGTACCCTAGTATCCCGAACTTCGTGCGCGGCGATTCAGCGCCCGCGGCAGGGCTTGCCTAGTGACCGCCATGGTCTCTGCGGCTCCTTTGGAGCCATTCAAGAACAAAGTATTCAAGACCCGGCAAGAGGAGCTTGCGGAAGGCCACTCAAGGCACGAAGGAAACAAGACCCGGCAAGAGGAGCTTGCGGGAAGGCTGGTGAGCGACAAGCTACCAAGCGCGACAAGGATTCAGCAGCGGCAAGGTGCTTGCAGCGGCGCAAACCTCTCTTCATCTCGCTCCGGCTCATCCACCAGCGTGTCGCCATGGGGCCACCCAGCGTGCGTGTCAAGAGGCTGTGCAGCCAGCGGAGAGCAGCAATAAGCGGCGCCGGGCTTACCATCGTGGCAAGCGGTGGTGCACTTGACGGTCCTGTTGCCTTTGTTTAGGCGATGGGGCGGGCATTATTGATCTTGTCCCTTGCCGTCGAGTTAGGTATAATGCATCGTATAATTGTACAAGTCGGTGTACCAACTACTGTTTTTCCATTTGTACCCTCATCTACGTTGCCACCTGTGGTGACCCCTTGAGCCTATAAAAGGAGGCCCATGTGCAACGTAGAAAGGGTTCGGTTCATTCGACTCATTCGAGACCACACTCACTCAGGCTAGGTTTTGTAGCTCTCATTGCTCCCTGGCAAGAACACAATACAATCAACCAAGCAGCAGTAGGAGTATTATCTCTCCGGAGAGCTCCGAAGCTGGGTAAACTGCTCGTGTGCATCGCCTCGATCTGCTCTTTGTGCAATCTCCGCCCCCCATCGAACCACAAGGGACTCGGTCCGCCAGGTCCCATAGGTGTTCGTGGGTCACGATCAGCTTCCCCGACAGTAATCCTGTTCTGGAGGTCATGTTACTTGACCATGACGAACCTACGAACTATGAGGAAGCAACGATGAGCCCAGATTCCGCAAAATGGCTTGAGGCCATGAAATCTGAGATGGGATCCATGTATGAGAACAAAGTGTGGACTTTGGTTGACTTGCCCGTTGATCGGCAAGCCATCGAGAATAAATGGATCTTCAAGAACAAGACAGACGCTGACGCTAATGTTACTGTCTACAAAGCTCGACTTGTTGCGAAAGATTTTTTGACAAGTTCAAGGAGTTGACTACGATGAGACCTTCTCACCCGTAGCGATGCTTAAGCCCGGCCGAATCATGTTAGCAATTGTTGCATTTTATGATTATGAAATTTTGCAAATGGATGTAAAGATTGCATTCCTGATGGATTTCTGGAAGAAGAGTTGTATATGATGCAACCTGAAGGTTTTATCGATCCAAAGGATGCTAACAAAGTGTGCAAGCTCCAGCAATCCATTTATGGACTGGTGCAAGCATCTCGGAGTTGGAATAAACATTTTGATAGTGTGATCAAAGCATATGGTTTTATACAGACTTTTGGAGAAGCCCTTATTTACAAGAAAGTGAGAGGGAGCACTCTAGCCTTTCTGATAAGTATATGTGAATGACATATTGTTGATTAGAAATGATGTAGAAATTTCTGGAAAGCATAAAGGAGTGTTTGAAAGGAGTTTTTCAAAGAAAGACCTCGGTGAAGCTGCTTACATATTGAGCATCAAGATCTATAGAGATAGATCAAGACGCTTGATAAGTTTTTTCAATGAGTACATACCTTGACAAGTTTTTGAAGTAGTTCAAAATGGAACAGTCAAAGAAAGAGTTCTTGCTTGTGTTACAAGGTGTGAAGTTGAGTAAGACTCAAAGCCCGACCACGGCAGAAGATAGAGAGAGAATGAAAGTCCTTCCATATGCCTCAGCCATAGATTCTATAAAGTATGCCATGCTGTGTACCGGACCTATTGTATACCCTGCCCTGAGTTTGGCAAGGGAGTACAATTTTGATCTAGGAGTAGATCACTGGATAGCGGTCAAAATTATCCTTAGAGGACTAAGGAAATATTTCTCGATTATGGAGGTGACAAAAGGTTCGTCGTAAAGGGTTACGTCGATGCAAGTTTTGACACTGATCCAGATGACTCTAAGTCTCAATCTGGATACATATTGAAAGTGGGAGCAATTAGCTAGAGTAGCTCCGTGCAGAGCATTGTTGACATAGACATTTGCAAAATACATACGGATCTGAATATGGCAGACCCGTTGACTAAACTTCTCACACAAGCAAAACATGATCACACCTTAGTACTGTTTGGGTGTTAATCACATGGGGATGTGAACTAAGATTACTGACTCTAGTAAACCCTTTGAGTGTTGGTCACATGGTGATGTGAACTATGGGTGTTAATCACATGGTGATGTGAACTATGGGTGTTAATCACATGGTGATGTGAACTATTGGTGTTAAATCACATGGCGATGTGAACTAGATTATTGAGTCTAGTGCAAGTGGGAGACTGAAGGAAATATGCCCTAGAGGCAATAATAAAGTTGTTATTTATATTTCCTTATATCATCGTAAATGTTTATTATTCATGCTAGAATTGTATTAACCGGAAAACTAGTACATGTGTGAATGCATAGACAAACAGAGTGTCACTAGTATGCCTCTACTTGACTAGCTCGTTGAATCAAAGATGGTTAAGTTTCCTAGCCATAGACATGAGTTGTCATTTGATTAACGGGATCACATCATTATAGAATGATGTGATTGACTTGACCCATTCCGTTAGCTTAGCACTTGATCGTTTAGTATGTTGCTATTGCTTTCTTCATGACTTATACATGTTTCTATGACTGTGAGATTATGCAACTCCCGAATACCGGAGGAACACTTTGTGTGCTACCAAACATCACAACGTAACTGGGTGATTACAAAGGTGCTCTACAGGTGTCTCCGATGGTACTTGTTGAGTTGGCATAGATCGAGATTAGGATTTGTCACTCCGATTGTCGGAGAGGTATCTCTGGGCCCTCTCGGTAATGTGCATCACTATAAGCCTTGCAAGCAATGTGACTAACGAGTTAGTTGCGGGATGATGCATTACAGAACGAGTAAAGGGGCTTACCGGTAACGATATTGAACTAGGTATTGAGATACCAAGGATTGAATCTCGGGCAAGTAACATACCGATGACAAAGGGAACAACGTATGTTGTTACGCGGTTTGACCGATAAAGATCTTCGTAGAATATGTGGGAGCCAATATGAGCATCCAGGTTCCGCTATTGGTTATTGACCGGAAATGTGTCTCGGTCATGTCTACATAGTTCTCGAACCCGTAGGGTCCGCACGCGTGATGATCGGTATTATGAGTTTATGTGTTTTGATGTACCGAAGGTAGTTCGGAGTCCCGGATGAGATCGGGGACATGACGAGGAGTCTCTAAATGGTCAAGACGTAAAGATCGATATATTGGACGACTATATTCGGACATTGGAAAGGTTCCGAGTGATCCGGGATTTTTCGGAGTACTGGGGGAGTTACGGGAATACGGGAGTACATATGGGCCTTAGTGGGCTTTAGGGGAAAAAGAGGAGAAGCCACGAGGGCTGGCGCGTGCCCCCATGGGCCTAGTCCGGGTGGACTAGGGAGAGGTCGCCCCTCTTTCCTTCTCCTCCCCCTCTCCTTCCTTTCCCCTCCTAGTAGGACTAGGAAAGGAGGAATCCTACTCCTACTAGGAGGAGGATTCCTCCTCCCTTTGGCGCGCCTAGAGAGGCCGGCCGGCCTCCCCTCCCTCCTTTATATACGGGGGCAGGGGGGCACCCCAAGACACACAAGTTGATTGTTCCAAGCCGTGTGCGGTGCCCCCCTCCACCATAATCCACCTCGATCATATCGTAGTGGTGCTTAGGCGAAGCCCTACGTCGGTAGCAACATCATCACCGTCATCACACCGTCGTGCTGACGGAACTCTCCCGCGAAGCTCTGCTGGATCGGAGTTCGTGGGACGTCATTGAGCTGAACGTGTGCTGAACCCGGAGGTGCCGTGCGTTTGGTACTTGGATCGGTCGGATCGTGAAGACGTACGACTACATCAACTGAGTTCTCATAACGCTTCCGCTTTCGGTCTACGAGGGTACGTGGACAACACTCTCCCCTCTCGTTCTATGCATCACCATGATCTTGCGTGTGCGTAGGATTTTTTTTTTAAAATTACTACGTTCCCCAACACGTGGCCCCCCTCCACTTATTCCAGCACCCACACACTTCTTCTTCCTCCAGAAAAAAAATCCTCCCCTAGCTCAAACCCGTATTCTAGCTCATCTTGCTGCCATTTTCGATCTCCTTGCTCAAAGCTCCATCCACAAAAAAGTTTTGGGGGATTGTTCTTCGGTATGTGACTCCTCCAATGGTCCAATTAGTTTTTGTTCTAGTGCTTTATTTATTGCAAATTTTTTATGCTTAGGTGACCCTGTTCTTGAACTTGCATGTTAAATTTATATGGTCAAAAGTAGTTTTAATGCATGATATAGCCTCTAGGCACTCGTGGGAGTAGTTGTTATATATCTTGTTGAGTTTGATTCACTTTAATTTTGAGTCACTAAAAATTTCAGAATTTTTCAGAGGGAGAAAATGTTGAAGAGGTTGTTGAGAGTCTCTTCGAGTCGAAACTCGAAGGATAAGAAACGTGAAGAGAATAAGAAGCCCAAATATAATCTTCCTCGCACTGCGGAGGTTCGGCCATGTGAATGGCCTTGTGATGCATTCTTGAAGGCCGCCGGAATTTATGACGATTTTTATCACTTGGCTGAGAATGCAGGGCTCACCGACTTCCTCCACGACTAGCTCAAACAGTATCTCCTACTCATTAATATTATTGTGCAAAATTTTCATTTCCATGCTAGGAGATCACCACCTTCGGAAGATTTTTACTTATATGATGAGTTTAAGGAGAGGTCACTCTATGATTTTTGTGTGGCTTGCAAGTTTCCTTTTGAGGGCAGCGTCGAGGAACCACACCCTAGTGATGTGGCAGAATTTATTGATGAAATTGTTGTAGGGGAAAAGAGAAAAGTGTCGGATGCAAGAACTACTAGTATACATTTTCCTGTTCTACGTTACTATGCAATATTTACTAGTAGATGTTTAATTGGTCGCGGGAACTGTGGGGGCCTCAGTGCTCCTGACCTCGCCATTTTGAGCCATGCTTTACTCCATGACAGAACTTTCAGTTTAGGTGCTATGGTTGCTAAACGTTGAGTCTAAACCGTACAAAGGGCCCCATTTTCGGAGGTATCTTTGCTTCGCGTCTTGCTAAATATTTTGAGATACCTATTAGACACTATGAGAAAGAAGAAAAGGTGTTACCCCATATTTTCTTAGACTATAAAAGTATGGTAGCACATGATCTTATTTGCGATGATAAGGAGAAGAGACTCATTTATAACCTGGTATTCAGTGAAGATACTTGTCAGATTATTACCCTGCCTGCACCTTCTTTGTTTGACATTCATTCATGCACATACATCATCCAGCCCCATGAAATTTATGTGTATTGGGAGCGAACACGATCCCCAGATCCTGAGCCTGAGCCATCTCCTGATCCATATCAGGAGTCTATTATCAGTGCGATCCGCAAGAGCTCGCTAACCAGTGGCACCCCGAGGATCCTCCTCGATTACCTTTGGAGAGGTCACTTTGATCCATGGGCATATACCAACTTAGGACAAAAGCCTAAGCTTGGGGGAGTACGTATTTCTCACCGACATTACATTCATGTTCACACACTCATGCCAGTTGCCAGTGCTCATACTTTTTCATTGTACTAGCCATGCTAGTTTATTTTATTTTCTAAGCTCCTTCTTGTGTGTTTGAAAAAACTTAAGAAAAAACAAAAAAAATTAGTTGTAGCTTTTAGCTAGTTTACTTTCCATGCCTGTGGTAGTAGTAATTAAAAGAAAACCCAAAAAGATTTCTCGTTCTTCTTTTGCTTGTTGGGAGCTTTCCCGTGTAAATAGTTTTATTTCATTTCTTTGCTTTGGGGGTCGAGAGGAGAAGACCATGATGAAAATGTTGAAGTGGCTCTTATATGCATTATTGTTGATTTAACAAAGAGCCCATATTACCTTGTCTTCTCCTGTGTATTAAATGCTTGCAGATTCCAGCTTAGTCCAATGCACGTGCACTATTATTATTATCCACACCATTCGGTCATGCAAGTGAAAGGCAATAATGATGATATATGATGGACTGATTGAGATAAGAGAAGTTGGTATGAACTCGACCTATCTTGTTTTTGTAAATATGATTAGTTCATCGTTCCTGATTCAGCCTATTACGAATGAAACATGTTTGCAATGACAAATAGAGATTATAGTTGCTCATGCCATGCTTAATAGCAACGAGTTTATAATGGTTTACCTTGCGTGCCAACATGCTATTAAAATGGTTCTGATGTGGTGTGATAGGGTGGTATCCTCCTTTGAATTATTCGAGTGGCTTGAGTTGGCACATGTTCACGCATGTAGTTGAAACAAAATCAACATAGCCTCCATGATATTTATGTTCATGGTGAATTATATCCTACTCATGCTTGCACTCAGTGTTGATTAATTTTACTACATGTTCATGACTATTGTCCCTCTCTAGTTGTTTGGTTCCCAGTCTCTTTCTAGCCTTCACTTGCACTAAGCGGGAATACTGCTTGTGCATCCACTTCCATAAACCCCAAAGTTATTCCATATGAGTCCACCATACCTTCCCATATGCGGTATACCTGTCGTTCCAAGTAAATTTGTATGTGCGAAACTCTAAACCTTCAAATGAAATTCTATTTTGTATGCTCGAATAGCTCATGTATCAACTAGGGTTGTCTATATCTTCCATGCTAGGTGGGTTATTCTCACGAGGAGTGGACCCCGCTCCTCACTCACGAAAATGGCGGTCACGGGATGCCCGATCCATGCTCAAATCAAAATAATTGCAAACAAAACCCCCCCAGGACTGTTGTTAGTTGGAGGCACCCGTTGTTTCGGACAAGCCATGGATTGATGTTTGTTGGTGGTGGAGGAGTATAAACTTTACCATTCTGTTTGGGAACCGCCTATAATGTGTGTAGCATGGAAGATATCAAGATATCTTGGTTGTTATGTTAACAATAAAAGTATGCCACTCAAAATATTATTTATCTCTATTTCAAAACTCGAGCTCTAGCACCTCTACATATCCCTGCTTCCCTCTGTGAAGGGCCTATCTATTTACTTTTATGTTGAGTCATCATTCTCTTATTAAAAAGCACCAGTTGGAGAGCACCGCTGTCATTTGCATGCATTACTATTAATTTACATTAAGTATAACTGTGACTGGATCTCTTTTACCATGAATTACAATGTTTAGTCAGTCCTTGATCTTCAGAGGTGCTCTGCATTTATGTTTTGCGGTCTCAGAAAGGGCTAGCGAGATACCATCTTGTTATATCATATTATGATTGCTTTGAGAAAGTGTTGTCATCCAAGATTTATTATTATTGCTCGCTTGTTGATTATGCCATTGATATGAGTAAACATGAGACCTAAGTATTATTGTGAATATGGTTAGTTCATAATGTTTGCTGACAACTTGAATGCTGGCTTTACATATTTACAACAAAAAGAGCAAACAGAGTTTGTAAAAGTTTTTCTTTATCACTTTCAGTTTATCAACTGAATTGCTTGAGGACAAGCAAAGGTTTAAGCTTGGGGGAGTTGATACGTCTCCAACGTATCTACTTTTCTATACACTTTTGCCCTTGTTTTGGACTCTAACTTGCATGATTTGAATGGAACTAACCGGATGACCTTTGTTTTCAGCAGAATTGCCATGGTGTTATTTTTGTGCAGAAATAAAAGTTCTCAGAATGACCTGAAACTTCACGGAGAATATTTTTGGAATGTATAAAAAATACTGGCGAAAGAATCAACACCAGGGGGCCCACACCCTGTCAAAACGAGGGTGGAGGGCGCACCCACCCCCCCGGGGCGCGCCCCCTGCCTCGTGGGCCCCCTGAGGCTCCACCGACCTCAACTCCTAATCTATATATTCACGTTCGGGGAGAAAAAAATCAAAGAGAAGGATTCATCGCGTTTTACGATACGGAGCCGCCGCCAAGCCCTAATCTCTCTCGGGAGGGCTGACCTGGAGTCCGTTCGGGGCTCCGGAGAGGGGGATCCGTCGCCATCGTCATCATCAACCTTCCTCCACCACCAATTTCATGATGCTCACTGCCGTGCGTGAGTAATTCCATCGTAGGCTTGCTGGACGGTGATGTGTTGGATGAGATTTACCATGTAATCAAGTTAGTTTTTTTAGGGTTTGATCCCTAGTATCCATTATGTTCTGAGATTGATGTTTCTATGACTTTGCTATGCTTAATGCTTGTCACTAGGGCCCGAGTGCCATGATTTCATATCTGAACCTATTATGTTTTCATGAATATATGTGAGTTCTTCATCCTATCATGCAAGTTAATAGTCACCTACTATGTGTTATGATCCAATAACCCCGAAGTGACAATAATCGGGACCACTCCTGCTGATGACCATAGTTTGAGGAGTTCATGTATTCACTAAGTGTTAATGCTTTGGTCTGGTACTCTATTAAAAGGAGGCCTTCATATCCCTTAGTTTCCAATAGGACCCCGCTGCCACGGGAGGGTAGGATAAAAGATGTCATGCAAGTTCTTTTCCATAAGCATGTATGACTATATTCTGAATACATGCCTACATTACATTGATGAACTGGAGCTAGTTCTATGTCACCCTATGTTATAACTGTTGCATGAGGAATCGCATCTGAATTAATTATCCATCATTGATCCATTGCCTACGAGCTTTTCACATATTGATCTTTGCTTAGTTACTTTTCCGTTGCCACTGTTACGATTACTACAGAACTGTCACTGTTGCTTTTGCCACCATTACCGTTACTTCCATATTGCTTTGCTACTAAATACTTTGCAGCAGATATTAAGTTTTCCAGGTGTGCTTGAATTGACAACTCAACTGCTAATACTTGAGAATATTCTTTGGCTCCCCTTGTGTCGAATCAATAAATTTGGGTTGAATACTCTACCCTCAAAAACTGTTGCGATCCCCTATACTTGTGGGTTATCAGGCACCATTTTTTCACGTGCTACAGTGTGCAACACAAACACGCATGCAAAAATTTGGTGCATTTCGACACTCGATGCATTTACTATGATTTTCTCCGTGAAAATACGGAAAAACGGTCTTCGGACGTGACGCAACGTCCGTTCGTACTCCGATTCCGTTGAAATTTGGCGTGGGAGACGGTGGAGGTCACTCACACGCGCATGCAAAAGTTGGGTGCGTTTCGACATTAGATTCATTTTATACGAATTTCCACATGAAAAAACACAAAAAGTGCAACGATTTAATATATTTTTTTACATCCGGCGCACGCGGCGCAAATGGCCGGCCCAGGAAGGTGACCCACGGCGGCCACTTGGGCGCCGTTTGCGGCGCACACGTGGGGGCCCATGAAGCAAAAATCCATGGCGGCCACTGCCCAACCTGCTAATCGGTTAGTCCCGCATTGCTTCTGGACACGCTTATTCACCTGTTTAGATATTGTTCTCTGCGTACAATGTTGAATCCTTTAATGTGGTGGTCTTTCTCAGTAGGATAATTTAATTGATGCTCTGGCACTCCATAATCATGGAGTGTCATAGCAAAAATTCACATTAATCTTCTGAGGTAAATCCGTCCACACTACAGGATTTTTTATTTTTGTGTTTTATTAATATTTACAAATACAGTGCTCTAATCATATGAATAGCAACCCGCAGCTCCAGAAAAGTGAAATCTAACGTCTATTCTATATGACATGACTTTCCACTCTTCGGGCACAATTTTTTTTAATTTACAAATACAATGCTCTAATCATATTAAGAGCAACCCGCACGTACGGTTGGTAGCGAAGAGAAATGGCTGTGGGTGCCGGCAGAGTATTGTCCCTCAAACCCGGACTGAAAATTTAATACTCTGGTCGTCTCAACGCATCCGCCCAATCCATATTTTATCCCACAATTTTACAACTATAAAAAAGTAATAAAAATTATTGCATCATAGGACGGGTATACTTACCCAGAAGGAATGATGTGATCAACAAGCAGAGCAACACCTACACCATATGGATCCGTATACATGTAATATAAAACAGTAATAACTGAACGTTAAAATATTATCAGACTTTTTAAACCACTACATATGAGTCTCCCCAATCAATGTGGTACTAAAATTCTTTATAAAAAGTGGTTACCCTACAGTGGCCACAAAAGGTGCGCGGGGGCGGCCCACTGCGCGCACGGACCATGGTGGGGCGGTCGGCCGTGTGTGGGCCACCAATTGTGCGCCGCTAGGGGCGCCAACCGCCCATAGTGCTGTATTTTTAGTCCCACATTGCTAGTTTTGACGACGAATCATGTGTTTAAATAGCTACATCCGTATACGGCATCAAGTCTTTAATCGTGGTAGCCGTACCTCACTATGCTTATGCAGGTTCTGCCCTGTCACTCTACAATTGTTGTGGACTGATACAGCATGACCTGCATCAGTGTTGTAAGGTATGACTATCCGCTCTTGAAGACTTTTTCCGACATCCTTCAAATGGACCCAATTTTTTCAGACGTTTGTACACTCATGGCAAGCAAGCATGGAAGGTTTTTGTCCATTTCGAACCTCCGAGAAATTTCTATGATTTTCCACGCTCTTAAAACTAAACACACTCCTCGGGCGTGACGCGACATGAGTGTGTGCTCGAAACACGATGAAATTTTGCGAGGGATCCTATGGGCATACCTACCCTATCGCAAAATTTGGGGTTGTTCTGAAGATGGCCAAAAAATGACCTTCCTCTGCACACGACGGTCTGGTAGAGCGAAGGCCCCGTCCCGACGGAGGTTTTTTTTCGACATCCTTCAAATGGACCCAATATTTTTCATGTGTTCGTACACTCATGGCAAGCAAGCATGTCAAGTTTTGGGGCATTTCCAACGTCGGAAAATTTTCTATGATTTTCCCCACTCTAAAACCGAAACACACTACCCGGACGTGACGCGACATGAGTCTGTGCTCGGAACACGATAAAATTTTGCGTCGGGTCTTACAGTGGGCATGCCTACCCTGTCGCAAAACTTGGGGTTGTTTTGAAGATGGCCAAAAAATGACGTGGCTCAGCGCATGCCGTTCTGGTAGGAGCGAAGACCCCGTCTCGACGGAGGTTTTTTTTTACATCCTTGAAATGGACCCAAATTTTTTCAGTCTTTTATAAACTCATGACAAACAAGCATGGAAGGTTTCGGGCCATTTCGGACCTCCGAGAATTTTTTACGATTTTCCACGCTCTGAAACCGAAACACACTCCCCGGACATGACGCGACATGAGTATGTGCTCGGAACACGATGAAATTTTGCGTCAGGTCGTACGGTGGGCATGCCTACCCTGTCAGAAAACTTGGGGTCGTTCTGAAGATGGCCAAAAAATGACCTTCCTCTGCACACGCCGTTCTGGTAGGAGCGAAGGCCCCGTCCCGATGGAGGTTTTTTTTCAACATCCTTCAAATGGACCCAATTTTTTTTCATGCGTTTGTACACTCATGGCAAGCAAGCATGTCAAGTTTCGGGGCATTTCCAACATCCGAGAATTTTCTACAATTTCCCCGCTCTGAAACCGAAACACACTACCCGGACGTGACGCGACATGAGTGTGTGCTCGGAACACGATAAAATTTTGCGTCGGGTTCTACGGTGGGCATGCCTACCCTGTCGCAAAACTTGGGGTCGTTTTGAAGATGGCCAAAAAATTGCCTTCCTTTGCGCACGCCGTTCTGGTAGGAGCGAAGGCCCCGTCCCGACGGAGGTTTTTTTCGACATCCTCCTGTCGGTGTACAAAAGGAGGGGCACACTTTTGTACCTCTTTACTGTGCTGCAGGCGGTCGGAGCCGCGCCCACGGTCACCAAGCGAGCAGGGAGGTGAGCCAAGGTAAGACCGAAGCCCAAGATAACGGAGCAACTCAAGGCCAAGACCACAAAAGCGGAGGGGCGAAGCAGGTTCCCCGGCAAGACCATTGCCGGGCAGCCTCAGCAACCCGGCAAGACCCTTGCAGGGGCAGCTCGCCCCACCAGCAGAGGAGCCACCCTTGAGCCCACGGTCTCCAACATCACGGCTGGGCGGGGCTGGGAGGCACCTTCATGGTGGCATGCAGATCTTTGTGAAGACAATGAACACTCAAGATCGGATGAGGATTAGAAGGCAGCGATCCTCGGCAAGATCCTTGAGGAAGGCCACTGAACCCGGCAAGGTCCTTGCGGGGGCAGACAGCAGCGCCACGGCAAGACCCTTGCCGGGCACCCGGCAAGGCCCTCACCGAGGACGCCAGCAGGGCCACTACCAGGCCCTTACCAACCAAGTCTCCATCGCCGTTCACATGCAGCTGCCAGCCCAACCAGCTGGGCGAGCACCTGCGTGGCAACATGCAGCTCCCAGGCCAACTCGTCAAGCGCCTACGTGGCGGCATGCAGATCTTCGTGGAGGCTCCACCACCGCGCCACCTCAGCTGCCTGCCTGCCTACATGGCGCCGCATGCGTCGCTAGCCAGGGCGCGTGTCGAAACAAGGAGGAGCAGCGACGTACTTGCTACACATTTCTTTTGGCCAAAGATGAGACTGGATGTTGAGCGTTTTGTTGCTCGCTGCACTACATGTCAAAAAGCTAAGTCACGACTCAATCCTCATGGTTTATATATGCCTTTGCCTGTGCCTAGTGTTCCTTGGGAGGATATATCTATGGACTTTGTTTTAGGTTTACCTCGAACAAAGAAGGGAGGATAGCATATTTGTTGTCGTGGATAGATTCTCGAAAATGGCACACTTTATACCATGTCATAAAAGCGATGATCTTGTTAATGTTGCTGATTTGTTCTTTCGTGAAATTATTCGCTTGCATGGTGTGCCAAATACTATTGTTTCAGATCGTGATACTAAATTTCTTAGCCACTTTTGGAGATGTTTATGGGCTAAGTTGGGGACTAAACTGCTTTTTAGTACTACTTGTCACCCCAAAGCGATGGACAAACTGAAGTAGTCAATAGAACATTGTCTACTATGCTTAGGGCTGTTTTGAAGAATAATAAGAAAATGTGGGAAGAATGCTTGCCTCATATTGAATTTGCTTATAATCGTTCATTGCATTCTACAACTAAGATGTGCCCTTTTGAAATTGTGTATGGCTTGCTACCTCGTGCACCTATTGATTTGTTGCCTCTTCCATCTTGGAGAAGGTTAATTTTGATGCTAAAGAGCGTGCTGAATTGATTTTAAAAATGCATGAGATAACTAAGGAAAACATTGAGCGTATGAATGCTAAATATAAACTTCTTTGGAGATAAGGGTAGAAAACATGTTGTCTTTGCACTGGAGATCTTGTTTGGTTACATTTGCGTGAGATAGGTTTCCAAATTTGCGCAAATCAAAGCTAATGCCACGTCTTGATGGTCCATTTAAGGTGTTAGAAAATAAATGATAATGCATATAAACTTGAGCTGCTGCAGATTTTGGGGTTAGTCCCACTTTTAACATTGCAGATTTGAAGCCTTATTTGGGTGAGGAATATGAGCTTCCGTCGAGGGCGACTTCATTTCAAGAAGGGGAGGATGATGAGGACATCAATACCATTGTTACACCCACAGCCCCTCTTGCTACATATCTTGGACCAATTACTAGAGCTCATGCGCCAATTAAATTATCGGTACTTTCGTTTCTTGGTAATGATTCTAATGTTCATGAGAATATGATGCTGCCTAAATTGGATACATTTGTTTTGCTTACAAATGAAGGCCCTAGCTTGGAGAAGGATGGACATTGGAGCAAGAACAAGCATGGAGATAATGCCATGCGCAAAGGAACAAACGGAGTTACAAGTGATGATTTCAGGACTTTGAAGCCACCATAATGGGTGCATGAAGCCTTGGACGAAATATACAAGACGCTACTTCATAAATGTCGTCCCGAGGCTATTCTAGGTGCTGCGTCACCTTATTAGTGGGCAGGCCCATGTAATTTCGAAATACTTAAGTATAGGCTGTTTTTAGAGTCCGTATGTGTGGGGAAACAAGAGTTAGGGTTGATTTCGGACCCCTCCACCAAGGGCCACGAAATTCCCCCCTCTTCCTCCATATATACAGCCCTTAGGGCACCGTTTAGACCTTGGGTTTTGTTTAGATTAAAAGTTCGCCATAGCTGCAACCGGCGTGCTTCATTTGTGTTCAGCGACCGGACAAAGGCGTCACAGAACCCCACCTTGATCAATAAAGCTTTCATCTTATATTCGCAATATCAGATTGCAATCTCGGTTTCTTGCTTGTTCTTCGTTTGCTCGCAGGAAGCAGGCCCTCGTGGTCAGGTTGATCGTGCTCGGCGTGGTCAATAACCCTCGGAAGTTGGTATAGCGATTGCTAAAGGCGCGACGTCTCGACGTTCATAGTCGGATCGTCAGGTCGACTCCCACGAAGCGATAGCCACCATCTCATGAAACATCGGGACACCTTTGCCTCTATCATCCTTGATGGACTTGTTGGCCTCGGAGGCTCCCGGCCCTGGCGATGGCCGCGCCTGCACCTCCATCGGTATTTGTTGGCGTGTCCTTCTCTGGGACAACCGGGGCCTGCTCCTTCAGCTCGTCCGCTCCGCCTCCAGCTCCTTCACCTTGTCGGCGTGAACACAGGTGCAGGCATTGAGTGCCTCATTGTGCCTCTGCTCCGGTCCTTTGGTCGCTGCAAGACAAGCTTCTCCACCTCTTCATCCTTGCATGAGCGTGGCGGCAAGCTTCTCCTCATGTGGCGAGGTCCTCCTCCTAGGAGTTCAGTGCGGCCTCATGTTGGGTCCGGGCGGCCTTGGCGGCAGCGGCCAAGTTCTTCGCCGTCTCTTGGGCTTTCTCGACGTCGGCAAGCTTCATGGTGAGCTCCACATCGCGCAGCCAGCTCGCCATGGGCGGCCTTCAGCTCCTTGTGAGCCTCGCGGAACCGATCCTGCGTCTCGGCAGCAGCAGCACGGAGGTCCGCCTCCGCCTTCTCCACCACCGCCGTCTGGACTTAGCCTTGTCCGGCGGAGCGCGATGGGCGCCTGGAAACTTCGGAAGGCTGGCGCCCATGGCGTGGAGGAGCCTCTCTTCCTGCGAGCCGTCACCACCGATGCTCGGCTCGTCGACGACCTCAAGCCCGGCGGCAGCAAGCACTTCGTCGTCGAACACTTCTCCCTCGATGGGTGTCCTGGTGCTCGACGCGCCATGCAGGTGGACGAACAAGTCGTCACTCACCCTCAGGTACTTGCCGGAGCCAGAAGCAGCAGAGGAGGAAGGTTGATCATCAGCCACCTCCTCCTCCTCCTCGGCAGCGGCCCTGCCGGCCTCCCCGGCAGGCCCCTTGCCGGTCTCCTCAGCGGTGGCCTTGCCGGCCTCCCCGGCAGGCCCCTTGGCTGCATCCTGAGCAGCGCCCTCGGCGGCGATCTTCTCAGCATCCGCCTCGGCAGCCTTGGTGACATCCTCGATGACGGCGTCCACGTCCTCCGGGTTCACCGAGGAGGGATCTGGACACCGATGAGGGGAGTGAGGCAAGGCCAAGACCAAGGGTCGACAAGAAAGGAAAAGGAACAGGGATGAAAGGCGAGCGACTTACGGCACGGTGCGGGCCGGAAAAAGTCCCTCCCGTCAACATTTGGCGTCGAGGCAAAGCCGCCGGTGCCCAAGTTCTCCTCCTCCTCCATGTGCGTGGGCTCGGTTCTTGGCGCCCTTGCCGGGGACGCCCCTCGGGGCGGCGTGGTCGATGGGGGCGGCGTGTTGGGAGTAGCCCTCTGCGGCTCCTCCTGCTGCTCTCCTCCTGCGTACCTGGCAAGGTCAGCACCAAAGTGTCGTGCCCCTGACACATGTCGACGAGGGGAGAGTGATGAACTTACGCTGGGGGCTATGCCGGGGGTTGCTGTCCGGGCTGCTCAACGCCACCAGTGGCGCCCTCGAAGTACCAGCCGAGGGCTGGCCACCCACCGAGACCTTGGCCCTCTTCACTCTCTGGGCCAGCGTCTCCACGTCCCTGCAAAGACGAAGACAAGTCAAGACAAGCGACACAGATTAAGGAGGCAGAGATGACAGGAAGAAGCCAAAACTTACTCGTCGTCCACCTCCTCCTCTGCTGTTTTCCTCTTCCTCCTCGGGCTGAGGGATCCATAGTCGAAAGTGACCCCCGCGTCGGCGTCTGCTGGAGGAGGGGAGGAGGGCGGAGTCTGCGGGCGCATGGACAGAGAAGAAGCAGATGCCTTCTTCCTCGCTGCCGCAGCCTTCACCACCTTCTTCGCCGCTGCGGCCCTCGTCTGACGTGCGGACTCCTCTGGGGACTTTGGCCGTCGCGCGGCCCTGGCGGGCCACACCGGATCACCAGAAGTGGCTCACCGCAGGACTTTCCCTCTCCCCATGGCGGCCGGAGGGTCAACAACCCCGGCCTCCTCCTCCGATGACTCGCCGGCCGCTTCCTCAACCAGAGGAGCCTCGGTGCCGGCGCTGCTGCCCCCCCCCCCAAGCGGCCGCCACCCATCGGGCAAGCTCCTCCTCCTCCGCGACCGTCACGGCCTTGTCCTCCACACCACCGGCGCTGCCGGCCTCCTCGGCAAGCTGCGCATCCCTCACCCTAGCGGCAATGTAGTCCAGTTCCACCTGGGTGGTGTCCTAGATGAGCAGCCGCTCGGCATCGGTGTTGATGTACCCCTCGTGCAGAGTGTCAAAGAATTGCTGCACTTCGACGTCCTCTGGCTCCTTCCAGCTCGGGTCAAGGCCTTGCACGTTGCAGTCTGGCATCATGGCGATGATCTCGGTCCGGCACGAATTGTTGCACAGTGGGACCACTCCCGCCGGCGGCTTGAACAAAGGCCCCTTGAAGACCTTGCCGGCCTTCGTGGCGGCCCTCGCGACCTTGCCGGTCCGCTTGACCTCGCCATCATGGCCCACATCGAGCTGGAAGAGCTGCTGGCAGAAATGGGCATGCCCCATCACCGTGAAGTTGTGGTCGAGGCCGGGGCGAAGCCGCATGATGTCGGCGGGATCGTGAAGAGCGGTGGCCTCCTTGTTATCACGATGGGTGATCCGTGGCGGATGAAGTCCTCCCCGATCATCTCAAGGGTGAGCCTGGCCTCGGTGAGCCGAAGGATCCTGGTGGTGGCGACCGTGAGCTTCTCGTCGTCGGCGTCGACGTCACTCCAATCGCCTCTGTGGACCGGCGGCGCCCGGCGAACTTCATAGAACATCGGCGGGTCCTTCTCCTCGATCCAGCACCATCGGCCCCGCCATTCTTCCCACCTCTCCTTCATGGCGCCATCTAGGTACGCTCCCTTGGATCTTGGGATCCAGGCGATGCAACCCGAAATGGCGCCTCCCGTCTGGATCAGAGGGAAGAAGTAATGTCGGAAGAGCGCCGTGTTGGGGTGCACCCCGGCGAAGCCTTCACAGAGGTGTGCGAAAAGGGCCATACACGCCACCGCATTCGGGGTAAAATCCAAGAGGAGGAAGCCAAAGGTGTGCATGATGTCGAAGAAGAAATCGGAGAAGGGAGGACAAAGCCAGCAGGAAAAATAATCGACAAAGAAGGGGTACCGATTTGGGGTAGCCTCGGCGCAGTTGGCGGGGATGACACGCGTGGCTGGATGCCCTGACTTCTCTCCCCCCGTCTTCACCCCCCACAGAGGCTTGAAGGATTCCCGAAGCTCGAGCACGCCAACTATCGAGGGGAAGAAGGTGGACTGCGTCCGCTGCACCACCAGCACACTCTCCGGCGGCTCTGCCGCTCCGGCTTCCTTGGCCACACCCTTGCCCTTGACGGATTTCGGCGCCATGGCATTTGGGGAGAAGAAGCAAAGCGCGGCGGGGAGCATAGCGGCGGCAAGCAAGGGCGAGGCTTAGGGAAGAGGACGAAGACGAGCGGAGGCTTTCGAGATTGGGATTACGCGAAGGGTAAAAGGAACAGTGCACCCATGATTTCCCCTTTTTATGGGGAAGGTGCGGGTCGCGCTGCCCATTTACTATGATGTGACGCATGCGTCCAGCAACCGCCCCACGCATGCCGCCCACGTCACGCGCACCCTCAGCGCCATCTTGGCGCCCGCCTGGTCGTCGGAAGCGCATAGCGTGAAAAGTTTTACCGCGGTAAAACCGCCCCTTTGCCGCGCACCGTTTTGGGCTGGCCCAACAGCGTGTTGCGCTTATGTGGCCCAGGCCGGGGCTCTGTCGGTGTACAAAAGGAGGGCACACTTTTGTACCCCTTACGTGTGCAGGCGATCGGGGTCGCGCATACGGTCACCAAGCGAGCGAGGAGGTGAGCCAAGGTAAGACCGAAGCCCAAGATAACGAGCAACGCCAAGGCCAAGACCACAAAAGCGAGAGGACAAAGCAGGTTCCCCGGCAAGACCCTTGCGGGGCAGCCTCAGCAGCCCGGCAAGACCATTCTTGGGGCAGCTACACCACCAACAGAGCGAGCCACCCTTGAGCCCACGGTCTCCGACATCATGTTGGGCCAGGGCTCGGGAGGCACCTCCATGGTGGCATGCCGATATTTGTGAAGACAAGGAACACTCAAGATCAGATGAGGATTAGAAGACAACGATCCTCGGCAAGGATCCGACGGGCGCGCCACGGCAAGACCCTTGCGGGCACCCGCAAAGCCCTCACCAGGGCGCTTGGCCAGAGGCCACTACCGGCCCTTACCAGCAAGTCTCCATCACCGTTCACATCGGTGCCAGCCCAACCAGTGGGCGGGCACTGCGTGGCAACATGCAGACTCGAGCCAACTCGTCAAGCGCCTCGTGGCGGCATGCAGATTCGTGGAGGCTCCACCACGCGCCACCTCGGCTGCTGCGCTGCCTCGTGGCGCCGCATGCGTCGCTAGCTGAGCGCGATGTCGAAACAAGGAGGAGCAGCGGCAGACGGGCGGGCCTCGCATTAAATCGTCTTGTCTGTGTCTGACGATAAGCTCATAGCACTGTCGCCTTTCCACCTCTGTGTGCCCTTGTGGCAGCCCTTTCGACAATAAAGGAGGCCCATGGCATCTTTGGAGAAGGATTCGGCTCTTTCAAACCACACACTCACCATAGCTAGTTCGAGAGCTCAAGAACTCTCTGAAATACACCCACCAAAGCAGGACTAGGGTTTTATGCATCCTCGCGGTGCGAACCTGGGTAAACGATCCTCGTGCTGGTTACTAATCCTGCTCTTCTCGCAACCCCGCGCCCGGCAACCGTAGTAGGGATTCTTGTGATCCCATAGGTGTCGTTCCACACCGACACCTTCAAATGGACCCAATTTTTTGATACATTTATACACTCATGGCAATCAAGCATGTCAATTTTCAGGGCATTTCCAACCTTCGAGAATTTTTCTATGATTTTCCCTGCTCTAAAACCAAAACACACTACCCGGACGTGACGCGACATGAGTTTGTGCTCGGAACATGATGAAATTTTGCGTCGGGTCCTACGGTGACTGGCAAACGGTCAAAATTAATATAGGTACTAATGATGTCATTTGAATGAGGTGTGGCAAATATTAAAAAAAAATATGGGTATTAATGATGTAATTTGAGCGAGGTGAGACAAAATTGCGTAGAGTGGCAAACTGTCAAAAATAAGATAGATACTAATGATATGATTTGAGTTTACAATGCCCTAGCAGCAGTGCCGCAACTGCCCAGGTAGTGTAACACTACCCGGGCAGTTACGACAGAGCTGCCCGTACAGTGTAAAGTCAAATCAAAACATTACTAACTATCTTATCTGCCAAGGTGCATGAATGCGGATATTTAAGCCGGTCAGGGCGTCATTCGGCAGGCGAGGTGGGACTAAACAAGTGCTCTTCCACCGTACCGCCCCCATCGCCCCTGCGCCCTCGCCCGCTTGCACGCGCGCCTTCCAGGCGGCCCACTCAGCCCACCGAATTCGGCCTACCTCGGTGGTCCGCGCAGCGCCGCGGGAGGCGAGGTCTAACTTTAGTCCCACCTCACTTGCCGGAGCGCCCCCGCACCGTCTTAAATAGCACGCCCCGCCCTACCCCGCCGTACTCCAGAAAAACACTACCTCGCCTACTCTCTCTTCGTCGTCTGGTTGGGCCCGTGGGCCTTTGCAGGGCTGAAAAGCGGTCCCTTTCACCGTCGGCTTGATCGGGATCGACTTACTACGCCTCGCTCGGCTCCGGGCCGACGGTCTTTTTTATTTCGTTTCATTTTTTGCTAATATTATTTAATTTTTTTTCCATTGTTTCATTTTTTATTTACTTTTCTAATTTTCAAAGTTTATTACATATGTAATCTATCTTTTCTGTTTTAATTTTTTTTGCATTGCAAGTTTAATTTTTTTGTGTTTCATTCTTTTAAGAATTTTAAATAACGGTTTTGATAACCCACAAGTATAGGGGATCGCAAAAGTTTTCAAGGGTAGAGTATTCAACCCAAATTTATTGATTCGACATAAGGGGAGCCAAAAATATTCTCAAGTATTAGGAGCTGAGTTGTCAATTCAACCACACTTGGAAAACTTAATATCTGTAGAAAAGTATTTAGTAGCAAAGTAGTATGGAAATACTTGATAATGATGGAAAAAGTAACTTGAGTGATGTTGTAGTAATTATAATGATGGCAGCGGAAAAGTAACTAAGCAAAGATCAATATGTGAAAAGCTCGTAGGCATTGGATCGATGATGGATAGTTATGTCGGATGTGATTCCTCATGCAACATGATTATAACATAGGGTGACACAGAACTAGCTCCAGTTCATCAATGTAATGTAGGCATGTATTCGAATATAGTCATACATGCTTATGGAAAAGAACTTGCATGACATCTTTTGTCCTACCCTCCGTGGCAGCGGGTCCTATTGGAAACTAAGGGGATATTAAGGCCTCATTTTAATAGAGTACTGGACCAAAGCATTAACACTTAGTGAATACATGAACTCCTCAAACTACGGTCATCACTGAGAGTGGTCCCGATTATTGTCACTTCGGGGTTACCGGATCATAACACATAGTAGGTGACTATTGACTTGCAGAATAGGATCAAGAACTCACATATATTCATGAAAACATAATAGGTTCACATCTAAAATCATGGCACTCAGGCCCTAGTGACAAGCATTAAGCATAGCAAAGTCATAGCAACATCAATCTCAGAACATAATGGATACTAGGGATCAAACCCTAACAAAACTAACTCGATTACATGGTAAATCTCATCCAACCCATCACCGTCCAGCAAGCCTACGATGGAATTACTCACGCACGGCGGTGATCATCATGAAATTGGCGATGGAGGATGGTTGATGATGACGACGACAACGGATTCCCCTCTCCGGAGCCCCGAACGGACTCCAGATCAGCCCTCCCGAGAGAGATTAGGGCTTGGCGGCGGCTTCATATCGTAAAACGCGATGAATCCTTCTCTCTGATTTTTTCTCCCCGAACGTGAATATATAGAGTTGGAGTTGAGGTTGTTGGAGCCTCAGGGGGCCCACGAGGCAGGGGCGCCCCAGGGGGGGTGGGAGCGCCCTCCACCCTCGTGGACAGGGTGTGGGCCCCCTGGTGTTGATTCTTTCGGCAGTATTTTTTATATATTCCAAAAATATTCTCCGTGAAGTTTCAGGTCATTCCGAGAGCTTTTATTTCTGCACAAAAATAACACCACGACAATTCTGCTGAAAACAGGGTCAGTTCGGGTTAGTTCCATTCAAATCATGCAAGTTAGGGTCCAAAACAAGGGCAAAAGTGTTGGGAAAAGTAGATACGTTGGAGACGTATCAACTCCCCCAAGCTTAAACCTTTGCTTATCCTCAAGCAATTCAGTTGACAAACTGAAAGTGATAAAGAAAAAAATTTACAAACTCTGTTTGCTCTTGCTGTTCTAAATATGTAAAGCTAGCATTCAAGTTTTCAGCAAAGATTATGAACTAACCATATTCACAATAACACTTAGGTCTCATGTTTACTCATATCAATGGCATAATCAACTAGCGAGCAATAATAATAAATCCCGGATGACAACACTTTCTCAAAACAATCATAATATGATATAACAAGATGGTATCTCGGTAGCCCTTTCTGAGACCGCAAAACATAAGTGCAGAGCACCTCTGAAGATCAAGGACTGACTAAACATTGTAATTCATGGTAAAAGAGATCCAGTCACAGTCATACTCAATGTAAACTAATAGTAATGCATGCAAATGACAGAAGTGCTCTCCAACTGGTGCTTTTTAATAAGAGGATGATGACTCAACATAAAAGTAAATAGATAGGCCCTTCACAGAGGGAAGCAGGGATTTGTAGAGGTGCTAGAGCTCGAGTTTTGAATTAGAGATGAATAATATTTTGGGTGGCATACTTTCATTGTCAACATAACAACTGAGAGATCTCGATATCTTCCATGCTACACACATTATAGGCGGTTCCCAAACAGAATGGTAAAGTTTATACTCACCCACCACCAACAAGCATCAATCCATGGCTTGCCCGACACAACGGGTGCCTCCAACTAACAACAGTCCTGGGGGAGTTTTGTTTGCAATTATTTTGATTTAAAGCATGGGACTGGGCATCCCAGTGACCGGCCATTTTCTCGTGAGTGAGGAGCGGAGTCCAATCCTCGTGAGAATAACCCACCTAGCATGGAAGATATAGACAACCCTAGTTAATACATGAGCTATTCGAGCATACAAAATAGAATTTCATTTGAAGGTTTAGAGTTTCGCACATACAAATTTACTTGGAACGACAGGTAGATACCGCATATAGGAAGGTATGGTGGACTCATATGGAATAACTTTGGGGTTTATGGAAGTGGATGCACAAGCAGTATTCCGCTTAGTACAAGTGAAGGCTAGAAAAGGCTGAAGCGACCAACTAGAGGCGACAACAGTCATGAACATGCATTAAAATTAATCAACACTGAGTGCAAGCATGAGTAGGATATAATTCACCATGAACATAAATATCGTGGAGGCTATGTTGATTTTGTTTCAACTACATGCGTGAACATGTGCGAAGTCAAGCCACTCGAATCGTTCAAAGGAGGATACCACCCTGTCATACCACATCACAACCATTTTAATAGCATGTTGGCACGCAAGGTAAACCATTATAAATTCCTAGCTAATTAAGCATGGCAGGAGTAACTATAATCTCTAATTGTCATTGCAAATATGTTTCATTCATAATAGGCTGAATAAGGAATGATGAACTAATCATATTTACAAAAACAAGATAGGTCGAGTTCATACCAGCTTCTCTTATCTCAATCAGTCCATCATATATCGTCATTATTTGATTTCACTTCCACAACCGAACAGTGTGGATAATAATAGTAGTGCACGTGCATTGGACCAAGCTGGAATCTGCAAGCATTCAATACAAGGGAGAAGACAAAGTAATATGGGCTCTTGGTTAAATCAACAATAATGCATATAAGAGCCACTTCAACATTTTCATCATGGTCTTCTCCTCTCGACCCCCAAAGAAAAGAAAAGAAATAAAACTATTTACACATGAAAGCTCCCAACAAGCAAAAGAAGAATGAGAAATATTTTTGGGTTTTCTTTTAATTACTACTACAGGCATGGAAAGTAAACTAGCTAAAAGCTACAACTAATTTTTTTGGTTTTTCTTAAGGTTTTTCAAACACACAAGAAGGAGCTTAGAAAAGAAAATAAACTAGCATGGATAGTACAATGAAAAAGTATGAGCACCGACAACTAGCATGAGTGTGTGAACATGAATGTAATGTCGGTGAGAAATACGTACTCCCCCAAGCTTAGGCTTTTGGCCTAAGTTGGTCTATGCCCATGGATCAAAGTGACCCTCTCCAGTGTACTAAGGAGGATCCTCGGGGTGCCACTGGTTAGCGAGCTCTTGCGGATCCCACTGATAAATAGACTCCTGATATGGATCAGGAGATGGCTCTGGCTCTGGCTCTGGCTCTGGGGATCGTGTTCGCTCCCAATATGCATAGATGTCATCGGGCAGGATGATGTATGTGCCTGAATAAATGTTAAACAAAGAAGGTGCAGGCTGTGTAATAATCTGACAAGTCTTTTCACTGAATACCAGGTTATAAATGAGTCTCATCTCCTTATCATCGCAAATAAAATCATGTGCTACCATACTTTTATGGTCTAAGAAAATAGGGGGCAACACCTTTTGTTCTTTCTCTTAGTGTCTAATAGGTATATCAAAATATTTAGCAAGGCGCGAAGCAAAGATACCTCCAAAAATGGGGCCCTTTGTACGGTTTAGACTCAACCGTTTAGCAACCATAGCGCCTAAACTGAAAGTTCTATCATGGAGTAAAGCATGGCACAAAATGGCGAGGTCGGGAGCACTGAGGCCCCCACTGTTCCCGCGACCAATTAAACATCTACTAGCAAATATTGCATAGTAACGTAGAACAGGAAAATTTATACTAGTAGTTCTTGCATCTGACACTTCTCTCTTTTCCCCTACAGCAATTTCATCAATAAATTCTGCCACATCACTAGGATGTGGTTCCTCAATGCTGCCTTCAAAGGGCAACTTGCAAACCGCACAAAAATCATAGAGTGACATCTCCTTAAGCTCATCATATAAATAAAAATCTACCGAAGGTGGTGATCTCCCAGCATGGAAATGAAAATTTTGCACAAAAATATTAGTGAGTAGGAGATACTGTTCGAGCTGGTCGTGGAGGAAGGCGGTGAGGCCTACATTCTTAGCCAAGTAATAAAAATCATCATAGATTCCGGCGGCCTCCAAGAATGCATCACAAGGCCATTCACACGGTCGAACCTCCCTGGTGCGAGGAAGATTATATTTGGGCTTCTTATTCACTTCACTTTGCTTATCCTTCGAGCTTCGGCTCGAAGAGCCTCTCAACAATCTCTTCAACATTTTCTCCCTCTGAAAATTTCTGAAATTTTTAGTGACTCAAAATAAAAGTGAAGCAAACTCAACAAGATTGATAGCAACTACTCCCACAAGTGCCTAGAGGCCACATCATGCATTAGAACTACTTTGGACCATATAAATTTGACATGCAAGCTCAACAACAGGGTCACATCAGCAGCAAAAATTTGCAATAAATAAAGCACTAGAACAAAAACTAATTGGACCATTGGAGGAGTCACATACCGAAGAACAATCCCCCAAAGCAGTTTTGTGAATGGAGCTTTGAGCAAGGAGATCGAAAATGGCAGCAAGATGAACTAGAACACGGGTTTGAGCTAGGGGAGGATTTTTTCTGGAGGAAGAAGAAGTGTGTGGGTGCAGGAATAAGTGGAGGGGGCCATGTGGGGCCCATGAGGCAAGGGGCGCGCCCTATGGGGGTGGGCGCGCCCTGTGCCCTCGTGGCCAAGTGCTGGCCCCCTCTGTTGTGTTCTCAGTGCGAGATATTCTTAAATATTCTACAAAAAAATCATATTTCATTTTCGGGACATTTGGAGAACTTTTATTTTCGGGGTATTTTTTATTGCAAGGACAATTCAGTAAATAGACAGAAAATACTATTTTTGTTGTATTTAATCTAAATAATAGAAAGTAAAAGGAGGAGAGAGTTGTGCTTTCTAACTTCATCCATCTCATGCTCATCAAAAGGAATCCACTAACAAGGTTGATCAAGTCTTGTTAACAAACTCTTTCCGAATAACATGAAACCGAAGAATTTTCAAATAACACTAAGTTACCTCAACGGGGATATGCACATCCCCAACAATAAGAATATCATATTTCTTCTTGACAGTAGGAAAAGGGAATTCAAAACCTCCAATAGTAATCGTTGGAATTTTTCCAATAGAATTGATACTGTGGACTTGAGGTTGTTTCCTCGAAAAGTGTACCGTATGCTCATTACCATTAACATGAAAAGTGACATTGCCTTTGTTGCAATCAATAACAGCCCCTGCAGTATTCAAAAAGGGTCTACCAAGGATAATCGACATACTATCGTCCTCGGGAATATCAAGAATAACAAAGTCCGTTAAAATAGTAACATTTGCAACCACAACAGGTACATCCTCACAAATACCGACAGGTATAGCAGTTGATTTATCGGCCATTTGCAAAGATATTTCAGTAGGTGTCAATTTATTAAAATCAAGTCTATGATATAAAGAGAGAGGCATAACACTAACACCGGCTCCATGATCACATAAAGCAGTTTTAACATAGTTTCTTTTAATGGAGCATGGTATAGTTGGTACTCCTGGATCTCCAAGTTTCTTTGGTATTCCACCTTTAAAAGTATAATTAGCAAGCATGGTGGAAATTTTAGCTTCCGGTATCTTTCTTTTATCTGTACCAATTTCTTTCATGTACTTAGCATGCGGATTCATTTTAAGCATACCAGTCAAACGCATACGCAAAAAGATAGGTCTAATCATTTCAGCAAAGCGCTCAAAATCCTCATCATCCTTTTTCTTGGATGGTTTAGGAGGAAAAGGCATGGGTTTCTGAACCCATGGTTCTCTTTCTTTACCGTGCTTCCTAGCAACGAAGTCTCTCTTATCATAACGTTGATTCTTTGATTGTGGGTTATCAAGATCAACAGCGGAGTTCAATATCTACATCATTGTTATTACTAGGTTGAGCATCTTTGAACATCATCATTAATATATCACTAGGTTCATGTTCATTACAGTTGTGTTTGACATCGAAATAGAAATATCATTGGGATTCTCAGGTGTGTCAACAACAGGTTCACTAGAAGCATGCAAAGTCCTATCATTTTTCTTTTTCTTCTTTTTAGAAGGACTAAGTGCATTAACATTAGTTCTTTGAGAATCTTGCTCAATTCTCTTAGGGTGACCCTCAGGATACAAAGGTTCCCGAGTCATTTTGCCCCCTCTAGTCATAACTCTAACAACATTATCATTTTCTTATTATTTAATTCATTGAGCAAATCATTTTGAGCCTTAAGCACTTGTTCTACTTGAGTGGTAACCATAGAAGCATGTTTACTAATAAGTTTAAGTTCACCTTTAACTCTAGACATATAATCACTCAAGTGTTCAATCATATAAGCATTACGTTTCAATTGTCTACCAACATAAGCATTGAAGTTTTCTTGTTTAACAATAAAATTATCAAACTCATATAAGCATTAGCTAGCAGACTTATAACGAGGGATATCACCTTCATCAAATCTATAGAGAGAATTTACCTTTACTACCTGTGTCAGCTTACCAAGACCATGTATTTCTTCAATAGGTGGTAAATTCTTAACATCTTCAGCTTTAATACCCTTTTCTTTCATAGATTTCTTTGCCTCTTGCATATCTTTAGGACTGAGAAATTGAATACCCCGTTTCTTCAGAGTTGGCTTAGGAGTTGGTTCAGGAAGTGTCCAATCATTTTCATTACTCAACATATTATTCAATAGCAATTCAGCTTCAACAGTTCTTTCCCTGAAAACACAACCAACACAACTATCCAGGTGGTCTCTGGAAGCATCGGTTGGTCCATTATAAAAGATATCAAGTATTTCATTTTTCTTAAGAGGATGATCCGGCAAAGCATTAAGTAATCGGAGAAGCCTCCCCCAAGCTTGTGGGAGACTCTCTTCTTCAATTTGCACAAAATTATATATTTCCCTTAAAGCAACTTGTTTCTTATGAGCGGGGAAATATTTAGCAGAGAAGTAGTAAATCGTATCCTTGGGAGTACGCACACAACCAGGATCAAGAAAATTAAACCATGTCTTAGCATCACCCTTTAATGAGAACGGAAATAAGTTAAGGATATAGTAGTAACGAATTTTTTCCTCATTAGTGAACAGGGTGGCTATATCATTTAATTTAGTAAGATGTGCCACAACAGTTTCAGATTCATAGCCATGAAAAGGAACAGATTCAACCAAAGTAATTATCTCAGGATCGACAGAGAAATCATAATCCTTATCTGAAATACAGATAGGTGAAGTAGCAAAAGCAGGGTCATATTTCATTCTATTATTCAAAGACTTTTCTTTCAGCTTAGCTAATAGTGTCTTAAGATCATACCTATCTTTGCAAGCAAAAATGTCTCTAGCAATTTCTTCATCCATAACATAACCCTCAGGCACATCAGGCAATTCATATCTAGGGGAAGAATCTTCATCATCACTTTCATCAATATTATCATTTTCAATAATTTCATTCTCTCTAACCCTAGCAAGTTGTTCATCAAGAAATTCACCTTATGGCACCGTATTATCAAGCATAGAAGTAGTTTCATCATAAGTATCATGCAAAGCAGAAGTGGCATCATCAATAACATGCGACCTATCAGAATCAATAGCAGGTGTAGGTGTCGCAAATTTACTCATAACAGAGGGTGAATCAAGTGCAGAGCTAGATGGCAGTTCCTTACCTCCCCTCGTAGTTGAGGGATAAATCTTGGTTTTTTCGTCTTTCAAGTTCCTCATAGTGATCAGCAGATATAAATCCCAAGTGACTCAAAGAATAGAGCTATGCTCCCGACATGGCCTTGAGAAAATTGTCTTGATAACCCATAAGTATAGGGGATCATAGCAGTTTTTGAGGGTAGAGTATTCAACCCAAATTTATTGATTCGACACAAGGGAGCCAAAGAATATTCTCAAGTATTAACATTGAGTTGTCAATTCAACCACACTGGAAAACTTAATATCTGCAGCAAAGTATTTAGTAGCAAAGTAGTATGGAAATACTTGATAACAATGGCAAAAATGTGATAGCAGTTTTGTAGTAATTGTATGATGTATGAGAAAAAGTAACTAAGCAAAGATCAATATGTGAAAAGCTCGTAGGCATTGGATCAATGATGGATAATTATGTCGGATGTGATTCCTCATGCAACAGTTATAACATAGGGTGACACAGAACTAGCTCCAGTTCATCAATGTAATGTAGGCATGTATTCCGAATATAGTCATACATGCTTATGGAAAAGAACTTGCATGACATCTTTTGTCCTACCCTCCCGTGGCAGCGAGGCCCTATTGGAAACTAAGGGATATTAAGGCCACCTTTTAATAGAGTACCGGACCAAAGCATTAACACTTAGTGAATACATGAACTCCTCAAACTACGGTCATCACCGGGAGTGGTCCCGATTATTGTCACTTCGGGGTTACCAGATCATAACACATAGTAGGTGACTATTGACTTGCAGAATAGGATCAAGAACTCACATATATTCATGAAAACATAATAGGTTCAGATCTGAAATCATGGCACTCGGGCCCTAGTGACAAGCATTAAGCATAGCAAAGTCATAGCAACATCAATCTCAAAACATAATGGATACTAGGGATCAAACCCTAACAAAACTAACTTGATTACGTGGTAATCTCATCCAACCCATCACCGTCCAGCAAGCCTATGATGGAATTACTCACGCACGGCAGTGAGCATCATGAAATTGGTGATGGAGGATGGTTGATGATGACGACGGCGACGGATTCCCCTCTCCGGAGCCCCGAACGGACTCCAGATCAGCCTCCGGGGAGAGATTAGGGCTTGGCGGCGGATCCGTATAGTAAAACGCGATGAATCCTTCTCTCTGGTTTTTTTCTCCCCGAATATATAGAGTTGGAGTTGAGGTCGGCGGAGCCTCAGGGGGCCCACGAGGCAGGGGGGCGCGCCCCGGGGGTGGGTGCGCCCTCCACCCTTGTGGATAGGGTGTGGGCCCCTTGGTGTTGATTCTTTTGCCAGTATTTTTTATATATTCCAAAAATATTCTCCGTGAAGTTTCAGGTCATTCCAAGAACTTTTATTTCTGCACAAAAATAACACCATGGCAATTCTGCTGAAAACAGCGTCAGTCCGGGTTAGTACCATTCAAATCATGCAAGTTAGAGTCCAAAACAAGGGCAAAAATGTTTGGAAAAGTAGATACGTTGGAGACGTATCAGGTTTCCATTCAAACACTCGATATTCAAACAATTTCAAAAGTAAACATTCAAACATTCGATGTTTCATTCTAGTTTTCAGAAATATTTTACATAGTACTAGAATGAAACTTAACTAAACGACATTACGAAAATAATTAAACATAACTAAACGACATTTCGAAAATAACCTAAACTAAACTACTTGTCCTCGACGCCGCCGAAGTCTACCTCGTCGTAGAGCCCGTCGCCGTCAACGTTGTCGTTGTTGCTGCTGCTGCCATCGAGGGGCACCACGGGCGCCGCGGGCGCGGCCAGCGCAGCCATCAAGTCCTCCACCGCGGCGTGATACCCGGGGAAGTCCGGTGGGTCCTCCGGGTGGACGGCGACCGGGGCGAGCTGCATGTACTCCTGGACAAGCGGGGGTGGCTGTGGCATGCTCTCCGACTCCCGAACCGCCGTCAGGTAACCCGACATGTCCTCCGGGTCGCCGGCCTCCGCCGCCAGCCGCCTGTACTCCGCCACCAAGGCGGCTCGCTGCTGCCCGGCTTTCGGCGAGGGCTTGGCTGGACCGGCGTCGTTCTGCCATGTGGCGCGGCGTCGCCGGGGCGAGCGGACAACGCCTTGTTATCCTTGCTGGACCGCCGCGAGTGCGCGTGTGCCGAAGTCAAGGCGGGCACGGGTGGAGCGCGTCTCGCCGCGGCGGAATAGCTCATAGCCGTAGCTCGGCGGGGCGGGCACGACGCCGGCGGCCGCTACGCTGTGGTATGGCGCAACGACCTCCTCGAAGGTGCGCCCGCCCCAGAGCTGGTGCCGCTGCGCGCGGTTGTGCTTCACGGGCTGGCCGGACCGACGTAGGCGTGGAGGCGACGCTCGTGGTCGTCGGCGAGCCGGTCCGCCCACCCGGGGTTGTTGGGGGCGTAACACGGGTCCTCCAGCTCCTCCGGCGACAGCCGCGCCCGATAGAGGCCGACGGCGTGGGCGAAGAGGTGGGTGCCGACCTCGGGCACCTGCGCCACCTGCACGCTGTCGACGCTTAGGCGCCACCTCGCCGGCAGGCACACGTCGGGCACGGCGGGGATGATGAAGTGGGCGATCTCCTCCGCCTCCTCGAGCGTCAGGTTCGGGCGCGCCATCGCCGGCGAGAGAGAGAGAGAGAGAGGAAGGGCGTGAGAGAGCGACGCCGGCGACAGAGGGAGAAGCAGAGGGGAGGCGAGAGCGGTGTGCGAGCGACGGCAAGCGAGGCGGCTTTTATAGGGCGTCTGGAGGGCGGGGGTGGGTGCCGGCGATTAATGGCGGGCAGCCGAGCGGGCGGCGTGCGCAGAAGCTCAGGCGATGGCATGAGAATCGGCGCCGGCGATTAATGCCGGGCAGGCGAGGGGGCGGTGTGCACAGGCGAGCGGCAGGCGGTCAGGCGGTGGCGTGTGAATCGGCGCCGCCCGCGGACCGACGCCTGATATGTCTCCAACGTATCTATAATTTCTTATTGTTCCATACTATTATATATTCTGTTTTGGATGTTTGATGGGCTTTATTATACACTTTTATATTATTTTGGGACTAACCTATTAGCGGAGGCCCGGCCCAATTGCTGTTTTTGCCTATTTGATGTTTGAAGGAAAAGGATATCAAACGAGTCCAAAGCGGAATGAAACCTTCGAGCGTGATTTTTGGAACAAAGCGTGATCGGAGGAATTAGAGTGGGCGTCAAGCAATCAACGAGGAAGCCACGAGGCGGGCGCACCTACCCCCTTGGCGCGCCCTCCACCCTTATGGGCCCCTCGTAGCTCTCTGACCGACCTCTTTCGCCTATATATACTCATATACCACGGAAATATCATATCTGAGCCAAAACCCTATTTCCATTTGCAACCTTACATGCCGTGAGATCCCATCTTGGGGCCTTTTTAGGCGCTCACTTGAAGGGGCATTGATCACAGAGGGCTTCTACATCAACACCATAGCCTCTCCGATGATGTGTGAGTAGTTTACCTCAGACCTTCGGGTCCATGGTTATTAGCTAGATGGCTTCTTCTCTCTCTTTGGATCTCAATACAAAGTTCTCCTCGATTCTCTTGGAGATCTATTTGATGTAACTCTTCTTTTTGCGGTGTGTTTATCGAGATCCGATAAATTGTGGGTTTATGATCAAGATTATCGATGAACAATATTTGAATCTTCTCTGAATTCTTTTATGTATGATTGGTTATCTTTGCAAGTCTCTTCGAATTATCAGTTTGGTTTGGCCTACTAGATTGATCTTTCTTGCAATGGGATAAGTGCTTAGCTTTGGGTTCAATCTTGCGGTGCTCGATCCCGATGTGATGGGGAAGCGACACGTATTGTATTGTTGCCATCGAGGATAAAAGATGGGGTTTATATCATATTGCATGAGTTTATCCTCTACATCATGTCATCTTGCTTAAAGCGTTACTCTGTTCTTATGAACTTAATACTCTAGATGCATCTTTGGATAGCGGTCGATGTGTGGAGTAATAGTAGAGATGCGAGGCAGGAGTCGGTCTACTTGTCACGGACGTGATGTCTATATACATGATCATACCTAGATATTCTCATAACTATGCTCAATTCTATCAATTGCTCGACAGTAATTTGTTTACCCACCGTAATACTTATGCTATCTTGAGAGAAGCCACTAGTGAAACCTATGGCCCCCGGGTCTTTTCTCCATCTTATTAATCTTCCGTCAACTAGCTATTTCTATCGCCGTTTATTTTGCTTTCTTTACTTTTACTCTTTATCATAAAAATAGCAAAAGTATTATCTTATCATCTCTATCAGATCTCACTTTTGCAAGTGGCCTTGAAGGGATTGACAACCCCTTTATCGCGTTGGTTGCAAGGTTCTTATTTGTTTGTGTAGGTGCGTGGGACTTGAGCGTGGTCTCCTACTGGATTGATACCTTGGTTCTCAAAAACCGAGGGAAATACTTACACTACTTTGTTGCATCACCCTTTCCTCTTCAAGGGGAAACCAACGCAGTGCTCAAGAGGTAGCAACGCCGGCGACGGGACGTGCCACTGCGCCGACGTTAATGGCTTCGCCTAATCCGCACCGAATTAATTAGGGTTTAGCGCGGCGGTGGTTAGGCTTAAGTATGTGTGGGCCCAGCCTCCTCCTCACGTGGTGTACACGCCACGTCTGAGCGTCTGGCAGGCCGTCTGACATGGCCTCGCTACTCCGCGCCCACCTGAATTTCCCATCCTACCCTTCCTCACGAAGGGGTATCTTCTAATCTGGGCTGTTGATGTGTCCAGGGGGGTTGTACCGAAGACGAAGTGGCCAAAGAAACCGACGATGGGGTTTTTGGGTTCTGCCTGTGTACGTGAGAGCAACTCCACTCGTTTGGCCCCCAGCGTAGCGGCCGGTGCTATTTTGGACCTTCGCCCAACGCTTTTTAGGCCCTGAGACGATCTAGGTCCCAGCCACGTCCCCAGAGGCCGGCCTCAAGACGTTTGAATTCGAACATGACATTTCCCGCTACCAAAAAAACGCCACAAGTCAGACGATCAACGCGACAAGTCCGGCGATCACGATGCCCAGTTCGGCGATCACCATGCCACAATTCAGCGAATCAATAACTTGAAAGTTCGGTGTTCAAAAAGGAAGGATGCGTAGGCAATTCATCAAACGGCGGCGCCGTCCACCGGCGTCGGACTGGCGGGAGTCGGCGTGCGTGGGTTGGTCGACGTCGGCGCGGCTTCTGTGCTGGGTATCGTGGAGGCGTCGCTTGGGCTAGGCTGTGGCGTTGGGGTCGGCATGGGAGTTGGCGCTGTCGTCGATGGCATCTGGTTCAAGATGAGGCCATGCCCGCCAGGTACCACGCCTTGACCTGCTCGTCCATTGTTACCATGTCCGCACCCCCATCAGAAAAGCCAGGTCGGTGTTCCTCTTCTTCGCGACGACGTTGGTCCAGAGCAGGTCCAGCTTGACGGCGCTGTTCGTCATCAATGCCGACCATCGCGCCTTAGTTTTCTCTTCCCTCTGGGCGGCGCGGGTCTTGGCGTCGGCGATGCAATGCTCGATGGACTCTTGTAGACATGCGGTAGCCGGCACGGCGTCCTTCGTCGACTTGGCTCTTTTGTTGCCGTCCGGGCGCCCATCGGCTGGGCCTGGCGCCGGCGCGTCCGGCTTGTACATCTCCTTGGCCTTGGCGAGGGTGCGCCGGACTTCCGCCCACTTCTCGATCTGGGAGAACACGTGGAGGTACTTGAAATCTTGATCGGTGCTGCTGTCCTGGCGATACATGGCGAACATCCGGACCATCTGCGCCGAGGAACAAGTGTCGGCGACGCACACGGCGAAAAAGTGGGCGAAAGACCGGCGTCATACTTGACCCTCGATGTTGGCACCGCTCTCTAGGCGAGCCGCAATCTCCTCGACGATCCCATGCCATTTGTTGCACGCCGTTTGGATGATCACCCAATGATTCACCATGGCCTTCGAGTCGCGCTGCATGTGGATGCCGACGAAGTAGGGGTCGACCAACTTGCACTCATCGAGCTCCGACTTGATGCGCTCCCTGTACGTGTCGTCGTTCTGGTACGTGCCGGTGATCGGGTCGAGGCAGATGATCTTCCACGCTTAGGCGAGGCACTCGTCTTCTTTGGACGCCCACTTGACGCGTGGCTCGCCGGTTCTGGCCGCATGCTTCTTCTTTTTTCCTTTCCTTGCCGGAGTAGTTGCCAGCTACTCCTCCTTCTCGTCCTCGTCCTCCTCTGGCTCCTCCTAGCCGTAGTCGAGCTCGTCGTCCATGTCGCCATTGAGGTCCATTGTATCTTCTTGGGCATTGAACCCGGGGGAGGCGGCGGCGTCAGCCGAGCCGGTCGTGATGGTGTCGTCCATGTCGGCCTCCGTCGCGTTGGGGTTGCCGAGATGCGACAACGAGGCTTGTGAGAAGAGCAGCGGCATACAGTATGAAGAAAGCGTCGGGGATGATCGTATCTTGCGTGGCAGTAGGTGTCTGAAGTCTTGGACACCGGTGAATATGGGTGAGGGCGTGCGCTGGGCGGGGTGGCCATGTGGAAAGGTGATGTTGGGGTTGAACCCGCCACGCGCGTCGCCGTCGCCGTTGCTAGGTGGGCGCTTTTGAGGTGTGGCGGCGCGAAGCCGGCCGGTGACTGACCTTCTGCTGGCTCGAGGGCGTGCGTCGTGCTGCGTGGCCGGGCGGATTCATCATCCTTGCGCGAGACGTCTCTGCTTGTTCCGCCGCGTGATCTGCCTGCTCCGCCACGGCCGCCGACGCCGCCGTCGCCGCCCTGTCCCGGGCCTTCTTGACATTGAGCCTGTTCCGCCGGTCGGTGGTGACAGCCTCCCGGCGCTGAACCTCCGCCTTCCAGTCGGAGTTCGACATGCCCGGGGGTTTGGACATCGGCGCCCTCTGCTTCCTCTGCTTCGACTGGGTGGCGTTGGCATCGGTGGCGGCGTGAGGGGCCATGTACTTCTTCGGCGGCATGGCGGCCGGATGGAGGGGAGAGGGAGGAGAATGGCGGGAGAAGGGAGGAATGGAGGGAAACGCAGGGGGAAAGGCGGGGATTAGCGGGAAAAGGGCCTTCTCTCGCCGACAGAGCAGACCCTCGCGCCTTTTTGCTTCGGCCGGCGTCCCCAGGGCTTGGGTTCGGCTCGGGTTCGCCGGCTGTTATTTCGGCCCAAACCGACGAAAAACGAGATTTTGTGGGCGCGACTGAGCCGATTTTCAAGCGCCGGCGCTAAAAAATGGCCTTGAGGGTGCCTGTTGGGGGCGCGGCTGGCCATACACACACGCGGGCCAGGGGCCCCGCATGTCGGTGGCCAGAAGGGTATCTCTGTGGCTGGACCCCGCGCGGCGTGTCCGCGGCCATAAACCATCTCTCGATTCTCCTCACGCACCGCACCGCACCGCTTCTCCCCGCCCGCCGGCTTCCAAGCGCAACCAGAAAAGCAAGCCATGTCGAGGTGGCGCGCCGTCGCATCCCGCCTCTCCGCCCCCCACCTCCTCTCCAGGGTCTTCTCCAAGCCTCCGCCGCTTCTTCCCCAGCCTCTGTCTAGGACCTTCTCCAAGGCCGCTGCCTCCGCCGCCGCCACGTCGCACAGCCCTAGCGCGGCCTCCTCTGCCGGCCCGAGGCCCGAGGTACGGCCCGAAGCTCTCGCATCCCCGAGATGCCATTTTTGCCGCTTATTGTTGCGCTCAGGTGGACTCATAGTGTGATCTGGCGGATTAGAACGGCCCCTGTCTCCAGGGCGGATCGCTGTTGCGAGTACCTACTGGGCTCGACGCATTCTAGGTCTGGGTTGCTCCATCACCACGTAGATTTGCAACATGGAATATGTTCATAGGCTTCATATGTGTGCTTCCGTCCTTCTGCAATGTAGATAGATTTCAAAATTTGTAAGGTTTTCTAAATGTCGTCTATTTCGTACAGTATTTTCGTTCATAGGACTCTGATCTACCTAGCAACACTCGAATGTTTTCAAGAAATTGGGCGAAATCAAGTGATGTGTTTTTTAACTTTTGATCTACAAAGATGTGCACTTTGTGTGGATGTATGGAGAAATAAAGATGTGTGGATGTATGGAGAAGTGGAAGGATTATATTGCAAAGTCTGACAAGTTTGTTGCTGACTTATACAGACTATTTTTTTTCCATTTAGTGATATTCATCGCTACTTAGTGTGTACTACCTATCTGCCACACATGCTACAAAGGCTTAACTAATAATTAGAACTGATATGATGATATCTGTAG
Source organism: Aegilops longissima (assembly GCA_021605205.1). Taxonomy (NCBI): domain Eukaryota; kingdom Viridiplantae; phylum Streptophyta; class Magnoliopsida; order Poales; family Poaceae; genus Aegilops; species Aegilops longissima. Next base: position 344,907,950 of record CM038677.1, on the reverse strand, counting down.
CTCCTATATGCCTGTTGTTAAGGATGAATTCTTTCTTTTATAGGTCCGACTGAATTCTATGTTCCTGTCCAAGCCCTCTTCACTGGCATTGCCTCCTGATTCTCCTCTTAGAGCAGAAGATCCACACTATGAGGGAATTAAGCGCTTGATGCTCACGCTGCTGCTGTTCTACAGTAAGCAAAGCAAGTCCATCAGAGGAGCAAACGCTGTTTATCACCGCATCACTTCTCATGTTGACAAGCCTGATATCTATGAAGGTAACACCTTTGTACTTGGTGGTAAACTCGTTCCTTTTGCACTTTCAGCATTTCCTTGATCGTTTCCTATTTGCTGTTTTATTTTCTGTATTTCTGCTGCAATAAGATTTATGCATGTTCTGGTACTTCGTACTAAGAAAAAGATACCTCTGGTTGTCCATGATTTTCTGCATGGTTGATCTTAACATTAATTTAACAATGAGCACTTAATTTCTGATATTCTGAAGTGCATGGGAGTCATATAGATCCGTAATTATTCAGTTTGAGCTGTGCGGCAGAAATTAGCTTTCATTCTTCTCTGAACATACTAGTATCTTTAATGGTGAGAACCAGATAGGAGGAACGTGTTTTTGCTATGCCATTGAGGAGTTATATTTTCTGCTCTTAAAAGTAGGGTGCTTTCCTGAGGTTTTAATGAAGTGCCAGCTTGTTTTCCAAACGAAAGAATGAACTTTGTGTAATCCCGAAACAATATAATTTCTGATTGTACAAGTACTGAATTGCTGATTACTAGAGCATTAGTGTCCACTCAGTTGCATCATGTTCCCCAAATTGCATCACTGAACTACTTTTATCTTTTAGATCCGGTTTATAGAGGTACATTACATTTGCTATTTTTGTATGTTTATGGAAGGTAAAGAAATGCTTGTGCAGTTGCATTCTTAGAGAGTATAAAGAATAATCCATTTGAATGTCATGTTGTGCGTTAAGGCTTTCTGTCAATAAACACTTACGGCTGATAAACATGAAGTGCTTTGTGAATTCTAGCCTCTTATTGTTAATGAAATTGGACTGGGATATCGTGTCATTTGCGTCTAATGGAAGTTAACCACATCATTTCACTCCTTTTTATGTTTGATATTTATGGAGACAGCAATTTCTGATGTCTCTCTTTTGCAGTGTTTCAGTTGGAGAAAACATTTAAAACAACATTTTCATTGCTTGTTCTCCATATGTGGCTCGTTCTACGTCGCTTGAAGGAAGAAGGAAAGGACGGTGTTAAATTTGGGCAGTACATCTATGAAACTTACAATCATGATGTGGAGCTCAGAGTTTCTAAGGCTGGGGTAGGTCATCCATAATTCTGAAAAATTGATATATATCTGAGGTTAAATTATCCACACATTTCCTGTTATCCTAATTATTGAATCTGATGGTTTTAATCCTCCTTATTAATCGTCCTAATGAACGTTGATTAGCAACACACCATTACCATCATATACATTTGATGCCAGACTTCTTTATACATTATCTGCTAGAGATGTGATACCCTAAGGGGATATAAAGTTAGCTGGTTGAACGCAAGAAGCTACATAGTACTAGATTGTGCTTTCTTTGCCCACCAGTGTAAAAAAAGAACTGGAGAAATGCTCAACCTATCTAAATGGTACGTCTTCATTTGTGTATGCGATACACAGCTGGACACACTTATATAGAGAGCGGTCTAGCAAAGGAACCAAACTAGTGTATCGGCAGTGCATCATGCTTAGGTGCCATGCCATCAAACTATGGCATACCACATTAGTCAAACTTGGAAAGTGTGATCTATCTGGGGTTGGGACTTGTGGCAAGAAGCATAACCTACATGTTAAGATTCCTAGTTCCCATTGGAATATATCAGCAAAAGTTTGGATGTTTTATGATGTGAGTGGTGATGCTCTTCTTGGTTATTTATATTTCCAGTTTGTTGTTGTACTGTCATTTTTTGCGTTGGCTGTATTTGCACTGGATATATTTGTACTATACAGCCATTGTTCTGGCTGTAATCCTACTGTCATTTTTGCACAGGGTTGTTTATAGCACAGGGAGATGGAATCACCATAGTTTATGTACTCCCTCTTTTCAAAATATTTGAAGTTCTAGGTTTGTCCTAAGTCAAACTTGTTTAAGTTTGACCAAGTCTAGCGAAAAATATGTTAACATCTACAGAACCTAATTTGTTTCATTAGATTGCTCACAAAATATATTTCCATATTATATTTGATATTCTAGATATTAGTATATTTTTCTATATAGTTGGTCAAACTTCAAATGTTTTGAAACGAGGGAGTGCTAGATTGAAAGGTTGAACTTGTGGCAGTTTGTTAACCCATTATCATGACTTACAAGTATATGGAACAAAAGTAGAACTTCATTTTGCTTGTGAGGAAAAAGCTGGTATTATGTGTAAAATACTGAAAAGACATCACTATTTTTGTGTAATAAGAATGAATAATGCAACTAATCTTATAAAGCCTGGAATCCATAGTGTTGGTCATCTTTTCACTTCGTCTTGCATAATATGAAGACTGATTTCTCTTTGTGCATGCTATTGTTTTTTGTTGTGAAAGTTCATGTGACCCATACTAGTGCGTCTACAGGTCAACTTGCTATTGACAAAATGGATGAAAGAGCTAGAAAAAATATTCTATGGGAACATTGTGAAATATGATACTGCAATAAGCCCAGAAGCAAGCCAGGATGATCTTGTAAATGTCATCTGGAGGTAATTGTTCAGTTACCTTCTCTAAATATGTAGCTGATTGTTTCATAAAGATGAAAAATAGGCAATCCATTATCCAAGGTCCCAACTAATTGCAAGATCCAGCCTCTCTTGTGGCTTTGTGATATGATAGCTAATACATACTACAAACAGGTCACATGGTCTTCTCCTATATAATAGGAGTAAGAACAATATAATAATAAATCAAGACACTAATCTTAAATCATCTAGGCTGATGTTTGTTCAATATATTTATGGCACCTATGGACCAGAAGATAAAATCTGTGTTATCTTATCTTAGCGATCAGCCATTGTTCTTATGAGGCCAATTCATTATTGTCAAGGAAATTTAATACTTCCTGGAAAATAAATGTTTTATTAAGGAAAGCAGTAGTTCACTACACCTAGTGTCAAAAACACTCTTATATTATGGGAAGCAGGGAGTATTAGTTAGTACTGCAGCTTTCTAACATCAAAGCGGCAACTTTCTGGTTATGGCACCATAGTAATTATGTGATGTAGCTGTGTAAATTGTGGGCTGTATTTCTTTCATAATCTAGCACTGCCCTTATGTATGATAGTTACTTGTGTTGAATTGTTAGGAATGTGTACGCTGACGAAGGTTCAGAGCCTATGGACGCAGCTGCTACCCCTGCTGTCCAGGCAAGTTCCTTCTCTGATGGAGACAACTTTAGAAAGTAGCTGATTACGTGCCATATTTTACAAAACCTAAGACTACCTGTTCTGTTGAATCTCAGGCATTGGCAAGATATACTCGGAGGGAGGCAACTTGCCTATCATTGACAGGTCAGTGTTGACTAATTCTCCCATCTCTATCTCCCATGCATGTGAGATACAAACACACTAGCTTTTCTTCTCACTTCCCTTAAATTGAAAAACCTCTTGTTGAATATTAAACTGACTAAATTCTGCACTTCCTAAACTTCTCAACAACAGATAAAGAAGCTTTGTTCTCTGGCAACTTCAAGTTCACGACCGTTTTGCCAACCGTCCCCAGCCCAGTGAAGCGACATCGATGAGCGTTGGCATTGGTAGATCAGTATTCCATATGAAGGCTGGCTGGTATACATGGACAAGGAAGACTGAAAGTCCTATCATCATTACAAATAATAGGAAATTTCCAGTATTTATTTATGCACGAATCTCAGCATTTTGGGCCATTTTGGTGGCTCCACCTGCCTCTAGCTAGGAATCTCCTTTATGTTTATCCTGTGTGAGCATTGCATTGATGGGCTGCCCTCTCGGAATAGAGCACACGGTGGAAACGTTTTCCTGGTTGAATGCTTGTACTCCCTCCGCTCCTAAATATTTCTTTCTAGAGATTTTAACAAGTGACTACATACAGAGCAAAATGAGTGAATCTACACTTTAAAATATGTCTATATACGTCCTTATGTGGTACTCCATTTGAAATCTCTAAAAAGACAAATATTTAGGAACGGAGGGAGTAGTATTTTACCATTTTCTTTGCTGATTTGGACTTGAGATCATTCACAATGTCGGTAACGATGTATTGTCTGCATCACGAGCATGGTTTTGGTCTCGTGGGTGATATGTGGAAACTGATTGTGAAACAAAGCATATTGGAGCCAATTTGTAATTGCTGAAAAAATTTCATCATCTCTTTGGTGTTTGAACTTCTAAGCAACTGCTGTGCTCAGTCATGAGAGCACGGAAAGCATGAAGGATAATGTGCAGCGCTCTCTTGGGCTTGCATGGTCCCTTTTCTTTCAGCCCTTTTTCCAGCAGAGATGCAAGAGATCCTTTTCCCCGTCTTTTTTGCCAGTTATTATCGTGCTGGGGGTTGAAGAAACCTGGGTGCGCTCGGACCATTTATTTAGAAACGCGGACGAACCATTTGAAGTGGTCCTCGACCTCTGGCTGTCAATCTGGATGAGCAGATCTGCTGTAGCCTGTTGTTGCAGGCTGGGCCCTATGTGAATGCTAGGAGAAATATGCGGTGCTGCCAAGGTTTATATGCTACCGTGATATAGGCTGCTGAGAGCTGTTGGATCTAAGATCCAGTGATTTTCGGGAGCTCTTGAACATTTTTCATAAAACCCTTGAAGACTCAAAATTGCATGTGGGCAAATGCTTGTAAGATGCCGTCTGATGTGAGATCCAATGGCCTAAAAGCTCGTATCACGGTAGCATACAAGTCTTGGGAGCACCTGAAACTTTTTCACTAATCGAGAAAGTATACTTTACCTCTAAAATATACAAAACCAGATTAGTGTGGCCTTCCAGTGGTTTTGTGTCACATTTAGGGTGTTTATTTAGAACACGGCACAAACACAAACACTCATATATACGCGTATAACTTATCCCTATGAATACACACGTAGTCCCTTCTATGAGCATCTTCAAGAGACTGAGTCGACATATCATCCTGAGACTGACGAAGTCACCATAGGCGTCTTATAGTCGACGGGAACGTCTCCTCCCATTGAATGTGCATCGTTGGAAATCCTAAAATAAATCCAGGAATAATTCAAGCATCAGGACTTGAACCCTGGTGGGCTCAGGATACGACAATACTCCTAACCATCCAACCACATGTCGGTTCACACATTTAGAGTTGTTTTGACTCTAATGAGACCTATTGGGCTGTGACATACAAGCTGACATGGCAGTGAACGGTTAGGGGTGAATTTTCCCTAATTGTGCGACGAACCCTAGCTTTTCCAATCCCCCCTCTCGCACACATAAGGTGATTCGTGACGAACCCTAGCTCCCATTGCACACAGAAGGTGACTCACCACAATCCATAGAAGAAAACGATGGTGTCGTCCTTCGCTAGCTCGTCCACTAGCCGCACTTTGTCTTTGCCAACCATGGCGTGGTCGTCATAGTCGCCGATGCCGTTGCAGGAGGGCTTGATGGGGTACGAGCCGAAGCAGCTCTTCCAGTGTTGCTTGAAGGCACCTCGATAGATTTCGTAGAGTGTTATGAATCCTGGTCGGAGGCACTACAACTGCACGAAATCAAAGCTAAACTTCGTGCTTCCCTCGCCTCAATTGTGGTGAGTGGCTTTGATCTGCCTTTGCTTTACCCGATCTAGAAAATTTGTGGTAGTGTGCGGATTGTGGTTTCTTCATGTGGAATGATGATCCAAACACTTGATTCATCCATCGTTTGCTTGTTGATGCACAAATGAATTCAATCGTCGTCATTGCGCTTATTGATCTCTTTCTTTTTGTTGATGAACCACTTCTTGCAATCGTCATCCGTGATGCTAGTGTTATCCAACATGATCCCTCACTCCTTCATGATCTCGCTAGCCCCACCTTCTCTTTCCCAATCTCAATTATCTCATGTGTCTTCGCCTTCCCAAGCTCCATGTCATTTGTCCATCTTCTCCATGTCTATCCTCTTCCTCTCAATGATAATCCTTTCTCGCACCCTCTCCCTTTGCACATTCAAGAAGAGCATGTACCTCTCTTCTTTCTTTTCCTCCCCTTTCTCCTCCATTTTATTGTAACTCTCCTTTTTGCAAAAGATGTTAGTCCATGTGGTAGACATTCTGCTTTGTTGCACGGTCACGCGTGACCCTATCCTTCTCCCACTTTTTCCCCATCAAGCGTGCATTCCTCTTTGGCTTGGTCCCTTGTACGCCTCCTCCACCTTAGTCATCGTCGCCATCCAATAGATTTTATGTGAGCTTGTATCATCATTGTTTTTCTTCTTCTTGGCAGGGTTGTTGAGATCTTCAAATAGGGTTGGCCACTTCTGATTACCGTGTAACTCCACCCAACAATAGGACATAGTCAATGTCTTCTTCTCAATTTGCTGGTACAAAGTGGCGGTCAATCCCATCTAGCAAGCAAAAAGCATACATCAACATAACGTAACAAACAAAGCAAACAAGAAAGATGATGACCAATGTGAAGCAAACAAAACTTGCATGGAGTGGGGAGAGGAGATGTCGGTGGACGATGAGAGCGAGATCTGGAGGTAGAGGGGAATGCGAAGATGGTAGAGGGAGATAGATAGGATGAAGAGAATACATATATTTTCAACGTGAGAGATCGATGACCCGCAAGTATAGAGGATCACGACAGTCTTCGAGGGTAATATTTCACCCAAATTTATTGATTCGACACAAGGGGAGCCAATGAATATTTATGAGCCTTAGCAGTTGAGTTTTCAATTCAACCACACCTGGAAAGTAATTTCTCTGCAGCAAAGTGTTTTGTACCATAGTAGTATGATAGTTTGATAGTAGCGGTAACAGTAGCAATAGTAACGGTAACAGTAGCAATAGTAACGGTAACAGTAGCAGATTTGTAGTGATTGTAACAACAACAACAACAACAACAGTAGTAGCTTAGCAAAGACCATATGAGCAAAGCATAGGCATTGGATCAATGATGGATATTTGTCTGGATGACATTCATCATGTAACAGTCACAACCTAGAGCGACACACAATAGCTCCAATTCATCAACTCAATGTAGGCATGTATTCCGTATATAGTCATACATGCTTATAATAATAACTTGCATGACATCTTTTGTCCTAACCTCCCATGGCAGCGGGGTCCATAAGGAAATTTGAGGGATATTAAGGCCTCCTTTTAATAGATAGCCATAACAAAGCATTAACACGTGGTGAATACATGAACTCCTAGAATTACAGTCATCCCCGGAGAGTATCCCAATTATTGGCACCTTGGGGTCTACGGATCAGAACAATAACAAGTGCATACAACTAGCAGATATGATCAAGAACTCATATATATTGATGATAACATAGAGGGTTTAGATCTGAAATCATGACACTCGGGCCTATAGTGACAAGCATTAAGCATAGCAAAGTCATAGCAACATCAATCTCAGAACATAGAGGATACTAGGGATCAAGCCCTAACAAATTGACTCAATCAAATGAAAAATCTGATCCAGTTCCATCACTGTCCAGCAAGCCTATGAAGGTGTAAGTGCATCTAGTGCCCCCTTAGTGGGTTTGGAGTATTGAAGACAAATGGGTTAAGGGATAATGTGTTTGAGAGTGTACATAGGAGTTATAGTCCCTGAAGATTTGGTTTAACCGAAGAAAGATGACCCCTAAAAATGTATTTTCTTCATGTGAAGAATTTGGTGCGACCATTGATGAAATGGAAGTGAAGATTTGGAACCTTGAAGAATTTTTTTCGTAGTTTCTTTCTTCTTATTTGAGTCATAGGAAACACCGTACTGTTAAAGGGGGTCTAGGTGATACATAAATCATATTTCCAAAGTGATGCTCAAACCTATACACAACCTACCGCTTCGAGTGAAGCCTTTGGATATCTTCGGTAGAGCTAACAAATTTGCTAGCGATAGAGACAGAGTTCTTCTGGTCGTGGATGAATTTGGTCTGACTGAGGAGTTATGATTTCGCCAGTGCGATCTGCCTACCTTGAGGAAATTGAGTGCCCCAACGAATTTGAGAGTCCAAATTCTGATCGTTGCTGCGGAGAGTGCGAGCTGTCGAGTGGATCCTTATCCTCAGTCATGTCCTAAGGGGAATTTATGACAATTCATGTTGGGTTGCCCCTGGCTATAAATAGCCCCCCCACAACCACTTGTTGGTTGGTTGCTCTAGAGAGAGATTGACACTTGTCATTTGAGAGCAATCCTTCCTCGGACTACTTTCTGAGAAGCCCAAGTGAGAAAAAACCCAACGAGAGCCAAAGTGATTGAACATCACTGAAGAGTTTGATTTGTGTGATCCTACGACTGTTACCTTTGAAGACTGTCATTTTTCATATGGTTAGGCATCATGTTCTGAGCACCCAAGAGTAATTGTAGCGTGCCGGTGAACAAGTCTGTGAAGGTTTTGGAAGTCTACCTTGAAGAATTACCACGAGTGATTGGGCGAGGTCTGCTATTACCTTAGCTCTAGAGGAATACGGTGAAGACTTAGTGTCTTCAGAGTTCAATCTCAGCCACCTCAACCAGACATATAGTTGATACAACAACTGGAACTTGTCTACCAAATCATTGTGTCATCATCAAGCCTACCTGGTTTCAAATTCCTCAACCCTTTACTTTGTGTTATTCCACTGCTGAAGAATCTGTGATCTACTTTCTGAAGAATTTGAACTGAAGACTTTCATCATGTTGTTTTTCATTTCTTCAGTTCATCTTCTATATTCCTGAATGCTTGTATGATTGCATGTTCTTCACTTGTATCTTGTATGCATGCTCTATGTTGCTGTGATGAATTAGTCTCGCTCCTGTTTCTATTTCTTCACTCTGATCTTCGTAAAATTCATTAGAGTTCGACGAACTTTTAAAAATCTCCCATTCACCCCCTCTGGGAGTAAACCCGCGCTTTCAATTGGTATCAGAGTAAGGTACCCCTTGTTCTGTGTGATTTTGGTTTAACTAGCTAGAGTTTTAGCTATGTCGTCTGCATGTATGATCAAAGTATCCGTTGTGTGCCCCATCTTTGATGGCATGAACTATCCCTACTGGAAGGTACGAAAGCGTCTCTTGGTGATGAATAGTGAGTTGTTGACCTTTACTGAACTAGGATTGACTGACCTCTACAAAATGGCTACCGCTGATGACATTCGCAGGTACACTCAGCTGGATGCTCGGGGCGAAATACATCATCTGTTCTTGTCTGACCAAAGATGAGTTTACCCGCATCAACCATTTGTGCAATGCAAAACTCATTTGGGACAGGATCTCTGACGTCTATGAAGGAGCTTACTCCCGTCAAGATCCTTGGCTTGTTGAATTCAGGAATTTCCTGAAGTCCGAGGAAATTGATCTTGCTCCAAAAACTTCTGCAACTTGCCCATGGAAAGAGGCATGAAGGTACTTGAACATCCCTCATCTTCCTCTAATGAAGGTGAATCCGTCGAAAATATGACTCCTGGCTACTCTAAAATTGCTAATATCTCTACTAGGCAACAAATTGCTATGAAAGGATTCAAAATCTGCTAGACAAAAGTGACCTGTTGAACGATGAAATGGAATGTACTCAGGCTTTTACCGACGATCTCAAATGTCTTCAATCAAAGTATGATGAGCTTGAAAGTCGTCATGTGGCCCTCTCAGCCGAACAAGAGAAACTGTCCTATGAATTTCATCAAAGGAAGCAAGATCTCGAGAAACTAAGAGCGTCTCATGATGATCTTCAAAAAGAAAATGATTCATTGCTCGCTCAAGAGATCAGTACCACCCAGGAAGAATTTGTTGCACCTTGCTTCAAATGCCTTGAACATGAAAATGCAAATTCTTCAGCTGAATGTTCAAATGCTTCTGTTTCTATAATACTCCCTCCGTTCCAGAATATAAGGTGTATTGGTTGCTATGCAAGTCAACCTTTTAAAGGTTTAACCAAGATTATAGGATAAAATAATAACATCTACAATGCCTAATATATAAAATATGAAACTACTTTTCATGATAGATCAAATGATATAAATTTATTATTGTGGATTGATACGTCTCCAACGTATCTATAATTTTTGATTGTTCCATGCTATTATATTATCTGTTTTGGATGTTTTATATGCATTAATATGTTATTTTATATTATTTTTGGGACTAACCTATTAACACAGAGCCCAGTGCCAGTTTCTGTTTTTTTACTTGTTTTTGAGTTTACAGAAAAGGAATATCAAACGGAGTCCAAATGGTATAAAACTTTTACGATGATTTTTCTTGTACCAGAAGACATCCACGGAGCTTGGAGACGGGGTCAGAAGATGCCTGAGGAGGCCACAAGCCTGCTAGGCGTGCCCCTGGGGGGGGGGGGGTGCCCTGAGGGCTTGTGGGCCCCTCGGGAGTCCTCCAACCCTAATCTTGCACTATAAATTCCCAAATATTCCCAAACCAACAGAAGCATCCACCAAAATACTTTTCCGCCGCCGCAAGCCTCTGTTTCCGTGAGATCCCATCTTGGGGCCTTTTTCGGCACCCTGCTGAGGGGGATTCGATCACGGAGGGCGTCTATATCAACCTTGCTGCCCTTCCGATGAAGCGTGAGCAGTTTACCACAGACCTACGGGTCGATAGCTAGTAGCTAGATGGCTTCTTCTCTCTCTTTGATCTTCAATACAATGTTCTCCTCGATGTTCTTGGAGTTCTATCTGATGTAATATTCTTTTGCGGTGTGTTTGTCGAGATCCAATGAATTATGGATTTATGATCAGATTATCTATGAATATTATTTGAGTCTTATATGAACTCTTTTATGCATGATTAAATATCTTTGTATTTCTCTTCGAATTATCGGTTTGCTTTGGACAACTAGATTGGTTCTTCTTGCAATGGGAGAGGTGCTTAGTTTTGGGTTCAATCTTGCGGTGTCCTCACCTAGTGACAAAGAAGGGGTAGCGAGGCACGTATTTATTGTTGCCATCAAGGATAAAAAGATGGGGTTTTCATCATATTGCTTGAGTTTATCCCTCTACATCATGTCATCTTACTTAAGGTGTTAATCCGTTCTTATGAACTTAATACTCTAGATGCATGCTGGATAGCGGTCGATGTGTGGAGTAATAGTAGTAGATGCAGGCAGGAGACGGTCTACTTGACACAGACATGATGCCTATATTTATAATCATTGCCTTAGATATCGTCATAACTTTGCGCTTTTCTATCAATTGCTCGACAGTAATTTGTGTACCCACAGTATGTTTTCTTTCAAGAGAGAAGCCTCTAGAGAAACCTATGGCCCCCGGGTCTATTTTGAATCATATATTTTCAGATCTATAAACCAAAACCCCCAAAAATACCTTGCTGCAATTTATTTATATTTACTTTAGTTTGCTATTTTGTTTATATTTTATACCTATCTCTTTTAGATCTCACTCTTGTTCGTGACCATGAAGGGATTGACAACCCCTTTTTCGCGTTGAGTGCAAGTGTTTGTTAGTTTGCGCAGGTACATAGATTGGAGACTTGCTTGTGCCCCCTACTGGATTTATACCTTGGTTCTTAACTGACGGAAATACTTATGCCTACTTTGCTGCATCACCCTTTCCTCTTCAAGGGAAAAATCAATGCAAGGTCAAGAAGTAGCAAGAAGAATTTCTAGCGCCGTTGCCGGGGAGGTTCTACATCAAGCCTACCAAGTACCCACCATAAACTCTCATCTCTTGCATTACATTATTTGCCATTTGCCTCTCATTTTCCTCTCCCCCACTTCTAAAACGTTTTCAGAAAATCTCAAAAATATTTGCCTTTTTATTCGCCCTCTTTCCATCTGATCTTTTGTTTGCTTGAACTCATCATCATGAGTGACTTTGGTATGGCATAAACAGATGATGGACTAACTCTTAAAATTTGATGAACTGGCAATCTGGATGCTAAAACATCTGTTTTGGGACAAGGGAATTTTATGGGAAAAGAACATATACAAGATTTTTTTAATTGTGTAGGCAATCTGCCTCTGGATGATACTCCCATACTTAAAAGAACTAAAACTTATGCGGAAGCTATTTCAACACTAGTTCTGAAATTCAGAAGTAGATTTATCTGTACTCATCCTACGTTGCAAAGATTGTTTTATGAGTTACCCGTTATAAAAGATCCTAAGGCTAAAAAGATAGCTACCCAAGTTCTTATGAATGAATTTGATCACATAGTACGGGAAGCTAGGGAATTGTTTGATCATTATGGCATGAGCCATGAAAAACCGGCGATAGATGAGATTCTTTACAATAGTGACTATACTTTGAGACATTTGTTTGGAAATAATCAAATTTTTGATGAGAACCTTAAAAAGAAAATCCCTGTTTTAGATATGATCCAATAAATTTTCAACGATGTTAATCAACAGTATTCTTGGATTGTAGCTGGAAATCAAAGGGGATACGTAGATGGGCAGCTTGACGATGCCAAAATTTCTATGGATAATGTGTTCCAAGTTATCTTTGCAAAACCTTCCGACAAGAACACATCTATGGAAAAGAATACCAAAGATTACAATACCTAGATCTATGTTTTATGCCTAGCTAGGGGCATTAAACAATAGCGCTTGTTGGGAGGCAACCCGATTTTATTTCTTATGTTTTTGATTTTTGGTTCTGTTTTTCAATAAATACACATTATTACCTGTGTAGTAATTATGTTTTCGTGTTTTAATTAGTGTTTGAGCCAAGTAAGACCTTTGGGATGATCTATGGTGATAGTTGATTTGATCTTGCTGAAAAACAGAAACTTCTGCACCCAGTAACAGAACTAATCTGAGCTACTGGAACATGATAAATTCTTGAATTTTTTACACAAGATTTACATATGAATTTCCTATGTTGTCCTAAATTTTCAGAATTTTTGGAGTTACAAAAGTATACGAAGTTTACAGATTACTACAGACTGTTCTGTTTTTGACTGATTTTGTTTTCTATGTTTTGTTTGCTTATTTTGATGAATCTATGGGTAGTATCGGGGTGTATGAACCATGGAGAAGTTGTAATATAGTAGATATTATACCAACATAAATTTATAATGAGTTCACAACAGTACCTAAAGTGGTGATTTATTTTATTATACTAACGGATCTCATGAGTTTTCTATTGAGTTTTGTGTTGTGAAGTTTTCAAGTTTGGGGAAAAGATTTGATGGACTATGGAATAAGGAGTGGAAAGAGCCTATGCTTGGGGATGCCCAAGGCACCCCAAGGTAATATTCAAGGACAACCAAGCATCTAAGCTTGGGGATGCCCTGGATGGCATCCCCTCTTTCGTCTTCGTTCCATCGGTAAATTTGCTTGAGGCTATATTTTTATTCACCACATGATATGTGTTTTTCTTGGAGCGTCTTATATAATATGAGTCTTTGCTTTTTAGTTTGCCACAATCATCCTTGTGAAGGAAATATGCCCTAGAGGCAATAATAAAGTTGTTATTTATATTTTTTTATATCATGATAAATGTTTATTATTCATGCTAGAATTGTATTAACCGGAAACTTAGTACATGTGTGAATACATAGACAAACAAGGTGTCACTAGTATGCCTCTACTTGACTAGCTCGTTAATCAAAGATGGCTAAGTTTCCTAGCCATAGACAGGAGTTGTCATTTGATGAACGGGATCACATCATTAGAGAATGATGTGATTTTGCATGACCCATCCGTTAGCTTAGCACTATGATCGTTTAGTTTATTGCTATTGCTTTATTCATGACTTATACATGTTCCTATAACCATGAGATTATGCAACTCCCGAATACCGGAGGAACACTTAGTGTGCTATCAAACATCAGAATGTAATTGGGTGATTATAAAGATGCTCTACAGGTGTCTCCGATGGTGTTTGTTGAGTTGGCATAGATCGAGATTAGGATTTGTCACTCCGATTGCCGGAGAGGTATCGCTGGGCCCTCTCGGTAATGCACATCACTATAATCCTTGCAAGCAATGTAACTAATGAGTTAGTTACAGGATGATGCATTATGGAACGAGTAAAGAGACTTGCCGGTAACGAGATTGAACTAGGTATAGTGATACCGGCGATCGAATCTCGGGCAAGTAACATACCAATGACAAAGGGAACAACGTATGTTGTTATGCGGTTTGACCGATAAAGATCTTCGTAGAATATGTGGCAGCCAATATGAGCATCCAGGTCCCGCTATTGGTTATTGACCGGAGATGAGTCTCAGTCATGTCTACATAGTTCTCGAACCCGTAGGGTCCGCACGCTTAACGTTCGATGACGATCTATTATGAGTTTATGTGTTTTGCCGAAGGTAGTTAAGAGTCCCGGATGAGATCACGGAGATGACGAGGAGTCTCGAAATGGTCGAGACATAAAGATTGATATATTGGAAGACTATATTCGGACACCGGAATAGTTCCGAGGTGTATCGGGTATTTTCTGGAGTACCGGGGGGTTACCGGAACCCCCCGGGGGGTTATTGGGCCTCATGGGCCTATTGGTGGAAGAGAGGAGGCAAGCCAAGGTATGGCGAGTGCCCCTAGCCCAAACCGAATTGGACTAGGGGGGCCGGCCCTCCTTTCCTTCTCTCCTCCCTCTCCTCCCCCCTTCTCCTTGTTGGAATAGGAAAGGGGGGTGGGGGGCGAATCCTACTTGGAGTAGGATTGCCCCCCCATGGCGCGCCTCCTCCCCTTTGCCGGCCTCCTCCTCGCTCCCCCCTTTATATACGTGGGAGGGGGCACCCCAAAGGCACACAAAGTTTCTCTTAGCCGTGTGCGGTGCCCCCCTCCACAGAAACACGCCTCGGTCATATTGTTGCAGTGCTTAGGCGAAGCCCTGCGCCGGTAACTTCATCATCACCGTCACCACGCTGTCGTGCTGACGAAACTCTCCCTCAATCTCAGCTAGATCAAGAGTTCAAGGGACGTCATCGAGCTGTACATGTGCAGATCACCGAGGTGCCGTGCTTTGGTACTTGATCGGTTGGATCGCGAAGACGTTCGACTACATCAACCGTGTTATAGCGCTTCGCTTTCGGTCTCACAGTGCGTGGAAACACTCTCCTGCTCGTTGCTATGCTTCTCCTAGATAGATCTTGCGTGATCGTAGGATTTTTTTGAAATACTCGTTCCCCAGCAGTGGCATCCGAGCCAGGTCTATGCGTAGATGTTATATGCACGAGTAGAACACAAAGAGTTGTGGGCGATAATAGTCATACTGCTTACCAGCATGTCATACTTTGATTCGGCGGTATTGTCGGATCAAGCAGCCCAGACCGACATTACATGACCGCGTTCATGAGACTGGTTCTACCGTCGTGCTTTGCACACAGGTGGCTAATGGGTGTCCGTTTCTCCAACTTTAGTTGAATCGAGTGTGACTACGCCCGGTCCTTGTTGAAGGTTAAGATAGCACACTTGACAAAAAATCACTGTGGTTTTTGATGCGTAGGTAAGAACGGTTCTTGCTAAGCCCGTAGCAGCCAGGTAAAACTTGCAACAACAAAGTAGAGGACGTCTAACTTGTTTTTGTAGGGCTTGCTGTGATGTAATATGGTCAAGACGTGATGATATATAAATTGTTGTATGAGATGATCATGTTTTGTAACAGTTATCGGCAACTGGCAGGAGCCATATGGTTGTCGCTTTATTGTATGAAATGCATTCGCCATGTAATTGCTTTACTTTATCACTAAGCAGTAGCGATAGTCGTAGAAGCAATAGTTGACGAGACGACAACGATGCTTCGATGGAGATCAAGGTGTCAAGCCGGTGACGATGGTGATCATGACAGTGCTTTGGAGATGAAGATCGAAGGCACACGATGATGATGGCCATATCATATCACTTATATTGATTGCATGTGATGTTTATCCTTTATGCATCTTATTTTGCTTAGTACCGTGGTAGCATTATAAGATGATCTCTCACTAAATTTCAAGGTATAAGTGTTCTCCCTGAGTATGCATCGTTGCTACAGTTAAATCGTGCGAGACACCACGTGATGATCGGGTGTGATAAGCTCTACGTTCACATACAACGGGTGCAAGCCATTTTGCACACGCAGAATACTCGGGTTAAACTTGCGAGCCTAGCATATGCAGATATGGCCTCGGAACACCGAGGCTGAAAGGTCGAGCGTGAATCATATAGTAGATATGATCAACATAGTGATGTTCACCATTGAAAACTACTCCATCTCACGTGATGATTGGACATGGTTTAGTTGATACAGATCGCGTGATCACTTAGATGATTAGAGGGATGTCTATCTAAGTGGGAGTTCTTAAGTAATATGATTAATTGGACTTTAATTTATCATGAACTTAGTACCTGATAGTATTTTGCATGTCTATGTTGTTGTAGATAAATGGCCCGTGCTATTGTTCCATTGAATTTTAATGTGTTCCTAGAGAAAGCTAAGTTGAAACATGATGGTAGCAACTACTTAAGGAAATATGCCCTAGAGGCAATAATAAAGTTGTTATTTATATTTCCTTATATCATGATAAATGTTTATTATTCATGCTAGAATTGTATTAACCGGAAACTTAGTACATGTGTGAATACATAGACAAACAGAGTGTCACTAGTATGCCTCTACTTGACTAGCTCGTTAATCAAAGATGGTTAAGTTTCCTAGCCATGGACAGGAGTTGTCATTTGATGAACGGGATCACATCATTAGAGAATGATGTGATTGACTTGACCCATCCGTTAGCTTAGCACTATGATTGTT
The DNA here is from genome assembly GCA_021605205.1 of Aegilops longissima. NCBI lineage: Eukaryota > Viridiplantae > Streptophyta > Magnoliopsida > Poales > Poaceae > Aegilops > Aegilops longissima. The sequence continues at coordinate 344,891,068 of CM038677.1, read as the reverse complement.
TAGTTTATTGCTATTGCTTTCTTCATAACTTATACATGTTCCTATGACTATGAGATTATGCAACTCCCGAATATTGGAGGACACTTAGTGTGCTATCAAATGTCACAACGTAATTGGGTGATTATAAAGATGCTCTACAGGTGCCTCCGATGGTGTTTGTTGAGTTGGCATAGATCGAGATTAGTATTTGTCACTCCGATTGTCAGAGAGGTATCTCTGGGCCCTCTCGGTAATGCACATCACTATAAGTCTTGCAAGCAATGTGATAATGAGTTAGTTACGAGATGATGCATTACGGAACGAGTAACGAGACTTGCCGGTAACGAGATTGAACTAGGTATGATGATACCGATGATCGAATCTTGGGCAAGTAACTTACCGATAACAAAGGCAACAACGTATGTTGTTATGCGATTTGACCGATAAAGATCTTCGTAGAATATGTAGGAACCAATATGAGCGTCGAGGTTCCGCTATTGGTTATTAACCGGAAGTGAGTCTCGGTCATGTCTACATAGTTCTTGAACCCGTAGGGTCCGCACGCTTAACGTTCGATGACGATCGGTATTATGAGTTTATGTGTTTTGATGTACCGAAGGTAGTTCGGAGTCCCGGATGTGATCACGGACATGACGAGGAGTCTCGAAATGGTCGAGACATAAAGAATGATATATTGGAAGGCTATGTTTGGACAACGGAATGGTTTCAGATAAGTTCGGGCAATTACCGGAGTACCGGGGGGTTACCGGAACCCCCGGGGAGTCAATGGGCCTTAATGGGCCATGGTGGGGAGAGGGGGAGGCGGCCAAGAGGGGGGCGCGCCCCCCCAAGCCCAATCCGAATTGGGGAGGGGGCCTCCCCCCTTTCCTTCTCTCCTTCTCCATCTTCCTTCTTCTCCTACTCCAACTAGGGAAGGGGGGAAACCTACTCCCACTAGGAGTAGGAATCCCCCTTGGGGCGCGCCATAGAGAGGTCCGGCCCTCCTCTCCTCCACTCCTTTATATACGGGTGAGGGGGGGCACCCCATAGACACACAAGTTGACAGTTGTCTTAGCCGTGTGCGGTGCCCCCCTCCACAGATTTCCACCTCGGTCATATCGTTGTAGTGCTTAGGCGAATCCCTGCATCGGTAACTTCATCATCACCGTCATCATGCCGTCGTGCTGACGAAACTCTCCGTCGGCCTCAGTTGGATCAAGAGTATGAGGACGTTGATACGTCTCCAACATATCTATAATTTATGAAGTATTCATGCCATGTTTACAATAGTTTTATATGATTTTGTTATGATTTGATTAGAACTAACCCAGACTGACGATGTTTTCAGCAGAACTACCGTGTTGTTGTTTTTGTGCAGAAATAAAAGTTCTCGGAATGCGATGAAAATGAACAGAGATTTTTCTGGAAAATATAAAAATACTGGAACGAAGAGTTACCGGAGGGGAGGCCCGTGGGCCCCACAAGGGTGGAGGTGGGCCCACCCCCCTAGGGCGTGCCCCTGTGCCTCGTGGACTTCCCGTGGGGGCCCCTGACTTGTTCTCGATGCCAACGTCTCCTATAAATACCCAAAACTCTAGAAAATAACCTAGATTGGAAGTTCCACCGCCGCAAGCCTCTGTAGCCACAAGAAATCAATCTAGGCCCTCTCTGGCACCCTGCTGGAGGGGGCCATCATCACCGGAGGCCATGGAGGAGGATCCCGGAGGGGCCATCATCGCCATGAAGGCCAAGATCCAGAGGGAGAATCTCTCCCCATCCAGGGGGAGGCCATGGAGGAGGAAGCACATGGGGGAGAACCTCTCCTCCTCTCTCTTGGTGGCGCCAGAGTGCCATCGGGAGGGGAATCATCGCCACGGTGATCATCTTCATCAACATGAGAATATCTAGGCATGATCATGAACATAGGTATCACGTTCGTGTCAAGTAGACCGAAACGATTCTACATCTACTACTATTACTCCACACATCGACCGCTATCCAGCATGCATCTAGAGTATTAAGTTCATAAGAACAGAGTAACGCATTAGGCAAGATGACATGATGTAGAGGGATAAACTCAAGCAATATGATATAAACCCCATCTTTTTATCCTCGATGGCAACAATACAATACGTGTCGGTTCCCTTTCTGTCACTGGGATCGAGCACGGCAAGATTGAACCCAAAGCTAAGCACTTCTCCCATTGAAAGAAAGATCAATCTAGTAGGCCAAACTAAACCAAAAATTCGAAGAGACTTACAAAGATATCAAATCATGCATATAAGAATTCAGAGAAGAATCAAATATTGTTCATAGTTAATCTTGATCATAAACCCACAATTCATCAGATCTCGACAAACACACCGCAAAAAGTATTACATCGAATAGATCTCCAAGAACATCGAGGAGAACTTTGTATTGAGAACCAAAGAGATACAAGAAGCCATCTAGCTAATAACTATGGACCCGAAGGTCTGTGGTAAACTACTCACACATCATCGGAGAGGCTATGGTGTTGATGTAGAAGCCCTCCGTGATCGAATCCCCCTCCGGCAGATCGCCGGAAAAGGCCCCAAGATGGGATCTCATGGGTACAGAAGGTTGTGGCAGTGGAAAAGTGGTTTCGTGGCTCCCCTGGATGTTTTCAGGGTATAAGAGTATATATAGGCGAAATAAGTAGGTCGGTGGAGCTACGAGGGGCCCACGAGGGTGGGGGCCGCGCCTACCCCCTGGGCGTGACCTCCTGCCTCGTGGCCGCCTTGTTGCTTCCTTGATGTCCACTCCAAGTCCCCTGGAATGCGTTTGTTCCAAAAAAGATCCTCGCGGAGGTTTCGTTCTGTTTGGATTCCGTTTGATATTCCTTTTCTGCGAAACACTGAAATAGGCAAAAAAAACAACAATTTGCATTGGGCCTTCGGTTAATAGGTTAGTCCCAAAAATAATATAAAAGAGTATATAAAAGCCCATTAAACATCCAAAACAGATAATATAATAGCATGGAACAATAAAAAATTATAGATACGTTGGAGACGTATCAAGCATCCCCAAGCTTAATTCCTACTCGTCCTCGAGTAGGTAAATGATAAAAAAAGAATTTTTGATGTGGAATGCTACCTAACATAATTTTCAATGTAATTTTCTTTATTGTGGCATTAATGTTCAGGTCCGAAAGATTCAAGACAAAAATTTAATATTGACACAAAAAATAATAATACTTCAAGCATACTAACTAAGCAATTATGTCCTCTCAAAATAACATAGCCAAAGAAAGCTCATCCCTACAAAATCATATAGTTTGGCCATGATTCATTTTCGTCACACAAAATTCTCTCATCATGCACAACCCATAGGACAAGCCAAGCAACTGTTTCATACTTTAGTATTCTCAAACTTTTTCAACTTTCACGCAATACATGAGTGCGAGCCATGGACATAGCACCATGGGTGGAATAGAATATGATGATAGAGGTTGTGTGGAGAAGACAAAAAAGGAGAAAGTCTCACATCGACGCGGATAATCAACGGGCTATGGAGATGCCCATTAATTGATGTCAATGCGAGGAGTAGGGATGGCCATGCAACGGATGGACTAGAGCTATAAATGTATGAAAGCTCAACAAAAGAAACTAAGTGGGTGTGCATCCAACTTGCTTGCTCATGAAGACCTAGGGCATTTGAGGAAGCCCATTGTTGGAATATACAAGCCAAGTTCTATAATGAAAAATTCCCACTAGTATATGAAAGTGACAAAATAAGAGACTCTCTATCATGAAGATCATGGTGCTACTTTGAAGCACAAGTGTGGAAAAAGGATAGTAGCATTGTCCCTTCTCTCTTTTTCTCTCTTTTTTTGGGCCTTCCTTTTTTTATTTGGCCTTTCTCTTTTTTTTGGCCTTTCTCTTTTTTTGGCCTTTCTCTTTTTTTTTATTTGGCCTTTTTTTCCTCACACGGGACAATGCTCTAATAATGATGATAATCACACTTCTATTTATTTACAACTCAAGGATTACAACTCGATACTAGAACAAAATATGACTCGATATGAGTGCCTCCAGCGTTGTACCGGGAAATGAATCAAGAGTGACATGTATGAAAAATTATGCATGGTGGCCTTGCCACAAATACGATGTCAACTACATGATCATGCAAGACAATATGACAATGATGAAGCGTGTCATAATAAACGGAACGGTGGAAAGTTGCATGGCAATATATCTCGGAATGGCTATGGAAATGCCATAATAGGTAGGTATGGTGGCTGTTTTGAGGAAGATATAAGGAGGCTTATGTGTGATAGAGCGTATCATATCACGGGGTTTGGATGCACGGGCGAAGTTTGCACCAACTCTCGAGGTGAGAATGGGCAATGCACGGTACCGAAGAGGCTAGCAATGATGGAAGGGTGAGAGTGCGTATAATCCATGGACTCAACATTAGTCATAAAGAACTCACATACTTATTGCAAAAATCTACAAGTCATCAAAAGCAAGCACGACGCACATGCTCCTAGGGGGATAGATTGGTAGGAAAAGACCATCGCTCGTCCCCGACCGCCACTCATAAGGAGGACAATCAAAGAAACACCTCATGCTTCAAATTTTTCACACAACGTTTACCATACATGCATGCTACAGGACTTGCAAACTTCAACACAAGTATTTCTCAATTCCACAATTACTCAACTAGCATGACTATAATATCACCATCTTCATATCTCAAAACAATCATCAAGTATCAAACTTCTCATAGTATTCAATGCAGTCTATATGGAAGTTTTTATTATACCCATCTTGGATACCTATCATATTAGTACTAATTTTATAGCCAAAGCAAATTACCATGCTGTTCTAAAACACTCTCAAAATAATATAAGTGAAGCATGAGAGATCAATAATTTCTATAAAATAAAACCACCACCATGCTCTAGAAAGATATAAGTGAAGCACTAGAGCAAAATTATCTAGCTCAAAAGATATAAGTGAAGCACATAGAGTATTCTAATAAATTCCAATTCATGTGTGTCTCTCCAAAAGGTGTGTACAGCAAGGATGATTGTGGTAAACCAAAAAGCAAAGATTCAAATCATACAAGACGCTCCAAGCAAAACACATATCATGTGGTGAATAAAAATATAGCCTCAAGTAAAGTTACCGATAGACGAACACGAAAGAGGGGATGCCTTCCGGGGCATCCCCAAGCTTAGGCTTTTGGTTGTCCTTGAATTTTACATTGGGGTGCCTTGGGCATCCCCAAGCTTAGGCTCTTTCCACTCATTATTCCAAAATCCATCAAATCTTTACCCAAAAACTTGAAAACTTCACAACACAAAACTTAAACAGAAAATCTCATGAGCTCCATTAGTGAAAGAAAACAAATCACCACTGTAAGGTACTGTAATAAACTCATTATTTCTTTATATGGGTGTTAAAACTACAGTATTCTAACTTCTCTATGGTTCATACCCCCCGATACTAGCCATATATTCATCAAAATAAGCAAACAACACACGAAAACAGAATCTGTCAAAAATAGAACAGTCTGTAGCAATCTGATTTGTTCGAATACTTCTGGAATTCCAATAATTTTGAAAAACTAGGACAACCTGGATAATTTGTATATTGATATACTTCAAAAATATGGTATTTTAATCACATTATGGTGAATTTTAAAAATTATTTTCATGAGCGCAAAGTTTCTTTATTTTTCAGCAAGATCAAACAACTATCACCCAAGAAGATCCTATTTGTTCTACTTGGCACAAACACTAATTAAAACATAAAACCACATCTAAACAGAGGCTAGATGAATTATTTATTACTAAACAGGAACAAAAAGCAAGGAACAAAAATAAAATTGGGTTGCCTCCCAACAAGCGCTATCGTTTAACGCCCCTAGCTAGTCATAAAAACAAGAATAGATCTAGGTATTGTCATCTTTGGTATGCAATCCATAAGTGGCTCTCATATTAGATTCATAAGGTAATTTAATTTTCTTCCTAGGAAAGTGTTCCATGCCTTTCCTTAATGGAAATTGGAATCTAATATTTCCTTCTTTTATATCAATAATTGCACCAATCGTTCTAAGGAAAGGTCTACCAAGAATAATAGGACATGTAGGATTGCAATATATATTAAGAACAATGAAATCTACGGGCACATAATTCCTATTTGCAACAATAAGAACATCATTAATCCTTCCCATAGGTTTCTTAATGGTGGAATCCGCAAGATGCAAATTTAAAGAACCATCATCAAATTCACGGAAACCTAAGACATCACACAAAGTTTTTGGAATCGTGGAAACACTAGCACCCAAATCACATAAAGCATAACATTGATGATCTTTAAGCTTAATTTTAATAGTAGGTTCCTACTCATCATAAAGTTTTCTAGGGATAGAAACTTCTAATTCAAGTTTTTCTTCATAAGATTGCATTAGAGCATCAATGATATGTTTAGTAAAAGCTTTATTTTGATCATAAGCATGAGGAGAATTTAACACTGATTGCAGCAAGGAAATACAATCTATCAAAGAGAAATTATCATAATTAAATTCCTTGAAATCCATAATAGTGGGTTCATTGCTATGTAAAGTTTTGATCTCTTCAATCCCACTTCTACCAATTTTTGCATCAAGATCTAAAAACTCTGAATCATTGGGACGCCTTTTAACTAAAGTTGACTCATCTCCAGTCCCATCTTTATAAAGATACATATTGGAAAACAAAGATTTAATAGGAGACACATCAGTCACTTTTAGATCTTCATTATTAGTGTCATGAGAACTAGAAGAACACACTTTCACAAAGCAATCTTTTTTAGCACGCATCCTAGTGGTTCTTTCTTTGCACTCATCAATGGAAATTCTCATGGCTTTGAGAGACTCATTGATATCATGTTTAGGTGGAATAGATATAAGTTTCAAAGAATCAACATCAAGAGAAATTCTATCCATGTTCCTAGCCAACTCATCAATCTTAGGCAATTTTTCTTCAAGCAAAGCATTGAAATTCTTTTGCGAAATCATAAATTTTTTAACACTAGTCTCAAAATCAGAGGGCATCCTATTAAAATTTTCATAAGAGTTGTTGTAGGAATTACGATAATTATTAGAGGAATTACTAGGAAAAGACCTAGAATTAAAATTTCCTCTATATGCGTTGTTACCAAGATTGTTCCTACCAACAAAATTCACATCCATAGATTCATTATTATTCTCAATCAAAGTGGACAAAGGCATATCATTAGGATCAGAAGAAACATTCTTATTAGCAAACAATTTCATAAGTTCATTCATCTTTCCACTCAAAACATTAATCTGTTCAATCGCATGAACCTTTTTACTAGTAGATCTTTCGGTGTGCCATTGAGAATAATTAACCATAATATTATCTAGGAGTTTAGTAGTTTCTCCTAAAGTGATTTCCATAAAAGTACCTCCCGTGGCCGAATCTAAAAGATTTCTAGAAGCAAAATTCAATCCGGCATAAATGTTTTGTATAATCATCCATAAATTCAAACCATGTGTAGGGCAATTACGTATCATTAATTTCATCCTCTCCCAAGCTTGTGCAACATGCTCATGATCAAGTTGCTTAAAATTCATAATATCGTTTCTAAGAGAGATGATCTTAGCGGGAGGGAAATACTTAGAGATAAAAGCATCTTTGCACTTATTCCATGAATCAATACTATTTTTAGGCAAAGAAGAGAACCAAGTTTTAGCACGATCACTAAGCGAAAAAGGAAATAGTTTCAATTTAACAATATCATTATCCATATCTTTCTTCTTTTGCATATCGCACAAATCAACAAAGTTGTTTAGATGGGTAGCGGCATCTTCACTAGGAAGGCCAGAAAATTGATCTTTCGTGACAAGATTCAACAAGGCAACATTAATTTCACAAGATTCAGCATCGGTAATAGAAGCAATCGGAGTGCTAATAAAATCATTGTTTTTGGTATTGGAAAATTCACACAATTTAGTATTATCTTGAGCCATCGTGACAAACAATCAATCGAACACACAAGCAAACAAGAAGCAAGCGAAAAGAGGCGAACGAAAAAGGGCAAATAAAATGGCAAGGGTGAAGTGGGGGAGAGGAAAACGACAGGCAAATGGCAAATAATGTAATACGAGGGATAAGAGTTTGTGATGGGTACTTGGTATGTCTTGACTTGAGCGTAGATCTCCCCGGCAATGGCGCCAGAAATCCTTCTTGCTACCTCTTGAGCATGCGTTAGTTTTCCCTTGAAGAGGAAAGGGTGATGCAGCAAAGTAGCGTAAGTATTTCCCTTAGTTTTTGAGAACCAAGGTATCAATCCAGTAGGAGACTACACGCAAATCGCCTAGTACATGCACAAACAATCAAGAACCTTGCAACCAACGCGATAAAGGGGTTGTCAATCCATTCACGGCCACTTGCAAAAGTGAGATCTGATAAAGATAATAAGATAAATATTTTGGTATTTTTGTTGTATAGATTGGAAAATAAAGATTGCAAAATAAATAGTAAACTAGAATTGTAGATCGGAAACTCATATGATGTAAAGTAGACCCGGGGGCCATAGGATTCACTAGTGGCTTCTCTCAAGATAGCATATATTACGGTGGGTGAACAAATTACTGCCGAGCAATTGATAGAAAAGCGCATAGTTGTGAGAATATCTAGGCATGATCATGAACATACGCATCACGTCCGTGTCAAGTAGACCGAAACGATTCTGCATCTACTACTAGTACTCCACACATCGACCGCTATCCAGCATGCATCTAGAGTATTAAGTTCATAAGAACAGAGTAACACATTAGGCAAGATGACATGATGTAGAGGGATAAAGTCAAGCAATATGATATAAACCCCATATTTTATCCTCGATGGCAACAATACAATACGTGCAGGTTTCCTTTCTGTCACTGGGATCGAGCACCGCAAGATTGAACCCAAAACTAAGCACTTCTCCCATTGCAAGAAAGATCAATCTAGTAGGCCAAACTAAACCGAAAATTCGAAGAGACTTACAAAGATATCAAATCATGCATATAAGAATTCAGAGAAGAATCAAATATTGTTCATAGTTAATCTGATCATAAAACCCACAATTCATCCGATCTCGACAAACACACCGCAGAAAGTATTACATCGAATAGATCTCCGAGAACATCGAGGAGAACTTTGTATTAAGAACCAAAGAGAGAGAAGAAGCCATCTAGCTAATAACTATGGACCCGAAGGTCTGTGGTAAACTACTCACACATCATCGGAGAGGCTATGGTGTTGATGTAGAAGCCCTCCGTGATTGAATCCCCCTCCGGCAGATCACCGAAAAAGGCCCCAAGATGGGATATCACGGTACAAAAGGTTGCGGTGGTGGAAAAGTGGTTTCGTGGCTCCCGTGGATGTTTTTAGGGTATAAGAGTATATATAGGTGAAAGAAGTAGGTCAGTGGAGCTACGAGGGGCCCATGAGGGTGGGGGGCGCGCCCTCCTGCCTCGTGGCCACCTCGTTGCTTCCTTGACATCCACTCCAAGTCTCCTGGATTGCGTTTGTTCCAAAAAAAGATCCTTGCGAAGGTTTCGTTCCGTTTAGATTCCGTTTGATATTCCTTTTCTGCGAAACACTGAAATTGGCAAAAAAACAGCAATTTGCACTGGGCCGTCGGTTAATAGGTTAGTCCCAAGAATAATATAAAAGAGTATATTAAAGCCCATTAAACATCCAAAACAGATAATATAATAGCATGGAACAATCAAAAATTATAGATACGTTGGAGACGTTTCACGACCTTGGTCGACGCGTGGCGATTGATGGGATGTGGGTGCCCCCGCTTCCCCACGCTGCCTCGGCAACCACTTTTGGCTGACAAAAAGGCTGGCGCCCGCTACAGTGCTTTCATTGCTTTCCTTTCGTCTTGCTCCAGATCCCTTTCTCCTTCTCGTCCAGAGAGCCCTAGATCCACCGAAACTCTTCCCCCAGCCCGCAGCGGATAGCCACTGACAAGGCGAAGGGCCTGCATTTGCCCTCGTGGTTCGAGCCTGCCTTGAGCACGTCCACGGTCTCGAAGAAGAACCTCGCCATCACGCTCCTAGTGACGGCGGGCGGCAGCAACGAGGGGGGAGAGACGGTGCTTCGGGCCGGCTCCGCCAAGCCAGAAACCTTGGGCGGTACCTTCTATCCCTTCTTCTTGCACATTGTCTTCGCGGGGCTGGTCGCCCCCTTCTCCGGCTTCTTCTATGCCATCCTTCTCCATTACAATCTCCACGCCCTGCATCTTCATCCCAACTCCATCCTCCTCCTATCGATCTTTGCCTTTTACGGCGAGACATTCTTGGGGGTGATGCCGTCCGTGGCGCTGCTCTGCCATTTCTTCTTCCTCCGGGTCAAGGAGGGCCCATGCTCGGGGTGTGCCAACTTCGTCGCGGCCAACGACAGAAATGCGATCTCGCGAGCCGGGAAGAAGGTGGATGACTTCGGGAACAAGTGGATCTTCATGGACACCAAGCGCTCCTACCCTCGGCTGGCGCTGCCGACTGGGATGCCAGCGCCTCACGTGGGATGGAATCATGGGAAGCTCACCGATCCCCGGGCAGAGCAGATGACGGAGAGGATGGTGGCCGACCTCAAGCCAGACGACCCGAGGGCGGAGAAGCTGACGGGTGCCATGATTGTCAAGGAGTTCCTGATGCAGTGGCTAGCTCCGCTCCAGGCGCGCTCCCGCCCCTTGTGGAAGCTCATGGACGAGGGAGGCGACCTCCGCCTACGCCCAGACGCCTTGTCCGACGGGGAGCTGGACAAGGCCCTACACCTCCTGGTCGGGAAGGACCAGGGTTGCCTACGAGATACTCATCTTCCGCTATACCGCCGCCCGGATGGGGCGAAGATCGCCGCCGCCATGCCTGTCTTCAACGAGCGCGGCCTCGTACCACTGGCGCGCACCGAGCCCCCGGGCTGCCCGGTGGCGGCGGCTTCTGGTGAGTCCGACGAGGAGGAGGGGTCAGACTCGGAGGAGACTGTGGAAGGTGCGTGGGAGACCTCCCCCCGCGCCAAACCGACCTCCTCCTCATCCTTTCTGATGATTATGTCGAGGCCGGCGAGCACCCGACACAGGAGCCCCTGCACTCCGCCGGGGTCACCACGAGATCCAGGGGCACCCCTCCGAAGAAGCTGAAGCCGGGGGTCCCAAAGAAGAGCCGGTCGGCGCTGATCTCCCGAGGTGGCGCCTTCGATTCATTGCCAGCCAGCGCTGCCGCAGGCTCGGTTGTCACGCCCCTGTCTGCCCCTGGGGCTCGTGTGCTAGTGCCCGAGCCTGCGAAGGCCTCGGGCATGGTGCTTCTAAAGAGGGCGAGAGATTACGCCGCTGTGGATCAGTAAGTGCTCTTCCCTGATCTTCCTTCTTTGCTCTTGTTGTAGTATCTTGATGCCTCCCTTTGGTATAGCTAGGCCGACGTCGGTGGTGAAGAAGAAGGAGACGACTGTGGTCCCTATAGCTCAGCAGCTTGCCGCGGCCGCACCACCCCCGACACAGAAGGACGGTAATGGCCCCCGCGCTTCTGCGATAGGGTTATCCTCGCAAGACTCGGAGGCCCAGCCTCAGGAGAAAGTGGTCTCTGTAGTCAAGCCAGCTCCGGAGGCGCCCGCCCTCAGCTTGCCTGACGAGGTACCGAAGGCTCTGGATCCCCCGGCCCCCTCTACTGCTGCTAACTTGCTGACCCTAGTGCCGGTGCTGCCTCCTCCCCCTTCCATCACGCTGCTGGGCCGTGATTCTTCTGCTTCGCCTGATGCTCTGGAGGAGGCTCTTTCTACACTGACCCAGTTTCGCGACGACCTTCAAGGTGCCGACCGTCGCCTGGCGTCGGGGCTCCTGGAGTTGGTCTCGGGATGGCTACGGTCCGACGCGTCCGTTAGGGCGTCGTGGAGCCGGGCCGTAGCAGCTTCCGAGGAGGGTAAACGGGCTGCCGGCTTGGCCGCGGCCGCCCGTGACGCGGCGTTGAAGGATGTCAAGGCTGCCGAGGAGCGCTGTCGGGTGGCGAAGGCCAAGCCGAAGACCCTGTGCACCGAGCGTGTCGCCGAGGCCCGTCAGTGTGAGAAGGCACGGTCGCTGGTCATGACACCAAGCTGGCGCAATCGATGCGGGAGCAGGCCGTGGAGCGCGACCGCCTGGAGAAGTTGAAGAAGGAGATGGACACGGAGAAGGCCCGGCTGGAGGCCCAGGTGAGGGTTCTTGCCGGAGATCGTGCCGCCTTCAATTCTCTTGAACAGAGGTCCCGCAAGGCATTGCGGGAACTCTATGGGAGGGGGTTGAAGGAGCCATTGGTGACTGCTGAGGAAGGCCCCGCCGAGCTGCTCCCCAGCTTGTCGCGGCGCTCGAGGGTGTTGTTGATGGAGTCGGCCCCATGGTGGAGGGGGAAGCCTGCGCGCTCTCCACTTCGGCTATGACGCGCATCTTCAGCCACCTCCATCTTCGCGACCCCAGCACCGACTTCGGAGCCCTGCTTGAACCTGTGGACACGGAGCACTGCACCGCCGCTGCCGAAGCCATGAAGGACCAAGTGGAGGCCCTGCTAAAGAAGGTCCTCGCCATTGACCCCGCGCCTCTGACCGACGGCACCGCCAAACCTATATCCACAGTTGATGGTACAGGTGACGGCGATGTTGTCAATGGCGGGGCACTCCTTGCGGGCGATGGCAGCGCCCAAGGCTGAAGAAGAGGCTTGTTGGTAGCGCTTCCCTCCATTTTTATTTCCTGCAACATGCACCGTGACTCATGGAGGCGTTAAAACTTTATGTGTCTGCGCTTTTTAAGAGACAGCATTTCTTGTAATAATTTGCTAGGATTTTGCGATTTCCTTCCCGCTTGCTTGATGTTGTGCGTCGGCAGGGCCCGACCCCGCGCATACCTCAGCCGCCGTTGGGTCATCCGGATCGCCAGGACGAGACCAAGGGGTGAGGGGCTACATGACCAGTTAGGCTCTTGAGTCGCGATGCTCAGGAGTCCCCCTTGACGTACAAACAGCCCGCGGGAAGGAGATGCAAGAGTAGGCCTTAGCGTTCTGCGTCGGTAGGGCCTGGCCCCGCGCGTACATTAGCCGCCATTGGGTCGTCTGGATCACCAGGACGGGACCAAAAATGAGGGGCTACGTGACCAGTTAGGCTCCTGAGTCACGATGCTCAGGAGTCCCCCTTGACGCACAAACAGACCTCCATACCTTTCCTCACCGATGCTCCGCTCGGGAGGGGCACGCGATGACTAGGTCCGAGGGAATTGGTAGGGTGGCGTGCGCTAGGCATGACCTGAGCGTAGCCCCCGTGCCCAGCCCCCTCTCGTGACTCTCCTGAGGGGAAAGTGTTGCGATGAGGTTGGACACTGAGCCGGGCAGCTCCCTGAGGTTGATGCAGCCAGGGGGCAACCCTCAGTTGTTTATCACCATCGCGGAGCATGGCGCTTCCACACTGGCACGGGCATGGCCGCTCCTCGACCGTGCCGACTGCCAGCACAGAGCATGGTGCTTCCACTGGTGCCTGTCGGATTCTGGGTTCCGGCAAAACCTTGAGGTTCGAACACTGGGGTGCGCATGAAGATCTCTCTCTAGCTCGCTCTAGCAGCGATCTCAAGGCTTAACTCATCGAACCCAAAGAACAAGTGACACAAGGGTTTATACTGGTTCGGGCCACTGTTGTGGTGTAATACCCTACTCCAATGTGGTGTGATGGATTGCCTTGCAGGCTGAGGATGGACAAGTACAAGGGAAGTGCAACCTCCTGAGGAGAGGTGTTCTTGAGCTCGGTGAGCTTGTGTGGTGGCCTTGGCGGAATGGATCCATTCCAAGATCAGATGCCTCCCACGGTGGTGGCTAGTCCTATATATAGAGGCCCGGGTCCCCTTCCCTAATATTAGGCAGGAAGGGATCCCACAACGGCCATTTTGAAGGGAGACAACTAGTATAAGTTATCCTGACAAAAGGTGGTCTTCACCTGCCAAAGACTCTGGGGGTGACGCTGTCGTGGGCTCCTTGGTGACCTCCGTCCTGCCGTCCTGCTGGTCTTGGTCTCGTTGTACCAATATAGAAACCTTTGCCTGATGCCTCGGAACTCCTTGCCTGCGCTTGCCCCTTTATAACCAAAGAGGCAACGAGTACACTGTGCTAGCTGGCGCCCGCCTGGCCTTGGTCATCATGGCTCACGTCACGAGCACCTCGCGAGGTGCCCCTTGCCTTGATATCTCCGCTCCTCGGGAGCCAGCCGAGGGAGGCTGCCCCTGAGGAGGTCTTGTGTCGTCCGCCTCGCGAGGCTTGTCCCCTCACGAGGGTCTTGAGTGGTTGTTGATGAAGATGGGCTATACCAGGCCACTGGAGGAGCCTTGCCCTGGCGGCAGGCAGGCAAGTCTTGGTACCCCCGTTCCCAGGACACCAATAGTAGCCCCCGGGCCCAAGGCACGCTCGGACTTGGCTTCATGGTGAAGCCAAGGGTCATGTGCAGAGCGCTGCGGGCCCCAATAGCCTGCGGCCTTGATTGACATGTGGCGATTGACAGGATGTGGGTGCCTCCGCTTCCCCACGCAACCACGGCAACCGCTCGACTTGACGAGTCCCTGCTGCATGCAGAAAAGCCATCGTTACCTTCGATCATGGAGGCCGGCGGTTGGCCTCCCTCTGGCTATAAATGAGGAGAGGGGCAGGGCCCCCGTTGCTCATCTCTTCCTCCATTCTGCCCGCTTCTTCTTCTTCCTCCTTGTCGCGATACTCATGGCACCGATACAGAGGTTCTCTGCCGCTGAAAAGGGGAAAGCTCCCTATGAAGAGCCAGGGCCACTCCCGCCGAAGAAGAGGCTGGCCTGCTCCCATGACGTCGTCGTGAGGCCGGAGGTGACGAGGCCTTGGCATGAACGGCCTCCCCCCGGCTACCCGCTGCCTTTGTACGGCCAGGCAGAGGGCTCCGAAGGAGGAGGCAGCATTCGGCACTGATCGCGCCGCGGCCGCGGTGGCCGTGCCGCGGCGGTGCACACCGCCACCACAGGAACCCACGCCGAGGGCTCCTCGCGTGAACTTGTGGTGTGGGGAGAGATGACACCGCGCTCTTGGATTCGCTTCCCGCAGCTCTTCTCCGCCGAGATGCCGCTGAGGGATCCGCTCGAGCTGTGGATGCAGCACACCGAGTGTGACGCCCCGGCTACGGGGGCGGAGGTTGAGGTCGTCTCCCCGGCAAGATCTTCATGACCCGCGGATGGGGCGAGGTCACCCGAGCTTGCCGCGCGGAGGGCACCCTCGCCATCCACTTCGAATACGCTGGTGCCTCCATGATGTTCTTCAAGGTCTTCGACAAGGAAGGCCGCCGCCTAGAGTGCTGCCCTGGAGGGGGCTATCGGGCCGGCACAGCGGCAGGAGCTGGGCCCGCCGCTGGCCTCGCCGGCAGTTCCACTGACAGCAGCGATGGGGCTTGGGAGTCCAGCGACTCTCTCGAGCCCTACGAGACTCCGGAGACGAGTGACGACAACAACATGCCCCCGAGCTCCCGCCGTGCCTGGAGCGCAGCAGCAGCGTCCGCCAATCGCCGCCGTTGATCTGGATGGGGTTGGCGTCGGCCTCCCGTGGCCAACTGTTGATGATGGAGTCAGCGGCGACGCTCGTAGATAGGGCTCCTAGAAACCTTCCCTTTTGTTCCCCGCAAGGAATCAAGATGAATCCCATGGGGGAGTGTAAAGGATCTGTAGTGCCTTTTTTTTAATATTATCCTTATTAGGAAGATATACGACTGCGTGTCTTGCTTCGGCTCAGTCCCCCCTTTCCCAACCTCGCGGTAGCTTGGTGCTCTACGCCGACAGGTCCCGGTCCCCAGGCAGGCTGTAGCCGTCGCTGGTATGCCAGGTCGCGATGCCGCGGTCAAGGCCAGGAGGTGAGCGGCCCGAGGTCCAGTAAGAGCTCCTGAGGCGCGATGCTCAAGAGGTCCCCTTTAGCATGCAAGAAACTACCTGAAGGCAAGAAAGGAAGGCGGCGTCGCCATAGCAAGGCTGCAGGTGATGGGAATCCTGTGTCGCATCACTTGGTTGATCCGAGTGCGAGATTTATCTTAGCGGTCCAGAGTCGATCCCTTGCGCAGTGCCAGGTTCGCGCGCCAGTGGCCATAGTGTAGCTGGGTTAGGCCCGTGCGAGCCTCCCTCTCTTTTTCACGCTCTTCTGTGTGCTCTACGTCCTCAGGTCCCGGCCCTCGAGCGAGCTCAGCCGCCGCTGGTATGCCAGTTCGCAATGCCATGGTCAAGGCCGGGGGGTGAGGGCTAGAGAGCCAATAAGAGCTCCTGAGTCGCGATGCTCAGGAGCCCCCCTTTAATGCGCAAGCGAATTGCGTGAAAAAAGGAAGGAGCCTGCAGTGCCGCCCGCTGCTAGTCTCCAGAGGTTCCTGCAGGTTAATGTGAGGAGGGGGGCATGGATTGCAACCGTGTCCGCTGGTCTGCCGCTGGTCGTTCCACAAGAAGATGAAGGCACTGAGGGCCTAGTGAGGTGACGTGCGCGGGGCATGGCGCGAGCCAGAGCTCGACCGCTCAGGTTTGTCAGCATTGTAGGGACGGACCCGAGCACAAGCACCATGCCAGCATGTGTAGCCCCCATTGCGGGATGAGCAGGAGGCCGGCCAGCAACACGGGTAGCCGCGAAGGGCAACAGATAAGCAGGTGATAATCATGAAATGACTCAAGCAAAGAGGCAGGTTAGCTTAGATAGATGCAAGAACGATACATGCCACTGGGACGGACCCGAGCGGCCTAGGGAAGATGCAGCCCGAGGGGTGCTCCCAGCAGAGTAAGCTAAAGATGCAAAAGGATACACATCGCAGGGGCAGACTCGTGCGGCTTGGGGATAATGCTGCCCGAGGGGCGCCCCCAACTGAATGAACTGGAAAGAGTCACCTGATACCGTAGCCGGAGCGATGTCGGAGTAGCTGAAGATGCATGTTGAAGAGTTGCTCCTCACGAGCCGCCAGGGTCCTGAGCCTCAGGAGGCTCCGCGGGCCCAGGTGGCTCCTGGAGAACCGTCGCGATCTCCTCTAGGATGGCGTGATGTCTGGCCTCCTGAGCCGCTAGGATGCTCCGCAGGTGGCGCTGGAAGGTGACGGCCGCGTTCGGCAAGTCGAATGGCATGTGAACGTAGCTGTGAGGTGGACCCGCGCACCGTCCAACGCGTGAAGGCCAGAAACGTCCCTGAGATGCGACCCTGTTGAGCCCTGGAATGTCGACGTAGATGCGCAGCCCATCGTGCTCGCCAGGATGGGGGGCTCCGCCGGGTGGTGGGCGGCGGTCGCCGCGTATGGTCCTTGCTTCTTGAAGCTCCTGGATTGCCTGGGTGATGAACTCCTGAGCACTAGGCGCTCCTCGCCTTGTGCCCTCTTGAGGGAAACGTGCAGCGAAGCACGCCTCCACGTGGTGCCCGAGCTCCTCCCTCGTGACATTGGCTAGGTCTAAGGCCCTCCAGAAGAGATCCCCCGATCCCAGCCTAAGGAGGGCGCCGGGTGCGCCATCCTATGGGAGGGAGGGAGGCGCCCCGGCTGCGGGCGCAGATCCTGAGGTGGTGCCACTGGAGACACCGCTTCCCTGAGGCGCTGGGTGGATTAGCTGCTTCTTCTTCTTGGGGATGGCCTCAGGAGGGTACACGATGCCTTAGTTGTCAGGGTCTTCGACTGCTGCAGCTTGGCAGTCACGCTCGAGGGAGCACACCGCATCTCTTTCTTCACATGGAACCGTGATGATGCCGCCGCTGCCTGTCATCTTGAGGACGTTGTAACCGTGGTGGGTTACTGCCATGAACTTGGCATAGGCTGGATACCCAAGGATGGCGTTGTACGTCAGGCGGATGTGGGTGACGTCGAAGTCGATGAGCTCGGTGCAGTAGTTGTCACGCTAGCCGAAGGTGACAGGGAGGCGGACCTGCCCTATCGGTGGTAGAGCCGTCGGTCACTCCTGAGAAGGGCTTGGTAGGTTGCAGCTGATCGTATGGCACTTGGAGGTTGTCGAATGTCTCGATGGACAGGACATTGAGCCCTATGCCTCCGTCAATGAGGGTCTTGGTGACTTGGACGTTGCTTATGACGGGCGAGCAGAGCATCGGGAGGGCGCCGGCTGTTGCCGCGCACTTGAGCTGGTCTGATGAGCTGAAGGTGATGGCGCACTTGGATCAACTGAGCGGGCGTGTGGCCTCGAGCCTGGGAAGGGTCGCGTTCACCTAATGGGAAAACTTCTTGAAGATGCGCTGCGAGGCTGGGGCTTGAGCGCCACCCAAGATGCAGGCGATGGCACGAGGCTCTTGGAAGCCCCCATGCCCCTATCTAGCGCGCCAAATGTCGGATTATGGGTTCCCACAAACCCTTGAGGTTCGAACACTGGGGTGCGCACTAAGACCTCTCTCTCTCTCTAGCTCGCTCTAGCAGCGATCTCAAGGCTTAACTCGTCGAACCCAAAGAACAAGTGACACAAGGGTTTATACTGGTTCAGGCCACCGTTGTGGTGTAATACCCTACTCCAGTGTGGTGTGATGGATTGCCTTGCAGACTGAGGATGGACAAGTACAAGGGAAGAACAACCTCTTGAGGAGAGGTGTTCTTGAGCTCGGTGAGCTTTTGTGGTGGCCTTGGCGGAATGGATCCAGTCCAAGATCAGATGCCTCCCACGGTGGTGGCTAGTCTTATATATAGAGGCCCGGGTCCTCTTCCCAAATATTAGGCGGGAAGGGATCCCACAATGGCCAATTTGAAGGGGGACAACTAGTACAGGTTTCCCTGACAAAAGGTGGTCTTCGCCTGCCAATGACTCTGGTGATGATGCCGTCTTGGGCTCCGTGGTGACCTCCGTCCTGCCGTCCTGCTTGTCTTGGTCTCGTTGCACCAATATAGAAACCTTTGCCTGATGCCTCGGGACTCCTTGCTTGCGCTTGCCCCTTTAGCACCAAAGAGGCAACAAGTACAATGCGCCCGCTGGTGCCCGCCTGGCCTTGGTCGTCATGGCTCACGTCACGAGCACCTCGCGAGGTGCCCCTTGCCTTGATATCTTTGCTCCTCGGGAGCTAGCCTAGGTAGGCTGCCCCTGAGGAGGTCTTGTGTCGTCCGCCTCGCGAGGCTTGGCCCCTCGCGAGGTTCTTGAGTGGTTGTTGATGAAGATGGGCCGTACCAGGCCACTGGAGGAGCCTCGCCCTGGGCTGTAGGCAGGCAAGTCTGGGTACCCCCGTTCCCAGGACGCCGACAGTGCGTGGGTGGGGGCTCCGTCTGAGTGGAACCCCCGAGGCGTGTACAGCCCCGCTCTGACACGTGGCTTGCACGACATGGCTAGACGAGGTGTGTCTGGGCACTCATGAGCCGGCACGGGACTCACGAGGCCCTACCTGAAGGCGGGTTGCGCCTGAATTTGATTCTTGACAGCTGTGATGGCCCTGCGAGGTGGTTAGACAACCTGCGCCAAATGAATTTCCTGAGGTGATCATATGAGAAGGCCAAACACAAACGACCCTAGCAGGTGACGGGAACTCGACTGGCTCGCCAGACAGAGCTCAGTCGTTTGGTTTATCGACACTTCAGGGACGGACCCGAGCACAGACGCCGTGCCCAGTGTTCTCATGCGAAAATCCTGAAGAAAGACAACAGGCGCGCGGCTCCCGTGGTGGCGAGGCACCGAGTCGCGCACCCTAGCTCATCCGCCCGCGATTAGCTCATGCGAGAACAAGGCGCCAAGGACCATGGGAGGTGACGTAAACGGGAGCTGGCCCACGAGCCAGAGCTCAGCCTCTTGGATTTAGCAACGCTGCAGGGACGGACCTAAGCACAAACACCGTGCCAGCCCTTAGTCATGAGCCGGTCGTGGGTGGGTTCGCAAGGGCGTACGACATTCATGGTATCGAAGTACCGGGCAGGAATATGATAATCATAAAGCAACTCATGGGAAGAGGTAAAGCTAGTTCGGATAGATGCAAGAACGATACATGCCGCAGGGACAAACCCACGTGGCCTGGGGATGATGCAGCCTGAGGGGACGCGTGCTGAAGGGCTGCTCCTCACGAGTCGCCTGGGTCCTGAACCTCGGGAGGCTCTGGAGGCTCGTGAAGAACCGTCACCATCTCCTCCAGGACCGCGTGGTGCGTGGCCTCCTGAGCTGCCATAATGTTTCGCAGGCGGCGCTAGAAGGTAACAACCGCGCTCGGCAGGCCCATGGGCATGCGAAGGCCCGAAGTGCTCCTGGGATGCGGCTCTGTTGAGCCCTGGAATGTTGACACAGACGCGCAGTTCATTGTCCTCGCCAGGACAAGGAGCCGCGCCAGACGGTGGGCGGCGGTTGCTGCGCATGGCTCTCGCCTCTTGAAGCTCCTCGGTTACCTTGTGGATGAACTCCTGAGCACCTGGCACCCCGTGCCTTGTGCCCTCGTGAGGGAAGCGTGCGATGAAGCTTGCCCCCGTGTGGTGCCCGAGCGCCTCCCTTGTGATGTTGGCTAAGTCAGAGGCCCTCCAGAAGAGAGCCCCCGAGCCCAGCCTGAGGAGGGTGCCGGGCGCACCTTCCTATGCGAGGGGGGAGGCGCCCATCCGTGGGCGCAGGTCTTGAGGTGGTGTGGCTAGAGACACCGCTCTCCTGAGGCTCTTGGTGGAGCAGCTGCTTCTTCTTCTTGGGGACAACCTCAGGAGGGTAGATGGCGCCTTTGTGGTCTGGGTCTTCGATTGCCGCAGCCTGGTAGGCGCGCTCGAGGGAGCACACCGCATCCTTCTCCTCGCGGGCGATCGTGATGATGTCGCAGTTCACTGGCATCTTGAGGATGTTGTAGCCATGGTGGGTCACCGCCATGAACTTGGCCAGGGCCGGATATCTAACGATGGCGTTGTACGGAAGGAGGATGTGGGCGACGTCGAAGTCGATGAGCTTGGTGCGGTAATTGTCGCGCTGGCCGAAGGTGACAGGGAGACGGATCTGCCCTATCGGAGTGGTGGAGCTGTCGGTCACTCCCGAGAAGGGCTTAGTGGGCAGCAACTGATCATATGGAACTTGGAAGCGGTCGAACGTCTCGACAGAAAGAACATTGAGCCCCGCACCACCATCGATGAGGGTCTGGTGACAAGGACGTTGCCGATAACGGGTAAGCGGAGCATCGGGAGGGCACCAGCAGTTGCCGCGCACTTGAGCTGGTCGGACGAGCTGAAGGTGTTGGTGCACTTGGACCACCTGAGTGGACGCGTGGCCTTGAGCCTGGGGAGGGCCGCACTTCACGAGCGCCACCCAAGATGCAGGTGATGGCGCGAGGCTCCTGGAAGCCCCCAGCCCCCTCGTCCTGATGGTGGTCGGCGTTCCTTCTTGGTGGTGGTGGCAGCGGAGGGAGGCCGGTCCTCACGAGGCTGGTCTCTCCAGGCGCCCTCGCGAGGCTGGCCTTGCAAGCAGTCCTCGCGAGGCTGGTTGCACCACTCCTGGCGGGAACCGCGGTCATCCCAATGTCCTCCTCTTCCGCCTCCTCCGCGGTCGTAGCCTCGGTCACTGCGCTCGGGGTGTCGACCGAGGCGACAATTGTGAATGGCCCTGAGCTCATGACAGTCATTGGTGTTGTGGATGTGTACATTGTGGAAGACGCAGAATGGACGGCTGCCCTTGGATGATTCTGGGTGGTCGCAGCCGTGCTTCATTTCTGGTTCAGCCGCGAGCACGGCAGCCACCTTCCTCTTCACGTCCTTGGCCTTGGCCTTCTTGTCTTCTGGGTCGGCCGCTGGGAGTTCGAGGAGGGAGAGGCACCCTTCCTTAGCTCTCGCGCACTTGGTTGCCATGTTGAACATCTCCAGAGCCGTGTGCAGTTCCACATGGATGGTGATTTCCTCTTTCATCTTGACATCGCGGACGCCATCGGAGAACGCCGAGATGATGGCTTCATACGAAACCTTAGGGATCTTGAGGTGAACGCTGTTGAAGCGCTGGATGTACTTCTGCAGGGTCTCCCATGGCTGTTGCTTGATGCGTCGCAGGTCACCCGCGGCAGGTGGGCGGTCAGACGTGCCCTGGAAGTTGGCGACAAAACGCTCGCGCATCTCGCCCCAGGAGGAGATCGATCCCGCGAGCAGATTCAGGAGCCACGAGCGCGTGCCATCCTTGAGGGCCATGGGAAACCAGTTCGCCATGACCTTGCCTGGCTAGACGACGCTGCGTAGCTCAGGGGTGAAGGCGCGGCAACCCGCTGTGGTCACCAGAGCCCGTCGTGGAGGTGGAGCCTGACCTTCGTGCTCACGTGCCACCACTGCAGACGGCGCATGGTCTTGACGTGGTGGTGGAGGGAGCGCTGGTGCACCTTCTTGCGGCCGTTGGACCTCCCGGTGGCTTTCTTCTTCGCGTGCAGGCGCCCTGCACGATGGGGTCACGCCATGGGGTGCTACCTCTTGAGCACTGCGTTGGATTTCCTTGAAGAGGAAAGGATGATACAGCAAAGTAGCGTAAGTATTTCCCTCAGTTTTTGAGAACCAAGGTATCAATCCAGTAGGAGGCTACGCGCGAGTCCCTCGTACCTACACAAAGCAAATAACTCCTCGCAACCAACGCGAATAGGGGTGGTCAATCCCTTCACCGTCACTCACGAGAGTGAGATCTGATAGAGATGACAGATAATATTTTTGGTATTTTTGTTATAAAGATGCAAAGTAAAATAAAAAGCAAATCAATAATAAAGTGATGGAAGATTAATATGATGAAGATAGACCCGGGGGCCATAGATTTCACTACTGGCTTCTCTCAAGAGCATAAGTATTTTACGGTGGGTGAACGAATTACTGTTGAGCAATTGACAGAATTGAGCATAGTTATGAGAATATCCAGGTATGATCATGTATATAGGCATCATGTCCGAGACAAGTAGACCGACTCCTGCCTGCATCTACTACTATTACTCCACTCACCGACCGCTATCCAGCATGCATCTAGAGTATTAAGTTCAAGAAAACAGAGTAACGCCTTAAGCAAGATGACATGATGTAGAGGGATAAATTCATGCAATATGATAAAAAAAACCCATCTTGTTATCCTCGATGGCAACAATACAATACGTGCCTTGCTGGCCCTACTGTCACTGGGAAAGGACACCGCAAGATTGAACCCAAAGCTAAGCACTTCTCCCATTGCAAGAAAAACCAATCTAGTAGGCCAAACCAAACTGATAATTCGAAGAGACTTGCAAAGATAATCAATCATACATAAAAGAATTCAGAGAAGATTCAAATATTGTTCATAGATAATCTTGATCATAAACCCACAATTCATCGATCTCAACAAACAAACCGCAAAAAGAAGATTACATCGAATAGATTTCCACGAGAGAGGGGGAGAACATTGTATTGAGATCCAAAAAGAGAGAAGAAGCCATCTAGCTACTAACTATGGACCCGAAGGTCTGAGGTAAACTACTCACACTTCATCGGAGGGCTATGGTGATGATGTAGAAGCCCTCCGTGGTGGATGCCCCCTCCGGCGGAGCTCCGGAACAGGCCCCAAGATGGGATCTGATGGGTACAGAAGGTTGCGGCGGTGGAATTAGATTTTTGGCTCCGTATCTGATCGTTTGGGGGTACGTAGGTATATATAGGAGGAAGAAGTACGTCGGTGGAGCTTTGTGGGCCCCACAAGGGTGAAGGCGGCGCTAGGGGGAGGCGCGCCCCCTACCTCGTGCCCACCTCGAAGCTTCCTTGGCGTAGGGTCCAAGTCTCCTGGGTCATATCTGGTGAGAAAATCACGTTCCCGAAGGTTTCATTCCGTTTGGACTCCGTTTGATATTCCGTTTCTTCGAAACTCTGAAATAGGCAAAAAATAGCAATTCGGGGCTGGGCCTTCGGTTAATAGGTTAGTCCCAAAAATAATATAAAAGTGGAAAATAAAGCCCAATATGGTCCAAAACAGTAGATAGTATAGCATGGATCAATAAAAAATTATAGATACGTTGGAGACGTATCAGGCATCCCCAAGCTTAATTCCTGCTCGTCCTCGAGTAGGAAAAGAATTTTTGATGCGGAGTGCTATTTGGCATAATTTCAATGTAATTCTTCTTAATTGTGGTATGAATATTCAGATCTGAAAGATTCAAGACAAAAGTTCATATTGACATAAAATTTATAATACTTCAAGCATACTAACTAAGCAATTATGTCATCTCAAAATAACATGGCCAAAGAAAGTTCATCCTTACAAAATCATATAGTTTAGTCATGCTCCATTTTCGTCACACAAGAATGCTCTCATCATGCACAACCCCGATGACAAGCCAAGCAATTGTTTCATACTTTAGTAATCTCAAACTTTATAAACCTTCACGCAATACATGAGCGTGAGCCATGGATATAGCACTATGGGTGGAATAGAATATGATGATGGGGGTTATGTGGAGAAGACAAAAAAGGAGAAGGTCTCACATCAACGAGGCTACTCAATGGGCTATGGAGATGCCCATCGATTGATGTTAATGCAAGGAGTAGGGATTGCCATGCAACAGATGCACTAAAGCTATAAATGTATGAAATCTCAACAAAAGAAACTAAGTGGGTGTGCATCCAACTTTCTTGCTCACGAAGACCTAGGGCACTTGAGGAGGCCCATTGTTGAAATATACAAGCCAAGTTCTATAATGAAAAATTCCCACTAGTATATGAAAGTGACAAAACAAGAGACTCTCTATCATGAAGATTATGGTGCTACTTTGAAGCACAAGTGTGGAAAAAAGGATAGTAGCATTGCCCCTTTCTTTTTTTTCTTTTGGGCCTTTTTTTCTTTTTTGGCTTCTCTTCCCTTTTTTTGGGGACAATGCTCTATTAAATGATGATCATCACACTTCTATTTATTTACAACTCAATGATTACAACTCGATACAAGAACATAGTATGAATCTATATGAATGCCTCCGGTGGTGTACCGGGATATGCAATGAATCAAGAGTGACATGCATGAAAGAATTATGAACGGTGGCTTTGCCACAAATATTATGTCAACTACATGTTCATGCTAAGCAATATGACAATGCTGGATGTGTCATGATAAACGGTATGGTGGAAAGTTGCATGACAATATATCTCGGAATGGCTATGGAAATGCCATAATAGGTAGGTATGGTGGCTGTTTTGAGGAAGATATAAGGAGGTTTATGTGTGAAAGAGCGTATCATATCACGGGGTTTGGATGCGCCTGCGAAGTTTGCACCAACTCTCAATGTGAGAAAGGGCAATGACGGTACCGAAGAGGCTAGCAATGATGGAAGGGTGAGAGTGCGTATAATCCATGGACTAAACATTAGTCATACTTATTGCAAAAATCTACAAGCCATAAAAAACCAAGCACTACGCGCATGCTCCTAGGGGGATAGATTGGTAGGAAAAGACCATCGCTCGTCCCCGACCGCCACTCATAAGGAAGGCAATCAAAGAACACCTCATGTTTCAAATTTGTTACATAACGTTTACCATATGTGCATGCTACGGGACTTGCAAACTTCAACACAAGCATTTCTCAAATTCACAACAACTCAACTAGCACGACTTTGATATTATCACCTCCATATCTCAAAACAATTATCAAGCATCAAACTTTTCTTAGCATTCAACGCACTCAAGAGAAAGTTTTACAAATCTTGAATACCAAGTATATTAAAATTATTAAGAAAATTACCATGCTATTTAAGACTCTCAAAATAATCTAAGTGAAGCATGAGAGATCAATAGTTTCTATAAAACAAATCCACCACCGTGCTCTAAAAGATATAAGTGAAGTACTAGAGCAAAACTATATGGCTCAAAAGATATAAGTGAAGCACAAAGAGAATTCTAACAAATTCCAAATCATGTATGGCTCTCTCAAAAGGTGTGTAAAGCAAGGATTATTGTGGTAAACTAAAATGCAAAGACTCAAATAATACAAGACGCTCCAAGCAAAACACATATCATGTGGTGAATAAAAATATAGCTCCAAGTAAAGTTACTAATGGAAGTAGACGAAAGAGGGGATGCCTTCCGGGGCATCCCCAAGCTTTGACTTTTTGGTGTCCTTAGATTATCTTGGGGGTGCCATGGGCATACCCAAGCTTAGGCTCTTGCCACTCCTTGTTCCATAATCCATCAAAAGATTTCACCCAAAACTTGAAAACTTCACAACACAAAACTCAACATAAATCTCGTGAGCTCCGTTAGCGAAAGAAAACAAAAGACCACTTCAAGGTACTGTAATGAACTCATTATTTATTTATATTGGTGTTAAACCTACTGTATTCCAACTTCTCTATGGTTTATAAACTATTTTACTAGCCATAGATTCATCAAAATAAGCAAACAACACACGAAAAACAGAATCTGTCAAAAACAGAACAGTCTGTAGTAATCTGTAACTAACGCAAACTTCTGGAACTCCAAAAAATCAGCCAAAATAGGAAGACCTAGGAAATTTGTTTATTGATCAGAAGCAATTGGAATCACTATTTTATCACTTTCTGGTGATTTTTAACAATTGTTTTTGTGAACAGAAAGTTTCTGGAAATTACAGCAAGATCAAATAACTATCACCCAAGAAGATCCTATAGGTTTAACTTGGCACAAACACTAATTAGAACATAAAAACACATATAACCAGAAGCTAGATCAAAGATTTATTCCTAAACAGAAGCAAAAGCAAAAAAACTAAAAATAAAATTGGGTTGCCTCCCAACAAGCGCTGTCGTTTAACGCCCCTAGCTAGGCATAAAGGCAAGGATAGATCTAGGTATTGCCATAATAGTGGTATGGCAAATCATGAAAACTTCTCTCATATTCTCTACGTTCAGCAGCAAGTTTTCTTTGAGGCAAGCAAAAATAATCAGAAGGGCTAAATTTTATGGGACAAAAGTCCCCAAGATAAATCTCGGGAGGTATGGGTTCCTCCCTAGGCCCTTTGTATTGCACAATCAATTCATCATTAAGAGCATTCTTTTGGCAAAAAGCTACAAGCCTTCGTTCAAGAGGAAAACCTAGTCCATTATTCTGAATAGCAAAATCATCATTGAGCTCAGAAATTTTATCAACTAGAACATCGACAGGAACCTTTTTCCTAAGATTTTCATTATAAGCAATATGATCTAAAGATTGTAAACGCATCATGTCTTCTTGATTAAAAAGGATAGATTCAATGGGAGGATGACTAGCATCTACGCTATAATGCACAAAGATTTCTTTGGCCTCTTTTATTATAAATCTAAACTCATGAGCCAAAAAGATAGTGGCGGCACGCTTAACAGAAGAATGCTCAATATTAGAGAATTCTAAGAAAATTCTTTGTATGCAAGGATGCATGTGCATAAATTGCCTTTCAAGTTCAACTATAAGCATGGCAATAGCGTCCGCAAGACTGGTAGTTCTATGAAGAATAGAACCGCCCATAGAAGGCAAAGCACCGGCACAAGTAAAGAAATCTTGAATAACTCCTTTTCCAATAATATTACCACTACCAACTCGAATTTTTTTTGTATGCAAGGTAGGGGGTTCTTCAGCAGGAACATCAGAATTTTCCATGATATTATTATTGTCCATATCGGCAATAATTTCCCCAAATTCAGACATAACGAAAAGCAAGCGAGAAAAAGGCAGACGGAAAAGAGAGGGCGAATAAAACGGCAAGGGTGAAGAGGGGGAGAGGAAAACGAGAGGCAAATGGCAAATAATGTAATGCGAGAGATAAGGGATTATGATGGGTACTTGGTATGTTGACTTTTGCGTAGACTCCCTAGCAACGGCGCCAGAAATTCTTCTTGCTACCTCTTGAGCACTTCGTTGGATTTCCTTGAAGAGGAAAGGATGATGCAGCAAAGTAGCGTAAGTATTTCCCTCAGTTTTTGAGAACCAAGGTATCAATCCAGTAGGAGGCTACGCGCGAGTCCCTCGTACCTACACAAAGCAAATAACTCCTCACAACCAACGCGAATAGGGGTTGTCAATCCCTTCACGGTCACTTACGAGAGTGAGATCTGATAGAGATGATAGATAATATTTTTGGTATTTTTGTTATAAAGATGCAAAGTAAAATAAAAAGCAAAATAAAAAGCAAAGCGATAATAAAGTGATGGAAGATTAATATGATGAAGATAGACATGGGGGCCATAGATTTCACTAGTGGCTTCTCTCAAGAGCATAAGTATTTTACGGTGGGTGAACGAATTATTGTTGAGCAATTGACAGAATTGAGCATAGTTATGAGAATATCTAGGTATGATCATGTATATAGGCATCACGTCCGAGACAAGTATACCGACTCCTGCCTGCATCTACTACTATTACTCCACTCATCGACCGCTATCCAGCATGCATCTAGAGTATTAAGTTCAAGAAAACAGAGTAACACCTTAAGCAAGATGACATGATGTAGAGGGATAAATTCATGCAATATGATAGAAACCCCATCTTGTTATACTCGATGGCAACAATACAATACGTGCCTTGCTGCCCCTACTGTCACTAGGAAAGGACACCGCAAGATTGAACCCAAAGCTAAGCACTTCTCCCATTGCGAGAAAAACCAATCTAGTAGGCCAAACCAAACTGATAATTCGAAGAGACTTGCAAAGATAACCAATCATACATAAAAGAATTCAGAGAAGATTCAAATATTGTTCATAGATAATCTTGATCATGAACCCACAATTCATCGGTCTCAACAAACACACCGCAAAAATAAGATTACATCGAATAGATCTCCACGAGAGAGGGGGAGAACATTATATTGAGATCCAAAAAGAGAGAAGAAGCCATCTAGCTACTAACTATGGACGCGAAGGTCTGAGGTAAACTACTCACACTTCATCGGAGGGGCTATGGTGATGATGTAGAAGCCCTCCGTGGTGGATGCCCCCTCCGGCGGAGCTCCGGAACAGGCCCCAAGATGGGATCTCATGGGTACAGAAGGTTGCGGCGGTGGAATTAGGCTTTTGGCTCCATATCTGATCGTTTGGGGGTACGTAGGTATATATAGGAGGAAGAAGTACGTCAGTGGAGCTTCGTGGGCCCCACGAGGCGGGCGCGCACTGGGAGAGGGAGGGCGCCCCAGCCGGTGGAAACGACACCTATGGGATCACAAGAATCCCTACTTGCTGGTTCTTGGGTATGGGGTTGAGAGAAGAGCGGGTCTAACAGAGAAGCACGCGGTTCATTTATCCAGGTTCGGGCCGCGAGGATGCGTAAACCCTACTCCTGCTTTGGTGGATGTATTATGTGTTCTTGAGCTAGCTACGGGGTGTAACGAGCTCCAAAAAGCCGAATCCTTCTCCTGGTCGCCTCAGGCCTCCTTTTATAGGTGTAAGGGGCTGCCACAGTGGCACACAGGAGGTGGAAAGGTCTACAGTGGCACGAGGTTATCCCTCGTATTACAGGACAAGGTGCATTTAATGCATCGCTTAGGTGTCCTCTCACTTTATCGGGGACGGGGGCGAGGCCCGTCCCATCCGTCGCCGCTCCTCCAAGCTTCGACACGCGCCCTGGCCAGCGGTGCATGCGGTGCCATGTAGGCAGGCAGGCAGCTGAGGTGGCGCGGTGGTGGAGCCTCCACGAAGGGCTGCATGTTGCCACGCAGGTGCCTGCCCAGTTGGTTGGGTAGGCAGCTGCATGCGAACGGCGGCGGAGACTTGGTTGGTGCAGGCCTGATGGTGGCCCTGCTGGTGCGCTTGGCGAGGGCCTTGCCGGGTGGCCCGGCAAGGGTCTTGCCGGGGCGCGCAGGCGTCCCCGACAAGGATCTTGCCGGGGGTCTTGTGGGTTCCTTCGGCGAGGATGGCTGCCTTCCCATCCTCACTTGATCTTGACTATTCTTTGTCTTCACAAAGATCTGCATGCCACCACAAAGGTGCCTCCCGAGCCCTGTCCCAACACATGTGTTGAGTGTTGGTGGGCTCAAGGGTGGCTCGCTCGGCTGGCGTGGGCGAGCTGCCCCGGCAAGGGTCGCCGGGGCCGCTGGGGCCTCCCCGGCAAGGATCCTTGCCGGGGAAACCTGCTTCGCCCATCTTATCTTTGTGGCCTTGGTCCTTGTCGTTGCTTTGCTTCGTCTTGGGCTTCGGGCTTACCTTGGCTCACCTCCTCCGCTCTGCTTGGTGTGGCCGTGGGCGTGGCTCCGACTACCCGTGCACAGGTTAAGGGGTACAAAAATGTGCCCCTAGTTTTGTACACCGACAGGAGCCCCAGGCCTGGGCCACACATAAGCGCGACACGTTGTTAGGTCAGGCCCAAAATGGTGCGCGGGCAGGCGGGGTGGTTTTTACCGCGGTAAGATTTTTCGCGCGCTGCGCTTCCCACGACCCGTGCGCGCGTCGCAGCGTGGAGGGGCGTGCGTGACGTGGGCGGCATGCGTGGGGCGGTTTGCGCACTCATGCATCACATCACAGTAAAGAGGCGGCTCGCGCCTTCCCCGTAAAAGGAGGAAGGTGTGGAGGCGCGGCTCATTTACTGAAATGGGGCCGAGGCGCGGTCTTCATGGCGTCCACTCCCCACGATCAGGGGGTGGGGAGAGGTCGCCTCACTTGTCCCCTCGGTTCTGCACACCGTCCACGCGTCTTCCATGCGCTTGGGGTGGCAAACGGTGGAGGCGAGAAACCGGGCCGTCGCTGGTTGGGGCAGCGGGTCGGTCCTGGTTCCCTACGCCTCCCGTGTCTTGATTGGTCGAGCGGGGCGGCCGAGCCCCAACCCCGTTCCTTTATAAAGAGCGGGAAGGGGGGATGGCATCCCGCATTCTTCCATCTTCTCCCTCCTTCTGCTTCTGCTCCTTCCTTCCATTCGTCATGGAGAAAGGAAATCCCGGCCCTTCGACGGTGGCAGCGAGGGTCGCCACCCGACAACGCGTCCCTCCTCCTCCTGCGCCCGCAGTGGTAGAGCCGGCCACGAGGGGAAGGGGGAGGGGGCGAGGCCGGGGTAGAGGTCGCAGTGCTCGGGGAAGAGAAGGACGGGGTGGCACGCCGGCCTCGCCCCTGCCAGCAGCTCCTCCTCTGATGGAGGGCCATGCTGGGGACAACCCCTGCGAATTCTTCGTCAGGCTGCGCCGGCCGCCGCGCCGTCGCCTTCGCCTCCCGACTCCATTTGCGCGAGAGATGGAGCTGGATCCGCCGCAGTTGTTGCGGCTGCACATGAGGGGCTGCGGGATCAGTGGCACATGGGCTGACGTCGAGTTCCCCGCCCCTCACGTCATGTATCTCCACCGAGGGTGGAGGACATTCGCTCGTCTCTACATGTGGGGACCCCGACTCATAAGTCGTGATCACCGAATGCACGTGTACAGTGATCCTAGAGATCAATGCTCACTGAACACACAGAAGCTGAATAACAAGAGTCTTACATCCATACATACCGTTTTACACAAGTAGGACCATTATGGTCAAGTCTTGAGTATATCATCGCAGCGGAATTCTTCGTCGATAACTTGGACCCATGCCATCTGCCTTAACCCTACAGGCATTCTGACTGGGAAGTGTCCTAGCTCGCATGTTCGTCACCGAAGTATTCTTCATCATATCCTGTTCTTTCATGCCCGGCCAATAAAATAACCAGTGGCAAGCCAATGAGTACTTTGAATGTACTCGCAAGCAACCCATGTTTTGGTTCGAGATACAACAATGCATGATATAGGTAGATTTTTGCAGAAAGCTAGTTTTGAGTGCAATGACATGTTCAACAACTTGTAAGACATACATCATGAGAATTCAAGTAACCATGAGGACAAGTTACAAATATCAACATAAATAGAGTGGGCACCAACCCGACTCAATCATGTCAAGTCCTTTGACTTGACCCAAGTAGTTTTATCAACTCACACACACTGGTTGTAAACTCTAGACGTAGTTTAAGCAGCACCACCCAACTGTCCTTGACCGTGGACACGACTATTCGAATAGTTTTACACTCTGCAGAGGTTGCACACTTTACCCACAAGATCCGGGGAACTTCCGTGTCATCCACGACCATGATACCTCAAGTACCGGGGTAAGCACCGATCACTACCTTTCCTAGACGACACTAACAAGGAGTCCACTCGTTGTTCCGTATCCTCACGATGTACATCATACGAGACTCACTCGAGATCGTAACATCCGAGAGGGGACACAACGGTGTATCCGGTGCCCTGTGAAAACAGTCATGGTCGCCCTACCTGGCACGACCCCGTCCCGAGAGAGAGCACCAACTCTCCCCCGTCACTAGTAATGCGGGCTCCAAGCTAGTATCAACCTAGGCAATCAATAATGCCCTTTCCCATATAAGGGTAGAGTGGTTGCGCATGTAAGGTTGGGACAGTCGACAAATCTTAAATCTAATCCGTTTTCAAAAACAACACACACACTTGCCTCGGTACACCACTTCGTCATCAAGTGGTTACCCATCTCATCATCTCCCTCGGGCATAAGTGGCACCCGACGGGGTTTTTGAAAAGTCTTTTGAAAATGCTTTGACTCCTTCACCATGCATATACCCGTCCCTTTTTGCGTAGCATCTACTTTAGCATCCTATCTACTCCCACCAGCATAACCCTCATAAGAAGGTAGGGTCATGCACAATGCAAGTATCAACGAGGAAGTACGATGGCAACCCATCAAAGTGGTTACCACCTCATCATGATTCCGTTGCAACAACAATATGGTGCTATATGACATGCATAAAAAGGGTTTCATAGACATGGTCAAAGGGCTGCTTGCCTGGTTCATCAGAGTCTTCAAGTCTTCTGGTCCAGCTCCAAGTATTTCGTCTACTTCGTCAACTATCGTTGAAAGCAACCATAATAAGCAGCACAACAAGGCAGAAAATAAAAGTGCTCTAAAAATGTGAGTTGGACTTTTCTAGGATACCTCTGGTCATATGAGGAATGACCAAGGTGATTTCATTGGAAGTGGATCAATGGATATTTCTAAACATTTCGATATGATGGAATCAAGGGATTTGTGGATTTGCAAGAAGTGTATAGATATATATTTTTGAAAAATGAGCAAAGGAACCCATTTAACAAACCATGATTTTAGAAGCATCCAGGAGTTGGTTTCACTGGATTTGGAGTTCAAATGATTTTCCTATGAATTTGCAAAGTTGGCTATACATGAAGAAATATACCATTATTTGAGGTGATACAGAAAGTATTAGTAAAAATGTTCAAAAACTAGGTTTTGAACTTATAGACATCTAGGATTTTGAATCACGGAATTTGGATAAAAAATGGGCTCTCTGTGATTTTTTTAAGTTCATTGCAGAAATGGAAAAACAAGATTTGATAAATGTTTGTGAAGAAAAAGTCTCTGAAAAAATGTGCATGTTGCACCAACAGGTAGATCATGATTTATAGGGTCACTAGAAATTTGAATCATCAAATTTGGACTTCATTTGAATTATTTATGAATTTCTGAAGTTCTACTGGAAAAAGAAAAAGGGAAAAACTTTTACCCTCATCGATGCGTGCATGGCGAGATATAGCCTTGGGCGACCAGCTGTTGCGCTGCCGCCAGCGCCAGCGACGCCGATGGCGCATTCCGTGAGTACGCCTTGATCGTGGAACATCTTGCCGGAGACCGTCTCCACTTAACCCGGGGCCCGTGGCCTTAGCCACTTACAGGCGGGCCCTGTTGGCAGGCCCTCCTCCTACCTCCCACTCAAAACAGAGGAGGGGCAGGGGATGCCGGCCGAGCAACATGCCGGCGCCCTTCTCGGCGACTCCGCGCCCCCGCCGGCCCAAGATACCGGGCGGGCTCGGGGATCGAGCCAAGACATCCATGGGCCTCACGCTGTCCGGGAGGAACGGGGCGACGGTGACCTTTATTCCCGGCGGGCGGCCGGACGAGACAGAGCGATGCCGTGGGCACCGTGAAAGGTAGGGAATAAGGAGCGGAGGGATCCTATGGCCTGCGGTGCTTCCCCAGTGGTCAAGGAGAGGACGGAGGCTCGGCTCGCGGAGCCGGAGGAGGCCGACGGCCACCATGGTGGCCATGGAGAGGAAAAGAGGGAGTGAGGGGGAGAGGGGACTTGTCCGGGAGATGCACGGGAGAGAGGCGGTTCCAACCAAGACGAGAGAGAGAGAGAGTCGGGGATGGCTTAAATAGGCGTGGCCGTGGTGCACCGTGGGGGCCGGCAGCGTGCCGTGTCCCGGACGCGCTCGGTGATCTCACAGAGGGGGGAGGAGAGAGGGTCAGGTGGGGGCCGGCAGCGTGCCGTGTCCCGGACGCCGAGGCCACCTCGGGAGACATCACCCCGACGGCCAAGGCTGTCGTATGCCCTTGGCATGGATGAGCTACAGTGCGAGAGAGCATTGTAGCGTGCTCCAGAGCGCGAGCTCTGCAGGCACTGGCATTGTTTATGTGCCATGAGCATGTCCTTTTTGTGTCTGGGGGTTTTGGGGGGTGAGTAAACAATGTAGGAGTGGCATTGGATGCCCTAGAGAGCCAGTAGGAGAGGAGAGAGGTAGAAGAAGAGGGAGAGAGGGGCTGTCCAGGGAGGTAAATGGGGGTATTTTACCCCTCAATCATTGAGCTGAGGCCAGGGAAGAGTTACTGGAGATAGGAGAAGACTAGGAGGAGCTGTGGTAAAAATTTGAGCTCAAGGAGAATAGTGTAAGTGGTCAAAACGGTGATTTTTGAAAAG
The DNA here is from genome assembly GCA_021605205.1 of Aegilops longissima. Lineage (NCBI taxonomy): Eukaryota > Viridiplantae > Streptophyta > Magnoliopsida > Poales > Poaceae > Aegilops > Aegilops longissima. Next base: position 344,856,516 of record CM038677.1, on the reverse strand, counting down.
TGACAGAAGCTGTTTGATGCAAATTTGGGCAAGCAAATTAACTCCACTTGACATGAGAATTAATAGGATCAAGTGTCACACATAATTGAGGTTGACCACCAAGTTTGAGTCCATTTGAAGAAAGTTGCCAATATAACTTTGGTAAATCCTAGAAATTAGCAGAAATGGACTTGTGTAGATCTAGTTGAGCAAATCACTTCTCCTTGATGCACCTCTTGGTGTAGTGGCCTCATTTGGTTATGTGAACATGCTCACAAAAGTTGGGGTCAAGGAGAGAAAGTTGGTAGTACAAAGTTGTTCAAATTTGGTTCTGTACAGGAAGGGTTTTGGGGCTCTTTGATCAATTTAACCTGTTCTCCAACTTGTGCCACTTGGTCTAGATGCATTATTAGACCATTTGAGCATGTTCACAAGGTTTGAGAACATTTGGACATGTTTGGCAGTGCAAAGTTGTTCAAACTTGAAAAAGGACAGAAGTGGTTTTGGGAGGGTTTCATGGGGTTATACTGTTCTCCATGACATGAGACTTGGCAAGACCATCAAACATGTCATATGTTATATGCTAGAATTTTCTTGGAATTTTTGGAGAATATTTCCCTTGTAAATATTTCAAAAGCTTGAAATATCCAGAAAGGGTTTTTGAGGGATTTGGCCAATATTTTGAACATGACCATGTGTTGAAACTCTTATTATGGACAATATATATCCACTGAGTTTCCCTAGGTTGTTGTCAAATATTTTTAAAACAATAAAATAATTTTTCCCTATTAAAGACCATTTCTGGCCTTAAGAAAAGCTTTTAAATAAAATATTAAAATAACTTCTAAAATTATATTTTTGTGGTTTCGGGTATCCTATATCTAATAGGAGTCAAAAATATTTTTGGAAAGATTTTTACTGCCCTTAATTAAGTACTTGCAATTGCAAACCTCAATTAAGGGTTTTGAAGAACTAATTTTAGAAAATACTTTTTGGCCAAATTATTTTTGTAAGAAAATACTATATATCTCTATACACATGGCATGATCATTGGGCAGAAGTTTGGGGCAAGGAAATGAAGTATCGAAGTTGGAGGATTTATTTGATTTTTAGAGCACTTGCAAACAGCAGACAAAAATCAAATCAAGCAAAGACCAAAACACACAAAAGTTTTTGTCAAACCACATTTTATCATGTTTTATTAGCTTAAGTGTTGTGGCATGAAAATCAGGGTGTGACACTACAGCTTGACGGAGGGGCTCACTCTCCATTTCAAATTAATGGAGGGTGGCCTCCTCTCCGTCAAGATCTTCGGGAGTCGCGTAAGGTGCTGCATGGAGAGCTCTTCTGACGACGAAGATCCTTCCTCGAGCGAGAGTGGTGAGGAGGACAGCGGCAGCGATGACGAGGCCAGCGGGCGGCAGGATGACGGGTCCGACTCGGCATCGGGCGCTGCTCCGAGCGGCACCGGCGACCCCATCATCCGCGTCGCCGGCTCCTTGAACTTCTCGGGGCCGTCTCCTTGGGCGGCTTTCGTTGGGAGGCTGCGGAAGAGGAAGAGGGCGGGCGGCAAGGCCGTCAAGTCGGAGTACGCGGGCACCGACGCCTTCGACGCGTGCTGACGTCCTGCCACCTCGTCTTCGAGCTCTGCCTCCGGCGCCGCCATCACCATCCAGCCCTTGAACGGCCACCAAGATGTTCTCTTGGTGTCTTCTGCCACTCGTAGCTCGTCTAGGTGCCCCTTTTGCCCTTTTCGCCTCCTTGACCTGCCTCCTAAGGAGAGGGACAAGAAAGGGATTACAGGCACCTTATCTCTTTTTAGTCTTGTAAGCCTTCGGGCCTTTGTTAACTTTAGAACTTGTAATCCCCTTGCTCATGTTTTTCATTTCGTATGAACTGTACCTGTATGGAATGTTTTTTAATGAAAAAGGGATGTTTACCGGGCTTTTCGTTCATAGGTAAAACCCACAACAAGGAGTAAATCCTTGTTACTTTCAAGATAAATGTTTTCTCGCCCGGCAACAGGCCTTGCCGTCCCCCCACTTCGCTCGACCTATCTCATGCGCTTGGCGGAGGCAGGGATGAGGTGGGTTTAGGCTCCTTGTTTCATTTCCTTGCTGCCGCGACTACGACCAAACTCGGTCCCAGGAAACGAGTCCCGGGGTCCGGAGTGAGGGGAGCACGGTAGCCTAAGGATAAAACGAGGTTTCACATACCTCAGTCCATAACGGAACACATGATAAGGGATAAAGAACTTATCTGAATCTGCAGCCCCCGGCAACCTTGGCTTGCCGCGGGTGGATCTTTGCTCTTGTAGCCCCCGGCAATACTGGCTTGCCGGGGCCCGGGCACCGGTCCGTCCCCTTTCTTCCAAAGCAGCTCGGCAAGGATATTCATGTGTCCTGCGAACCAAAGAAGACAAAGAAGAACAGAAAGACGCGCACTCGACCTCTAAGCTAGGGGTTAGTTGCCGCTAAGCACTATCAACCCTAACCAAGGACGAGACTCGACCTAGCATGCATGCTATAACTTAGGGCGCCAGCGCTTCATTTATTCTCGCTCAGGTTCTGCGCCTGGCTTTGTACAAAGGGTCACATGCCTTGCGGCAAAGCTCGTACAAAAGGTGGCATGTCGGGAGGCCTGGCAAGCCGCTCCTTATGGGTAAAACTTGCAAAGATGCTCGACGTTCCAGGAGTTTCTCACTGGTACGGCATCCTCAGTCTCCAGGCGGACTGCGCCAGGCCTGGTGACTCGTATTACCCGATAAGGGCCTTCCCACTTCGGCGTCAACTTGTTGGAATTCTTGGCCGACTGAATGCGCCGAAGAACAAGGTCGCCTTCCTCAAAGCTTGGGCATGAACCTTGCGGCTATGGTAGCGGCGCAAGGCTTGCTGGTAGCGTGCCGCTCTCACAACCGCCCGAAGACGATCTTCCTCAAGGAGCGTCACGTCATCTTGGCGCAACGACTCTTGCTCAAGCTCGTCATAAGCGAGCACTCGAGGTGACCCATATATGAGTTCCGTGGGGAGAACTGCTTCTGCCCCGTATACCAGGGCAAAAGGTGTCTGGCCGGTAGCTCGATTTGGTGTCGTCCTGATCGACCAAAGAACTGCTTGTAAAAAGTCTTTGTCCTCAGGCCTCGCAACACTTCAGCATTTGCCCTCTCCGCTTGGCTGTTGCTCCGTGGGTATGCCACGGAAGCAAAACATACCTTGCTGCCGAGGTCTTGAATGTATTGCATGAAGGAGTGTCTTGTGAACTGCGTGCCGTTGTCGGTGATGACTCTGTTTGGCACACCAAAACGGCAGACAAGTCCTTTGAAAAACTCGACAACTGACTGAGCAGTCACCTTTCTCACTGCTTCCACCTCCGGCCACTTTGTGAACTTGTCGATTGCAACGTACAAGTACTCAAAGCCTCCGACGGCGCGGGGGAAGGGGCCCAGTATATCGAGCCTCCAGACCGAGAATGGCCAGGAGAGAGGGATTGTTTGAAGGGCTTGAGCTGGTTGATGAAGCTTCTTTGAATGGAACTGGCATGCTTCACACTTGGTGACTAGCGCCGTCGCATCCTGGAGGGCGGTGGGCCAGAAGAAACCTTGCCGGAACGCCTTCCCGGCAAGGGCCCTTGACCCTATGTGGGATCCACATATGCCTCCATGTATCTCTGCCAACAGCTCCAGTCCTTCCTCCCGGGGGATGCACTTGAGTTTCACATCGTTCGGCCTTCTCCGATACAGGACGTCATCGACGAGCTGGTACAGGGCGGACCGACGGGCTACTTTCTCCGCTTCTTCCTGCTCCTCAGGAAGCTCCCCTGTCTGGAGGAATTGGACGGTATGCTGCACCCATGCCGGAGCCTGAGGCTCGACGGCAAGGACTAAAGGCATCTCTTCCGCCATGGGAGCGATCTCTATAGCTGTGGCCTGACGCTTGGCTGAGTCAATTGCTCTTAGGCAGGCTCGGCGTCCATGTAGTACCCTTGCCGGGCGGCCCCGGGGCTCGGTAGGAAAGTACTTGCTCGACCTGATTTTCTCCGCTTGCTACGCCCGCCGATGGATCGACGGATGGTTGAGTTACCCGGAGCAAAAAGGTACCTGGTTCCACAGGTAGCTTGAATGCGGCACGCTTCGACAGGTAATCGGCGATGTCGTTCCCCGCTCGAGGGACGTGCTCCACCTGGATACCGTCAAAGCGTTCCTCCAGTTTCCTCACCTCATCTACGTATGCTTCCATCAGTGGGCTCTGATAATCTTTGTTGACTTGCCTGACAACGAGCTGCGAGTCACCCCTGACGATGAGCTTCTTGACTCCGAGGTCTGCCGCGATCCTGAGACCGGCAAGCAATCCCTCATACTCAGCGGTGTTGTTGGTGGACATCTCCCTGGGGAAGTGCATCTGGACCACGTAGTTGAGGTGCTCTCCGGTGGGTGCGACGAGCAACACACCGGCACCGGCACCTTGCAGCGAGAAAGCTCCATCAAAGTACATGACCCAGTTGTAGTCTGCCTCCTTCCCGGGGAGAGTCGTCTCCTGGGTTTCTTTGTCAGGTGTCGAGGTACATTCCGCGATGAACTCCGCCAGGACTCTGCTCTGAATTGTCGAGGTGCTCTCAAACTTTAGGCCGAAGCTTGACAGCTCCAAGGCCCATTCCACAATCCTTCCGTTGTATCTCAGGTTAGCAAAGATTCGTTGCAATGGGAGGCGGGTGACGACAGTGATCTCGTGGGCCTGGAAGTAGTGACATAGCTTCCTCAAGGCCATAAGGAGGCCGAAGAGCAATTTCTGCACACCGGAATACCTTGACCTAGCCCCCTGCAAGAGGGAGCTGACAAAGTAAACCGGGTGCTGCATCACCTTCTTCTTGGGCACCACTTCATTCGACCGCGCAGGCGTCGCCTTGGTGGCACCAGACTCTGCCGGGGGTCGCGCCTCGTCGACACCGGGCCCTACTGGAGGAATCTTCGGCTCGCCCTCTGCTGGTCCTGCCGCCATTGCTGCCTCCTCGTCGACCTCCCTCTGCGCCACTAGTGCGGCGCTGACCACTTGATTCATCGCCGATAGATACAGCAACAACGGCTCTTGTGGTTTAGGCGCAACTAGTATCGGCATGGAGGAAAGGTATTTCTTCAGGTCCTGTAGCGCGGCGTCGGCTTCTGGGGACCACTCCATTGGGCCCACCTTATTCAAGATCTTGAAAAAGGGAAGGGCGCGCTCGGCGAACTTGGAGATGAACCGGCTCATGGCGGCAACGCAGCCAGTGAGCCGACGCACATCCTTGATCCGCTTGGGCGCCTCGATCTACTCAATAGCCTTGATCTTGTCTGGGTTTGCCTCGATCCCGCGCTGTGACACGAAGAACCCAAGAAGCTTGCCGGACGGGACGCCAAAGACGCACTTCTCAGGGTTCAACTTGAGGTTGATCTTGCGCAGGTTGGCAAATGTCTCTTCCAGATCTTGCACAAGAGTCGGCCCGTCCTTGGTTTTGACCACTATGTCATCCATGTAGGCTTCCATATTTCTATGGAGCTGAGGTTCAAAACCAACTTGGGCCGCTCTTGCAAACGTTGAGCCAACACTCTTCAACCCGAAAGGCATCCATAAAAAGCAATACGTACCACATGGGGTGATGAACGTTGTCTTCTCTTCATCTTCTCTTGTCATGAAGATTTGGTGGTATCCTGAGTAGGCATCGAGGAATGATAACAGATCACACCCGGCCGTGGAGTCAACAATCTGGTCGATGCGCGGCAACGGGAAGGGGTCCTTAGGACAAGCCTTATTGATGTCTGTGTAATCAATACACAGCCTCCACTTCCCATTTGCCTTGCGCACCACTACCGGATTGGCCAACCACGTCGGATGGATCACCCCTCTCACCAAACCTGCCGCTTCTAGCTTCCTGGTCTCCTCTATGATGAACTCCTGCCTCTCCAGAGCCTGCTTTCTGACCTTCTGCTTGACGGGCCGCATGTGGGGGCAGACAGCTAGGTGGTGCTCAATCACCTCCCTGGGAACACCGGGGATGTCGGACGCTTGCCATGCAAAGACGTCGACATTCGCCCACAGGAAGTTGCGAGCTCGCCTTCCTATTTGTTGTCAAGGGTGGAGCCTATAGTGAAGGCCCCTCCCGTGCCGTCCTCCGTGACGGGCACCTTCTTGGTCTGTGGCGGCTCGGCTCTGGATCTCTTGCTCTTGTCGGCAGAGCTCTCTAGCACGTCCTCAACGGTAGCACAACACCCTGAAGAGGTGCGCTTGCCGGAGTGGGTACGAGAGGTCTTGCAGGGTTCCTTCTTTCCTCCCGGGCCTTCGCCAGCAGGAGCAGGTGCCTTGACGGCAGCTGCTGCAACTGCTTCCCAGTAGAGTTGTTCGGCGCAGATCAGTGCGTCCTTCTTGTCGGAGGGGACGGAGATGATGGTCAATGGCCCGGACATCTTCAGCATGTTGTAGGCGTAGTGTGCCGCCGCCATGAACTTGGCCAGTGTCGGGCGGCCGAGGATCCCGCTGTAGGGCAAGGATCTCGCCACGCCGAAGACGCATCTTCTCCGCTCGTAGTTCGATTCTCCTCCAAAGGTCATGGGCAGCGTGACCTTTCCCTTCGGCTGGCTCCTCCCCGGATTGACCCCTTGGAACGTGCCCGTTTCCTCGAGGTCTCCCTCAGGGATTTGCAACCTTTTGATCATGACAGGTGAGATCAGGTTCAGGCCAACCCCGCCGTCAACCAACATCTTGTTCACCCTGAGGTTGCGTATTGTTGGCAAAACCAACAACGACAAACACCTGACTGCGGTAGTGCGATCAGGGTGATCCTCGGCGTCAAAGATGAGGGGCGTGCTGGACCACTTTAGGGGCTTCTGGGCGTCGAACAACGGCTCCGTTGCTGTGATCTCTCGCGCCCACTGCTTGAGCTGGCGGCAAGAGGTATGCAGCAAGGCACCGGCATCGACGCACATGGCCTCCGTAGCCTTCTGGAACCCGTGCTCACCGGACTCTTCGTCCTCGTCGTGATCGTCGTCTTCTTGTTTCTTGTCACGGCCCTGGGCGGGCCTCTTTTGCTGATTGTCCTTGCCGGGGCGGCCTCCCTGGCCGCCACGCTTCTTGCCGGACTCCTCAGCACCATCTTGGTCTTTCTCCTTGTCCCGCCTTTCATACTCAGCTTTTTGCTTCTCAGCAAGGAGCTCGACTTATCGGCAGTTCTGGAGATCGTGGCCCTTGGTGCGGTGGATCTTGCAGTATTGCTTGCCGGAGCTTCCTGGCTTGTCAGTGGCCGCCAAGGCCCGGCAGGCGACGCACTCGGCAATCTCCTTGCCGGGGGTGTCTGCCTTGACCTTCTTGCCGGCACCGGTGTCGTCAGATCCCTCAACGGCAAGCACAACCTTGCCTTTGCGTTTCTTGTTGCGATGCCGCCCCTTCTTCGTCGGGGCGGCGGCGTCCTCATCCGTAGAGTTGGTTTCTGTACCGGTGCCTTTGCCGGGGTACTTCCTTCCCTCTTCAGCTTGGGCGCACCTGTCGGCCAGAACGTAGAGCTCGGCCACATCCTTAACCTTGGTCATCGCCAGCTCCTCGCGCATCTTGCGATTGTGCACGTTCTGATGGAACGCGCTAATCACTGTGGCCGGGATGAACGCCGGGATGTTGTATCGCACCCGCTGAATCTCTAGATGTACTTCTGCGCAGGTCTCCCCTTCCTTCTGGGGAATGATATGCAAATCACTGGCATGGCCATGAGCTTGGTGGCCTCCTGTGAAGGCGCCAACGAACTCATGGCACAGATCTGACCAAGAAGAGATGGAGTCCGCTGGCAAGTGCATCAACCAAGACATTACATTGGGTTTGAGCGCCAGCGGGAAGTAGTTGGCAAGCACCTTATCGTCGCGAGCCCCAGCGGCCTGCATCGCTATGGTGTAGATGCTGAGTAACTCGGACGGATGGGTCTTGCCAGTGTACTTCTCGCCGACGTCGGGCTTGAAAGTGCGGTGGGACGGCCACTGGAACTGCCTCAGCTCACGGGTAAAAGCCGGGCAGCCCACCTCGTAAGGTAGGCTGCCGGGCTCCCCCGGTGCCGGGTGGTCCGTAGCATGTCCCGCCCGCTTGTCCGACTGGCGGCGCGTTTCGCGCTGGCGCTCGACGGTGGTTCGAGCGTCTTCGTGAGCTCGCTCCCGAAGAACCTGGCACTGGTCACGGAGGGTCCATGGATCGGACGATGCTATGGAGATGTTATCACCAGCGTCGTTGCGACGGGTCGACGCCCGCGGTGGCTGGCGAGGAGGAGGAGAGTGCACCGTGGCCGCAGCTCCCCCAGTCCTCCCAGCGCTAGCATGTGGTGGTTCGGTGGAACGCCGAGCTGAGGGCCCCGCTGATCGCGGATCGTATTTATTCGCGACAGCGACGAGGCTCCGGATGGTGGCCCTCCACTCATCGAGCTTCTCCGCAGCAGGAGGGAAGTCGAGGAAGCAGATTCTTGGCTGCAGCGCCAAGGCCTCCGGCTGGCGTGGGTGGCGGCGGCAGTGAGTGGATCGTGGTACGCTTCGACTTCTAACCATGTTAGAAGGAGCTCCGTCACGACCCAGCGGCTGCGTGCCATTTTCACCAGCGCTTCGACGAGCGTGTTGAACTCCTTCGTCTTGCCGATGACGCACAGGGATCTTCCCACGGCGGTGCCCAGGGTCACCAACGTGGTGACGCTACTCGGCACGCACACCATGGGAAGAGCTCGCGGTGGTCACCGGTGTATGCGTCCTGGAGGTCGCCGCGCCGCCCGGAGTCGGCGTAACAACACCCCCGGAGGGCCCCACGCGTTCTTCCCATGGTGTGCGCGCCGAGCAGCGTGCAGCCGGTCGTCTGGTGCACGAACGACGCCGCTCGCCAGGCTCCGATTGGCTGGGTGGTGCTGGTGCTCGCGGGCTGCTACCCGAGTCCTGTCCGCGACCGATCCGCTGCTCGTCCGCACCGGCACGGGCCGTTCGGCCCGCAGCGAGCCGATCGCCGTGGCCGTCTTCTTCTTAGGGGCCATGGCGATGAAGAAATGCTCACTCAACTGCTAAAACCGATTCTCACAATTGTGCCCCCTACCTGGCGCGCCAAAGTTGTCGGTGGGAAACGACACCTATGGGATCACAAGAATCCCTACCGTGGTTGCGGGGTGCGGGGTTGAGAGAAGAGCGGGTCTAACAGAGAAGCACACGGTTCGTTTATCCAGGTTCAGGCCGCGAGGATGCGTAAAACCCTACTCCTGCTTTGGTGGATGTATTCTATGTTCTTGAGCTAGCTACGGGGTGTAACGAGCTCCAAAAAGCCGAATCCTTCTCATGGTCGCCTCGGGCCTCCTTTTATAGGTGAAAGGGGCTTCCACAGTGGCACACAGGAGGTGGAAAGGTCTACAAAGGCACGAGGTTATCCCTCGTATTACAGGACAAGGTGGATATAATGCATCGCTTAGGTGTCCTCTCACTTTGTCGGGTACCGGGGCGAGGCCCGTCCCGTCCGTCGCCGCTCCTCCAAGCTTCGACACGTGACCTGGCCAGCGGTGCATGCGGTGCCATGTAGGCATGCAGGCAGCTGAGGTGGCGCGGTGGTGGAGCCTCCACGAAGGGCTGCATGTTGCCACGCAGTGCCTCGCCCGATTGGTTTGGTCGGCAAATGCATGCTAACGGCGGCGGAGACTTGCTGGTGCGGGCCTGATGGTGGCCCTGCTGAGCGCGCTGGCGTAGGGCCTTGTTGGGTGGCTCGGCAAGGGTCTTGCCGTGGCCTTGGCGCCCCGGCAAGGATCTTGCCGGGGTCTTGTGGGTTCTTCGGCGAGGATGGCTGCCTTCCCATCCTCACTTGATCTTGACTATTCTTTGTCTTCACAAAGATCTGCATGCCACCACAGAGTGCCTCCCGAGCCCTGTCCCGGACACATGTGTTGAGTGTTGGTGGGCTCAAGGGTGGCTCAGCCGGCGTGGGCGAGCTGCCCCGCAAGGGTCGCCGGGGTCATTAGCCGCCTGCAAGGATCCTTGCTGGGAAACCTGCTTCACCCATCTGATCTTTGTGGCCTTGGTCCTTGTCGTTGCTTTGCTTCGCCTTGGGCTTCGGTCTTACCTTGGCTCACCTCCTCCGCTCTGCTTGGTGTGGCTGCATGCGTGGCTCTGACCGCCTGCAGGCACAAGGTTAAAGGGTACAAAAATGTGCCCCTAGTTTGTACACCGACACCCCCTACCTCGTGCCCACCTCGAAGCTTCCTTGGCATAGGGTCCAAGTCTCCTAGGTCATATCCGGTGAGAAAATCACGTTCCTGAAGGTTTCATTCCGTTTGGACTCCGTTTGATATTCCGTTTCTTTGAAACTCTGAAATAGGCAAAAAACAACAATTCTGGGCTGGGCCTCCGGTTAATAGGTTAGTCCCAAAAATAATATAAAAGTGGAAAATAAATCCCAATATGGTCCAAAACAGTAGATAATATAGCATGGAGCAATCAAAAATTATAGATACATTGGAGACGTATCATGGGGCCGCACGTCTTGGATTGAGGGCGATGTCCTGACGGGGAGGTGGCGGAAGCGCTCCATGGGTAACGTCGCTCGCAGCAGGTGGCGGGCGAGGTAACGAGAGGGACGATGCAGGCGAGCCCCAGCCGCGTTGTCTAGCTCGGCGATGCGGTCCAGCCAGTCTTCGTAGAGGTCGTCGAGTAGGCGGTAGCGCAGGAGCTCATGCGCCATGAGCAAGGCAGCCTGTGCGTTCGTTGGGCCGTGACGAGCGTGGGACGATGAGCCGGCTGGAGTAAGCGACGGGGTCCGTCCGCCGCACAAACGGGTGCAACGACGAAGCTTGATGCTCGTGCCCTGCCGGGCCGGTGGCGGCGTTGGCGGCGGGTGATGGAGAATGACGGGGAGGCCTGCCGACGGGCGCCGTCTGGGCGACGCGAGCGACGAGAGAGGCTCGACGCTCAGCGCTGGCTTGACGAGCATCAACCATGGAAATAGTGGAGCAGCGACGGGTCGATCGATGGAAGAGAGACTTCGACGCACCCCTACCTAGCGCGCCAAATGCCGGATTCGGGGTTCCGCAGACCCTTGAGAGGTTCGAACTCTGGGGTGCGTGCAAAGAACTCCCTCTTCCCAGTCTGCCTGCTCAACGATTCCACAGCCTAGCTCGACGAACCCAAGGGACATGGGACACAACAGTTTATCCTAGTTCGGGCCACCTTGCGGTGTAATACCCTACTCCAGCTTTGTGGTGGATTGCCTTGAGGGGCTGAGTATGAACTAGTACATTGGATGAACAACCTCAGGAGGTGAGGTGTTCTTGAGCTCAATGAGCTGGTGAGGTGGTTTGGGAGGAATCGATCCGTCCTCCTCTATGGTGGTGGCTAAGTCCTATATATAGTGGCCTTGGTCCTCTTCCCAAATGTAGGCGGGAAGGGATCCTACAACGACCAAATTTGAAGGGGGAAAACTAGTACAAGCTATCCTAACAAAAGTAGTCTTCACCTGCAAAAGGCTCTGGTGGTGACGCTGCAATGGGCTCCGCGATGACCTCTATCCTGCCTTGTCGTGTAAAGCCAATAGTGGTGGGGCCGCTCTTGCTTCTTCATTAATCAGGAGTTTGGACCAGTTTCCGGTTTCTCCACGCGTCGTGTAAAGCCAATAGTGGTGGGGCCGCTCTTATAATGGCCCGTGAATGGCTTTAACGCACGGCGTAGAATCTGCCAATTCACTCTTCCCACCACACCCTTATCCTCAACCACGTATGCCGCATGCATCACGCGGGGTAGGTAACGGAGGCGCTTGGTGCGGGAGAGCATCAGGGCGAGAGCCCGGTCTTCTTGAATTGCAGAAGGAGGACGGTGGTCGCTCGTTGAGAGAGCGACTCCCCTCCTCGGCCCGCCTATAAAAGGACGGGTAAAGGGAGGGCTGAGCCATCCGTCTCCGCATCCTCTCTTCCCTGTCTTCTGCCTCTCGTCGGTCATGTTGATGAGAAGAACCTGGGGCCAAGCTCCGAGCTCCAGCTCGCGTTTAGAGTTGTCGAATGTTTGCGTTGGCGCTTGGGGAGTGAACCTGGTCCACAGTCGGAGAAGGCGTCATGGACGAACCTCCCGTGGCGCGCGAGATATCGAGACTCCCTATTGTGGGGAATCACTTGCTCCTTCCGCCATGGTTGGCTGCCTATTGAGTAGTGCGGTGCCCATCTCCGGGCTACTGCTGCTCATGGGCCGGGCCTTCGAGTCCTCGACGTCTTTGGAGCTTTCCCGAGAGACAGGGCTGGGGATCGTTGGTAATCCCAGCACTGCCCCTTCCGGAGGTCCCGTGGTTGATGTCGATGAGAGGCGCGCCTTCCTGCCCATCGAGGCGTGGAGCGGCGCGCTTCGAGCCCCCTGTCCGTCTTGGTTGCTTGCCGTTTCTCCAGGAAAGGCGTCGGACCGCAAGGTCGGTGCTTCCTTGGAACGGTGTTGATGAAGATGAAGCCAGGGAGGAAGGAGAAGGCGGGAGGCAGGTTATCCAGTCAGAGTACGATTGCATCGACGTGCTCGTCTCGCACTGGCGACTGTCGGCATTCTGGGAATGGGGGCCCCCAGACTTGCCTACCTGCAGCCCATGGCATGGCTCCTCCAGCTGCCTAGTACGACCCATCTTCACCCGCAAACACTCAAGACCCTCGCATGGGGCCGACCCTCGCGAGGCGGACGACACAAGACCTCCTCAGGGGCGGCCTCACTAGGCTGGCTCGCGAGGAGCAAAGAGATCAAGGCAAGGGGCACCTCGTGAGGTTCCCGTGACGTGAGCCGTGACGACCAAGGCCAGGCGGGCGCCAGCGGGCGCAGAGTACCCGTTGCCTCTTTGGTGCTAAAGGGGCAAGCGCAGGCGAGGAGTCCCGAGGCATCAGGCAAAGGTTTCCATATCGGTGCAATGATACCAAGACCAGCAGGACGACAGGACGGAGGTCATCGTGGAGCCCACGATGGCGTCACCACCAGAGCCTTTAGCAGGCGAAGACCACCTTTTCTCAGGATAGCTTGTACTAGCTGTCCCCCTTCAAATTGGCTGTTGTGGGATCCCTTCCTGCCTAGAATTTGGGGAGAGGACCCAAGCCTCTATAAATACGACTAGCCACCACCTTAGCGAGGGGACGGATCATTCAGATCACCCTCGACCACACAAGCTCACCGAGCTCAAGAACACCTCTCCTCAGGAGGCTGTTCTTCCCTTGTACTTGTTCATCCCCAGCCTACAAGGTAATCCACCACACCACACTGGAGTAGGGTATTACACCACATCGGTGGCCCGAACCAGTCTAATCTCTTGTGTCCGTGTTCGACGTGCTGAGCTTTGAGATCATGGTGAGTGAGCAAGCTAGGGGGAGGGAGAGATCTTTGTGCGCACCCCAAAGCTCGAACCTTAAGGGTTTTTCTGGAACCCACAATCCAACATTTGGCGCGCTAGGTAGGAGTGCGCCGAGGCCTCTCTTCCATCAGCAGACCCGCCAACATTCCGCGGTGCCGATGTACAACGACCCGAGGGCCAACGCTGACCACTGGGCAGCTTGGCCAATCCGGGCGGCACCCTCTGCCCAAGAAGACCTCAACTCCTCGCTCCAAGCGGCACGCGCACCGCCGAACGCTGCAGGGCGCGGGCGGCGCGGTCCGACGCCTTCCACTCTTACCACGCGGTGCGCGCGGGCCGCCGCAAGGGCCTCGAGCTACGCCACGGCGATGGCGACGCACACCTGATGGGAGCAAGAAAACATGAGGGCCGCTCTCATAGTGGCGCGGGAGCTGCTGCGGTGCCGACTAGTAGAGAGTGGCCGTGATGCATTGCTGGAGCGCGTCGCTGAGCTGTTGGACGCCGTGACCAGGGGTACGCCACCTTTTTGCTCCCTACCTACGCCTCAAGTTGTGGCCATATCACACGGTGGGTCTCGCCCGCGCCGCGTGCTCCTCAGCGCATCAGAGGGTTCATTAGCAGCGACGCTGCCGGGGTGAGCAGGCGCACCAACCGCACTGTGCCTCCCGGTGGGTGCAAATGGCTTAACGTTGCCTCACGGCCCCAGCAAGATGCTGCCCTTCCATCCTCGGGGCGGCTCGTTGGGCCCGGTGGCATGGAGCGCGGGGCATTTCGGCGGGGTTTTCGGGATGGCGGCTCCGGAGGCCTATGTGCCCCGGATGATGGAGCAAGAGTACACGCCGGAGGATGACCCCGGCTTGTTCCTCGAGCCGGGTTGGGAAGAGGAGACGCTGGAAGTTGAGGCCTTCCAGGAGCCACCCAGGAGCCTCGCCGACCCCGCCGGCGACACAACTGCAGGGTACCACTAATCTCTCAGGAGCAGGCTTACGCTAACCATGGGTCACAAGTGGATCAGGTCACAGCTGTGGACGACGGCCCCAGCACGGCAACCTCCCTTCCACCAGGGGAAGCGCACTGGGGGGCTGCGTGGGAGGAGCCTGGAGCAAGGCCCCTCTCCGCATCGCACGGAGCAAAGCGTAGCCCGAAGGTAGGTCCTCTGCCGGGGAGGCACTGGTGAGCCTTCCCCCCGACAGAGGGTCCGTGGTTGCCGCTAGCGTCCCCTTTGCCCCTTGGCGTCGTCCTGGTTTCCGGACGCCCCAACGGGGCGAGGGTGGTGCAAGGCGGGGCCCTCGTCTGGCGCTATGAAGCAAGGCTCACGCCTGTGAAGGTCTCCGCTCGTGACACTCTCACGTAATAATGAGAGGGGCTGTACACGCCCCGGAGTCTCCGGAGTGCCGCCCTCGGGCCTCGGGGGCTCCTGCCCACGCCCTAGTGGAAGCACCATGCTCCGTGCTGGCCATCGACACTGTCCCCCAATGACTATGCTCACAACCAGTGAAAGCACTTAGCTCCGCGCTGGTGGGAAAACAAGAAGATTAGCTAGGTGCCGGACGCGGCCATTTGCTTTTGACCTCTTTTCTGTAGCTCAAATTTGCAGATTTGAAGTTGTATTTCCATCGGCAATCGTGGGAGGCATCCTTTCTCGTTCGTGTTGATTTCATGAGTTTCTGGATTCGTGCTTTGTTTTGAGATTTGCGTCTGCTATCTCCCCCCTTCCGAGCACCTCACGAGCGGGAGTTGGCCGCGGCATACACACACTATGCGCACACCCCGCCATGACTGGCGCTCACTTCTCGAGGAGACCCCTCGGGTGGACTAGCGGACCCCTCAGGAAACCAATACCTCACGAGCCTACAAGGGACTCCCCTCAGAAGAAATGCACATCCGTAGCTGCCAAATCAGCTTGAAGCTCGACTGGACAAAAGTAAGTTATGGCAGCAAGCCCGCAAGGGGCTCGCAAGCACACAAGAGCGTGTTTTAAGCCTAGCCTATAGAGTAAAATGGTAGTCAGTTTACATGAGGGGCTCCCCCTCCCCAAAATGCTCTTACATTGTGAGGTGCCGTGCCCAAGATTTTGCGTGCAGGTTCAAAATAAAGTGGGCTCAGTCGGACATGTCGCTCGCTGCGTCTTCCGAGTCGCTCCCGGACATGCCGCGGGTGCTGTCGCCCACGCTATCTTCACCGTCGTCAACCACGCCGCCCTCATCCGCCACGACCACCGCCGTGTCGTCAGCAGAAGAAAAGGCCCTAACTAGAGCATCCACATTGTTGTCCACCTAGCGCGCTAGTTTGTCCCAGATGACCTCAGGCACTGGGGCAATGGCGGCGTCAAAGTTAAAGTCAGGATTGGTGTTCAGGAGATGGCAGAAGACGTGGGAGAGTGCACGCCCGAGGAGGCCTCGACTCTTTTCGTCTGCAAGCTCGCGAGCCCTCTCAGCCCGGTTCTCCAGGCGCGTCACGACATCGGTGAAGAAGAGAAGATGGCTAGCGTAGTCCTCGGCGTGGAGGGTGAGGGGTGTGCTCATCGCAGATGGTACCTAGCGCCTGATTGGCCCTCGTCCTGAGGTCCCGAAGCATGGGAACATGCTAGCGCAGTAGCGTCTGCCGGCGAAGCGCCTCTTCCCTCTTTTGCTGCGCGAAGGACTCGGTGCTGGTAACCCGCTGCTAAAGCAGGAGCAGTTCAGCATGGGCGGAGGCCAGCTCAACTTGCACGGAGATCAAGGAAGCTACTGCGGCTTTCTCGCGCTGCTCCGCCTCGGCCAACCCTGACCTGAGGGCGGCGGTCCTGCCCTCAGATTTGGCCTCCATGAACTTCAGCTTCGGATCGTACCTGTTGGCGAGATCAGCACGAGCCCCAGCCACTCTGCGGTCAACATCCTCCTGGGTCCTAGCCTCGCGCGCGCCAGCAACATCTTCCGCTTCGGCGACCTGACGCTCCCTTGTCTCCAACCGCTCAAGCTTGAGGCTGCGCTCCGTAGCCTCCAGCATCAGCGCTTCCTCGTGCCTCAAGATCTCCTCGTCATCAGATGGCGCCCCCTTCATCGACGTCGACGCCAAGGCAGCCCTGCGCACCTTCACTTGCTGCTCCAGGGAGGCATTCAAGGCCAGGAGCTCCTGCATGTGCTTCCCGGTGGCCTCACGATGGAGGTCAGCCTCCCTGGCCTCCTCCAAGGCCCGGGCGCTGGCCTCACGCAAGGTTGTGAGGGAGGCCTCGGCCTTCGCGTTGGCATGCTCGCGCTGGAGGCGCCCGAGGTTGATGGCCACCTTTAGTCGATGCCATTCGTCCACCAGCCGGAGACCCTCAGCTTCAAGGCGGGCGTCGGCGTCTGCGAGTTCTTCCCCGAGCCGGCTCAGCGCACCCATTGCCTCCTGGAAGAGCTCGTGGCGGACAGCACCCCGCTTGCGCGCGAGCCCGAACATATGACCAGGCCCGTCCCTCGTTCCGGAAGTCATTGAAGAGGTCCGAGGGGGCTCGCCTCCTCCCAGTAGGGGGCTAGTGCCTTGCCGGGCACCCCTTGGGCCCTATCAAGAGCCGCGGGGAGGAGCGACTCGTCACCTGAAGAAGAGGCCAGGGCTGAGGCCACCCAGCCGTGGTCGAAAACCAAATGAGGAGACCTTGGCACACCTTCCCCGCCCCAAGCAAGGCCACGAAGGAGAGATGGCAAGAACGCGGGCTCAAGGCACCAGACTGGCGCGCTTGCCTCTCTGACCGACCTCGCGCCATGCGCGGCAGGCTTGCTTGAGGTGCTCAAGGCCAGTAGGGGACTTGAGGCAGGAGGAGGTTGCTTCTCGCGAGATTTCGCCGCCTTAGAAGAAGGGACCCTGGGAGTGCTACCTCTTGAGCATGCGTTGGTTTTCCCTTGAAGAGGAAGGGGTGATGCAACAAAGTAGCGTACACTACAAAAAAATACACTTCCGTGATGATACGTGTTTGTCACGGTAGGTCATGTTTTCTGTCATGCATGTACATGCATGACAAATTTATGACAGAATCAAGATAGTCATACCCGTGCTGTCGTAGAAGTGTTCCATGACATTACCAAAATTATCATCACGAAGTGTCCACTTCCATGACGATAAATGCGGCGTCCGAAGTGCTTTTCGTCAGGGTGACCGACACATGGCGTCCACCGTAACGAACGCCGTTAAGTTATCGGGTCCGGTTTTGGATCCGATAACCCGTTAACAACCAAAACCAATGGGGATTTTCCACGGTAAAATCATCATTGGCTGGAGGAAACTGTGTGTCGGCTCCTTTGCTGGGACAGATGCCATACACTCATTGGACCCAAAGTGCCTATGATACGTCGACATGTGGCACGCCCAACAGAGGCCCATTCCATGAAAAGGCCGCCCGCTTGACTTGGTCAAAAGGTGGCGGCTCGCCCATTTACAAGCCTATTAACGGCTGTTCGCATATAGCCCATTTACAGCCCGCTAACCTGGGCCCGTTTATGGCCTATCGAATTAGGCCCGAGAGCGTCATTTGGGCCGCCAATATAATTCCAGCCCGTTTTAACTTCCGGCCCATGTATGAACCATGACGTCTTTCGGCCCATATGAGGCCCTTATTACTCTCGGCCCATTAACGGCCCGTGGTAAAACTGGCCCATAATGAATAGTGTATCACTTTATACCCATTAACGACACGTGGTGAAACTGGCCCGTAATGAACAGTGTATCACTTTATACTCATTAACGGCCCATTATTCCGTTGGGCCGGTTCCAACCCATGTTATCTTTCGGCCTTTTCGGGGCCCATTTATTCTTGGGCTCATTTCCACATTCGTTTACTTACGGCCCGTTCATCGCTAT
This sequence comes from Aegilops longissima, assembly GCA_021605205.1. Taxonomy (NCBI): domain Eukaryota; kingdom Viridiplantae; phylum Streptophyta; class Magnoliopsida; order Poales; family Poaceae; genus Aegilops; species Aegilops longissima. The sequence goes on along the minus strand of CM038677.1, from coordinate 344,838,403 downwards.
TTTCGCTGTAGGCCAAATTCAGCCCGTGGTTACAGTCGGCCCGTTTGTGGTCCGTTAGTACGTTGGGCCGTTTTCATAGCATCATCAAAATACGACCAATTAACGATGGCCCTTTATGGTCGGCCCATGGACGGACGATTTCAACTCTAGCCCATTTACGACCATAATGTGGTCTGTTATTGGCCCATGTTTGGCCAACCGATCATACGGCCCGTAGAAGGCACATTGATGATACGGCCCATAGAAGGCCCATTGTGTCTACGGCCCGTATAAGGCCCATTGTTTCTATGCCACGTAGAAGGCCCATTGTTTCTACGACCCTTAGACAGCCTATTGTTTCTACGGCCCTGAGAAGGCCCATTGTTTCTACGGCCTGTAGGAGGCCCATGTTAACTACAACCGGTGGGCATCAAAGTTCGCCACCAGTGCAAATATAGGGAACACCCTACACTATACAAAAATGGCTTGATGTTTTCTTCGGCGTGGCTGCATGTTAAGAACAAATTTTGTATCGCACCAAAACAAATTACAACTATAAAAAAAAGGAAGGTTGGCATAAAAGTTAACAGTCTAGCGTATAAATGCACCACCGTAAGTTGAAGCTCGGTTCATTTGACTCGATCATTACGTTTTCATCTGTATTGTCCGATGGGGCACCATAACCTTTGCCTTCAGTTCTCCTAGGCTCTGAACAACATAGCAAATGTCCGATAGTATGGTTTCAAAACCATGCATATCTTGACAACATCGAACAATGTCTCTCCTTGTTTCACAAAGGGTCTCTGTTAGGGAATGGACTTGTGTCCGGAGCACGAGATACACCATTGTTTTGAGCTTGCATATCTTGATCATGAGGCAGTTTGGACGAGATTGCCTTAACAACCAAGCCAAGATACGCAGAGGCGTGCTTTTGGCAATGTTAGTGGACGAGTCTATGACCCATCGCAGCAAGAGGCGACATTGCGGTTATATTTGCCTTGCCACCTTCATAAGGTGGCGGTTCCACCATTTTTTCCATAGCTCGCCGAAAAGTTGAGGTTTTACATTAGTAGTACCAGAACAGAAGATATTAAGGAGGCAGCAAAACCAACCAAAATAGCTTTGGTCTATATACATAACTTATTCTGGTGAACCCATGTAAAATAATAGTTGTATTTTATTGCAAAGTACATAATAAAACCAGGTTCCAAACATATGACCATGTACCATCGCTAATGTATTGTCTATTTCTTCACATTGTATTGAGGGCTAAGGATAAAGAGATGAAGTTTATAATACGGTAAGCATAGTATGACGTCATTCATATAAAAAAAGAACTGAGAATAGACAAACAAGCAATTGTAACGTTGTGTGGGCAAGTCCAGCACGGAACTAGATTACATGTCAAGATCAAAGGAACATCACTCCTCTCTTTTAAACCTTGTAAGGTGCAATGATACGCTAAGACAATTGTGTATAAAATTGAAAAGAATACTAGACATTGGCTGCAAACCATGCAGTTCAAGGCACAAGTTAGAGTAAGTAGTAGTTAAAAGGCATGAGGATTAAGGACTTACAACAGCGGTTTTGACTGGTCTAGTCATGCCCTTCTTCTTGCTGGTGTGACAGCCCTTCAAGATTTCCACAACATTTGGTTCAGGTACTTTTTGGTCCTTGCGGGCTTTCCTCTGCATTTGGAAAAAGTCAATATAGATCTGATAATATGGTACAAGCGAAAAGAGTGAAACAACAACTAATTACAAGAGCCTCGCGATGTGCAATATAGCTACGAGATCACGTAAATGCATTGGAATTTCACTTTCGACAGTTGGCCTTGTTCTTTGAACAGTTCACCTACAAGAAGATAGATTTGTGTGCCACATGCGTAAATAGGACTTCAACATGTGATCGATCACATATATATATATATATATATATATATATATATATATATATATATATATATATATATATATATAATGTACCTAATACTTGAGATCGGACCAGTGTTTAACGAGGCCTCTCCAGTCTTCATCAGATATATTTTCCACTGGAGATGTTTGGGCAAGTTCACTGTTAGCCTTGCCTTCAAAGTGAGTTTTCCTCAAGTTATACCTATAATGTCGTAGAGCAGACTTGAAAACATGGGTGCAAGCTTGTCTGGTTGCATCACTTGAACCTCGTCTGTTGAAAATTATGGGAGTCTCATTATTAGCAACCTATAAAGTATTGGACAGAGCAAGACGATATTACTAGTTTCCATACATAACCATACTTATAGATAAATGGTCGAGGAAGGTGTTGCACTGGGTTTCGTCTTTGTCATTCCTGTACTAAATCCATGTTGGGAGGATACGTACATGACACCTAACAGCAACCGCTGCCTCTGATACTAACTTGGCTGACTTTGTAGCATCACGTGGCCTTTTTAAACCCGCCTCAAAACAGATCTCCATTCTTCCTCCTCTAGATTTACTTAACCTATCGTGCATTATCCCTGATGTTTGTTTCCTCTTGCGCCTAGGTGCTAGTCCAACAACAAACATATGAAGTGTTAGTGTACATCAGACTGTGAGACTACATATAAAGAAGCATGCAACTGTAACTTGACTCCAGCAACTACCTTCTTGCTGTTGAAGCTCACAAAGTTCATCTGATCTTGCCAACTCATCTTGTGTCAAGAGTGCTTCAGAAGTAGTGTCAGGTGGCAAAGGAGCTTGGGAACGTGCTGCTAGCTGAGTTGACCAACGAGTAAATCATGCAGCTGGTGGTACTGTGGAAGGTGTTGCAACAACTAGGGTTATCTTTGCTTGTTTGGTGGCAGCTATTTGTTTCATTTGGCTTGTTACGCAGCTCGTAGTACGGGATACCTGTCGGTACAATTTTCCATTTGGACTTTGACCTTCTATTGCACCATCGATTACCAGTGAGAATCTGCAGGATTGTTCCGCTGCCCTTTCCCTGCCGTTTTGTCTTGCTTCCTCTTTCTTTGTGCCATGTTAAGTCAAGCCGACAACAAAAACGAATAACAATTTAGTTCTTCAGAACAAATGTACTTTGATGTAAGAACATGGTGTGATGAGCAGGATATTGTATGTTCTAGAAACAGAGGCAGGTGTCTTAGTCACAAGTATAATGTGTAAAGTAAGTAGATGAAATTCAACAAAATTAGAAGCAATACAAGCTAGACATCATACATAACATGCAACCACATATAATAGTGCCAAGTTAGAGGGAGCACCTGTGATGGTGCACTAGGGGAGACATGCTCATCACCAACACAGCTACGTTGAGTGTCTATGCATGTGTTGTCTTGGAAATCATCTTGGGGGGACGGAGGAGTAGAATCTGTAGAGGCCCTCCATTTGGAAGGAGCACCTTCATCCGCTGCCTTGCTAACTTCCTTCCGCTTTATTGATTTTGAATTGTCAAGTAAAACCGACAAGAAAAAGCAATAAAATTCACTCTTCAGAACTCATTCGTGCATGATACTGATAATCACTACTTTGATGTAAGGCAAACACATGATTCGAGGATGGAATAATGAAAAGCAGACGACATGGCATATTCACAACTGTTTGTGTAAACTAAGCAGAAACCATTTCACCAAATAAGAAGCAATGCAAGCTAGACACCACGTGAAAGATGCAACCAATATGACTCTGCCAATTTTAAAGTGTCCCATCATAAATGGCATTTCAACAAATTAGAAGTGGTGCATGCTATAAATCATATCAAAGATGCAACTAATATCACACTCCATATACTGAAGGTGTCTCGTCATATTGATTTATGCGAGATACAAAAAAACAATAGTTTTATGTGAGGACATGCTTAATAGACAGATGTACTATGTACTAAATACAGGAAGGCATGTCACATTAACAGGTATAATGTATAAGCTAAGTAGAATAGCACATGCAGTTTAACCAGATTGAAAAAATGACAATGTAGACACCATATGCAACATGCAACCACATATCACGCTGCCAAGTTAGAGCAAGCACCTGCGATGCTAGTGTAGGGGAAATGCGGTAATCAACTATAGAGCTACGTTCACTATCTTCATCTAGCCTTGCTGTTTCTTTGGAATCATGTCGGGAGGCTGACGTTGCATTCTTTAAATGAGGAGTAATCCACTTGCCTGACTACCTCATCATAAGTGATTGATGAGGGATACACAAGAACATTAGTTTGATGTAAGAACATGGTTAATACACAAATGTACTAGTATGTACCAAAAACAGAAAGGCATGTCATATTCAAAGGTATAGTGTGTAAGCTAAGCAGATGCAATTTAACCAATTGGAAGCAATACAAGCTAGACATCCGGCTGGAGTGATGAGCATGATCATCTAGGACCTGAGAGCCTGGTGGGAGGTGGGCTGCTTCGCCACCATCGCGGCTTTTTAGTTGGCTTCCAGGTGATGCCTCTCTTTGCTGGGCTTGTCACTGGCTCGCCCAGTGCCCTTACTAGCTATTTGTCTTTTGGTGCTCACGGGATGGTGGTTCATGTAAAAAATATCTTTCCTTATCTTAATAAAGACCGACTTCGGCCTTTCGAATACAAGCTAGACACCATATGGAACTTGCAACCACATATGACACCGCGAAGTTAAAGCAAGCACCTGGGATGGTGGTTCATTGCGAGTGAGGTCATCAACTTCAGAGCTACGTTTACCGTCTCCATCTACTGACACTGCACCTATTATAAGGCTGAAAGCGTGTACCGCCTATCCCGCTGACATTTGGGCGACTTCTCTCTTTTCTTTTTGCTTCTCTCATAGCGTGAGTCTGAAATACCCTTGCATAAAACACAATAGTGAGAGTATGGGTGAAGTGTGCGAGAACTAGTAATTGTAAAAGTAGCGAGATAGCAGTGTGGCTGAAAAAAATGACAGGAGACATATGATAGCTCTACAACATTGCATGGCAAACAAAATTAGATTCTACTCCGTATGATTTGTAATATATGAGCACAGGAAATGTAGGTAATCCTCCAGCACACCACCACATGTGGTCATATCAAGATAACAATCGACAAATAAATATGTCAGTCGTTTTTTTTAACGAACTGTCCGATCTATAAGGAACGAGCAGGTGGCCTTCGTCTACCTCCCGCCAGTCACTGTTGATGATCTATCTCGAACCGCCAGCGACCACCGGCCCAGACCCGTGCCTCCGCCGCCCCGCCCTCCCCTTGACCTCACACCACCGCCGTGCTTGGCAGCGCCCCCAGGCCATCCCTTTAATCCCGGCCAACCTCCAGATCGGGCGCCAGTAGCTCTAGGCCCCACACGCCCCTAAGATAAACACTGAGGCGCTGCTTCCCTGGTGTAATAGGCGTACTACCGCCTGTTACGCCGGGGAATGCTTCCGTTAATTGGGAATCAACTGATCAGGAATTGAAATTCAGGGGGGTGACGGACCTCTAACTAAGGTGAAATAGTATATGAGGAGAAACCTTGTGCATCGCGAGTTACTAGGAACATCTAGTATCAAGAAGAAGCGGTCAACTAGTGTCTTCTGTGGGATGAATACCGTGCAAGCAGACACGTAAGATTTGCGCGAATAAGGGAAGAGGAGTACCATTTTCGTCGGTGTGGTCGCCTCCACATGTCGCGCCAATCTTCTTCTTTTTGCTGGGGAAACTGATGTTCTGGAGGAGGGTGCAGGCTTGGACGAACCCATGGCCCAATTGTTGACTGTGTTGTGGTGGCCGTATGTCGGCGGAGGGGAAGCAGATCCGAGGCGGCGAAGGATGGCGTAGCCGGAACAACTCCGATGTGGTGGAGGGTGGCGAAGTTGGAGGGGCAGCGGTGAGGCGCAGGACGGCGTGGTTGAACTAGCTTCGCACGGACGGCTCGGCCTCGCTTCAACTACTAGCCGTGGAGCGGCGTTATGTTGAGGTGCGGTGGGCGGCGACGCCGGGTTATCGACTCGGCGTGATGGAGGAGGGCGGCGGTTGATGGGTGGAATGGGGTGGCGGACGGAGGACGCGGGGTTTCGCGGCTGGTGGAGAGGTATTTTTGCGCCCGCGAGTACGAATGGGGAATCGGACGGGTGGGGGAGAGAACCATGTTTCGGTCTGGGACGCGATTGTTTTTGGCTTTTTTGAACAGAAGATGGGACACGCTTGTTAGAAATTTGGGGAAAGTACAAACTTTGCTCCCCTCTTAAATTTCAGACCTACTGCGGGTCGGGGGTAGGATGGTAATCCCAGGTGTCCCGAATAGTGAGCGGGAGCGATTTCGGCCGTGCGCATGTGTGCTTAGGCGGCCATTGTGTATGAGTATTTTTCGGAGGCGGTTGCGTGGCGTCTAGATGAAGCTACAAACCTACCCCGGTTTTGACCTTTGGACGTCGGGCTGGTAGGTTTCACGGGTCGGAGTTATTAGAAAAGTAATTTCCTTGTACTACCAAACATTGGTCTCACGCGGTTTCGGGCGAGTAGAGGATCTTTTGGCGTTTCGTTCAAAATTTTGAAACACAAGCATTCACGTTTAGAGTACTCTTGAACTTGGAGGATTGACCTAAATAGACAACGTTAAATTTGACCTTGTATGTTTGAAAACCTCATTAAATTACCCGCTTCTTTTTGAAATTTTGACACTTGAAAATCCTATAACTACGATTATTTTGGAATGGAGGAGCTAAATTAGAATCTATTTTGTACGACTACATATGCTATTATGTACAAAATCGAGCAAAGATTGGTGCCCCATAATTTAGGTATGATTTACAAATGCCATGATATCAAATTCAAATAATTGAATGGACTTCATGTTGAATTCGATTTTTAAACCACCTTAAGTTGAATTCAAATGTATGCTAGTTCATAGGTAGCTATTTATAATGTTCATTGTGTAACTTTCGTATGTATAATGTGCTTTACACACACAACATGAACTATACTCATGTTTATATTCGATTGCTAAAGCGATGCATTGTCTGGAGTTCAAAATACTAACTATGTGGATCAATTGTGTCGAATAATAACATAGACACGCTCAAATTTGATAGAATCTAGATGTCTGATGGATCAATGACCGTTCCTTACGCGAATTGCAAATATCATGATCCCATCCTAATATTTGGATACAATTTATATCTTTAATCAATGTGTACAACAGTCTTGTACGTGTAGTTTCACTCTCTATCGGTGGTCTCTCACACATGCTCACACACTCTCTCCTGAGGTGTCTTTCTCGCACACATGCTCTCGATATAACCCTCCCTCCCTCTCGTAACCATTTACGACTGTTTTCACTAACCTTTATCACAAGCACTCGACCTCTCGCAAGCATACACACGCACAATCCCCATCAACCCTTTCTATATACATAGACCTACCTATGTGTCTCCTATACGTACATTATCTTTAGGCCTGTCTCTCACTCATTGTCTCACACCTCTCTTCCTAATCGACGAGTATGATTCTAGCAGAGCATTCTGTAGGATGCCCCTTAAAGTTAGGTTGGATGAATAGTAATATCAGATATAAAGGGGTTACCTTAGTCTGAGAACCTAGGGTTACAAATCCTAGCCGGCTTTGTCAGTGGACATAGAGTCCTTCACAATTATGCTATCTTTGTCTTGTACGACTAGTCATCCATGGGTCTCCCTAAATGCGTCACGGGCCGACCAATGTGGCGCAGGACGGAACCGAACGAAGGGCCTCACCTCGACCCACTGGACCTCACGCGGTGACACACCCTCTGCCCCCACGTCTCGTTATCTTCTCACACCCACACATACCAACACAGACACCACACACACACAAAAAAATATTCTCCTGATGCCTCTATCCACTCCCCCTTGCATATACACACTCAAGGGAATCTCCTGCTATGACGTCATATTCGTCTCTCTCTCTAGACCACTCTCATTTCTCGTGCTATCTCTCCCACGCCCCCTGCCGGCCCCTCTATCCATGCTTCTCTCGAATACGTAATACACACACATACCTCTCTAGGCCCTGCCAAATGCATCAACTACACATTCACACATGTTACATCCCGTACCCCATTGATCTAAAAAGCCCTCTCTTCACATTTATTTTGCATACACCATTCCTTTTGAATAAAGTGTGGCCAAAAACATATTTTAAAATTTCTACATATATACAACATTACAAAGTTCTATGGAGGAGTATGAACGCTTGCATTGCATGGTGCCCACAATGATATTTATTCCGCACTATGAATTTGTATATTTTATACTATATATAAAGTTAGTCATAATAAAGAGAAACGAAGAGCATCTCTCTCTCCATCGCATACCCCCCCTCTACGCCCCTTTCACGTACGCACACAAACTATCTGCAGGTCCTCTAAAAGTAAGCCCCCAGCACATTCACGCATGTTTCATCTTTCTCTCGCAATATATACAGTGACGATCATTGTATTTGAGGTGAAAGCACGATACGTACATTGGACTTCAGAATCCACTCATTACGGTCACCATTTATGTTTTGTGGTTTTTATACAGTCATGGGCTCACCGTACAACTCAGTATTTGCTCAAGACACGACTAGTTGACTAGTTAAATGCTCCACGTGGCACCTCTAGTGTTGCATCACATTATCTCACTACCATCGAGCCCACCTATCGGCTTGTATCTACTCTACATCTACACTCTTATAAAATACTAGCAAGATGCCCATCGTTGCGGAACATCAAGATGCATTTGTATGTGTATTTTATCTTGTGGAAGAAAAGGATGAACAAGATGCCATTTGCAAGTGTGGAGAGGGGTGTGGGTATCTTTTGCAAAATTGCCATAGTTTCCTTCCTATCGATCAGATATAGATCGGAGGACGGCCTATATTGCAGGATGGCGGCAGGCACGATCATCACCGACTATGCTTTTATAAGAGTAAGGATAAAAGCAGACTCTTATAAAAAACAGAGTTAGTGATGATGTGCCTGCCATCCCGCAATATAGGCCATCCCAATTTATATCTCGACTTATAGGAAAGAAACTATGACAATTTTGCAAAAGGGTACCCACACACCTCTCCACATTTGCAAATAAGGCATTCCCTTGTTCATCCTTTTCTCTCACAAGATAAACTAGTCATACAAATGCATCTTGATGTTACATGCAACGCACAGGCATCTTGCTAGTAAGAATTAAAACAAACGACAAAATAATATTGGACGGTGGTTTGAAGTCATGACCGCGGGCACAACGGACAAGGTAGCCTTGTATTGGTATGCTGAGCCGTCTGTTTTAACACACAGGAGCTGGTGTGGTGATTATACACACATGCACGCATGCACACGAACTGCATGCACGCAACACTCACACGAACACAGGCACCCACGCACGCACGCAACACTCACACGTACACACGCAGCCACGCACGCACGCAACACTCACACGCACACACGCATGCATGCACGCACACACCAGTACACCACACGACCAACACACACTCTCACGCTCAAGTGCTCAACCTACACGTGCATGCGCACACATCAGGCCAGCATGAGATACATACACAACCAGTGATTCCCAAGACGGGTGGAGTCTTGTTGCGCCTGCATAAATTTGTTTTTTACTGACTTTTTCCCTATGCGAACTGACAGGTGGGACCCACTAGGAACATGGTCAATTTAACTAGTCAACATGGTGCCACGCAGACTATTTGGCCGGTTAACAGAGTGCAATCCGATGCTGAACCGTGAGCAAGTGACCGTATAATCACCGCAAAACATATATAGTGACCGTAATCAGCTTATTCTAAAGTTCGGTGAACGTATTACGCTTTTCTCTCTGTAGGCCATCCAAAACTACATCTCTACACGTTCTCGCATGTTAAATCTAACAACTATGCAATACAACACTACTACCACACTCTAACACAATAAATCATATGTGTTTTTAGTTTTACTAGATATCATATTGTTACTTAATTAGTCAGTTTGCATACATTAAAATTGCCTTTGAAATGTATGGCCAATATCATATACCGCGAGGGAAAAATCCCGCCCTTTCCTGTTTAATCGGGTTTGTATCGATGGATCGTGCGAAACAGCAAAACTATAGTACTATATACAGTACAAGTGACAGTTCACTGGGCCGTCGCGTCGTGTACTCCTCCATCGTAAGAGCGGAGCTCTCGCTTTCATAAATCTTCTAGTCCCTTTCGCCGACATGTGGGGCATCAAGCTACCGGGTCCACGTGCCATACCGGAATACAATGCAGAGCAGCCGGGCTGAAGCACCCAGTCATGGCGCCGACGTAGTAATAAGCAATGAGACGTCAAATCACAAAGATGCACCTTTCCCGCAGTTAATTTGGAGGGACGAAGTAATAATGCTAAAAAAAGAAGTTGGAGGGACGAAGCAACCATCATTTCACTCATTGCTGAATCCGCTTTTCCCTCATCTTCTTCAAGTTAACCACGTGTTGCTTCTGCCATTGTTCTGCCTCATGTGGGAAGCGGATTGGCTTGGTGAAGCACAGACACGTGGGACCGCATGTTAGCAAACCGCTAGGACAACTTCCTCTAAAAATAAGAAACCTCCCCCGCCATCCGCACGGCAAAATCACCTCCTTTTTTACTAATCTTGATTCTATAATTTTTTAGATCAGTATAATTGAGATTTGTATAGATAGCACACAGGAGAAAAACCAAGTGGTACGGTTAAGGGCATCCACAATGTGTAGCCAAATGTGAAAATAGATTTTGGCTTCATGGGAACCATTGTGGACGGTGTTGCCAAAGCCAAAAGGATGGAACCGAAGCTCCCTGATTGATTGATTGAAGGAATAGAAAAATGCAACGTCTCTCCTCTCTCTCCCGTGCTTGGACGCATGTGAAGGAAATATGCCCTAGAGGCAATAATAATGTTATTATTTATTTCCTTATATCATGATAAATGTTTATTATTCATGCTAGAATTGTATTAACGGAAACATAATACATGTGTGAATACATAAACCTACAGAGTGTCACTAGTATGCCTCTACTTGACTAGCTCGTTAATCAAAGATGGTTATGTTTCCTAACCATGAACAAGGAGTTGTTATTTGATTAACGGGATCACATCATTGGTTGAATGATCTGATTGACATGACCCATTCCATTAGCATAGCACCTGATCGTATAGTTTGTTGCTAGTGCTTTTCTTCATGACTTATACATGTTCCTATGACTATGAGATTATGCAACTCCTGCTTGCCCGAGGAACACTTTGGGTGCTACCAAACGCCACAACGTAATCGGGTGATTATAAAGGTACATTACAGGTGTCTCCGAAGGTACATGTTGGGTTGGCATATTTCGAGATTAGGATTTGTCACTCCGATTGTCGGAGAGGTATCTCCGGCCCTCTCGGTAATGCACATCACATAAGCCTTGCAAGCATTGCAACTAAATGTGTTAGTTGTGAGATGATGTATTACGGAACGAGAAAAGAGACTTGCCAAGAACGAGATTGAACTAGGTATTGGATACCGACGATCGAATCTCGGGCAAGTAACATACCGATGACAAAGGAACAACGATGTTGTTATGCGGTCGACCGATAAAGATCTTCGAGAATATGTAGGAGCCAATATGGGCATCCAGGTCCGCTATTGGTTATTGACCGAGAGGTGTCTCGGTCATGTCTACATAGTTCTCGAACCCGTAGGGTCCGCACGCTTAACGCTTCGATGGCAGCTTATTATGAGTTTATATGATATTGATGTACCAAGGTTGTTCGAGTCCCGGATGAGATCACGGACATGACGAGGAGTCTCGAAATGGTCGAGACATAAAGATTGATATATTGAAGCCTATGTTTGATTCGAATCACTCCGGTGAAATTGGGAATTTTACCGAGTACCAGGGGTTACTGGAACCCCGGGGTCAATGGGCCATGATGGGCCTTAGTGGGAAAGAGAAAGGGGCCATAGTGCTGGTCAGACCTTCCCCTTCCCTAGTCCTATTAGGACTAGGAGAAGGGGCGCCTCTCTCTCTCCCTTCCCACTTGGGAAACCTAGTTGGACTAGGATTTGGGGGGATCCTACTCCTAGTAGGAGTAGGACACCCTGGCGCACCTCTCCTTGGCCGCCAGCCCTCCCCTTCCCTCCTTTATATACAGGGGCGGGGGCACCCCATGACACACAAGTTGATCATTGAGATCGCCTCAGCCGTGTGCGGTGCCCCTTCCACCAAACTACACCTCGAATATACCGTTGCGGAGCTTAGCGAAGCCCTGCGCGGTGGAACATCATCATCGCCACCACGCCGTCAGGTCGATTGAAACTCTCCTCAACACTCGGCTGGATCGGAGTTCGAGGGACGCCATCGAGCTGAACGTGTGCAGAACTCGGAGGTGCCGTGACGCTCGGTACTTGGATCGTTGGATCGGGAAGAAGTACGACTACTTCCTCTACGCTGCGCCAACGCTCCGCTGTTGGTCTCACGAGGGTACGAGACAACACTCTCATCTCGTTGCTATGCATCACCATGATCTTGCGTGATCGTGAGGAAAATTTTTGAAATTACTACGCTCCCCAACGGTGGCATCCGAGCCTGGTTTTATGCGTTGATGTCATGTGCACGAGTAGAACACAAGTGAGTTGTGGGCGATACAAGTCATACCGCCTACCAGCATGTCATACTTTGGTTCAGCGGTATTGTGAGATGAAGCGGCCGGACCGACATTACGCAGACGCTTACGCGAGACTGGTTTCACCGCCCGAGCACTCGTTGCTTAAAGGTGACCGGCGGGTGTCCGCTCTCTCACTTTAGTTGAATCGAGTGTGGCTACGCCCGTCCTTGAGAAGGTTAAACGGAGTCTATTTGACGAAGTATCGCTGTGGTTTTGATGCGAGGTAAGAACGGTTCTTGCTCAGCCCGTAGCAGCCACGTAAAATTTGCAACAACAAAGTAGAGGACGCCTAACTTGTTTTTGCAGGCATGTTGTGATGTGATATGGTCAAGACATGATGCTGAATTTTATTGTATGAGATGATCATGTTTTGTAACGAAGTTATCGGCAATCTGGCAGGAGCCATATGGTTGTCGCTTATTGTATGCAATGCAATCGCTCAGTAATGCTTTACTTTATCACTAAGCGGTAGCGATAGTCGAGAAGCATAAGATTGGCGAGACGACAACGATGCTACGATGGAGATCAAGGTGTCGCGCGGTGACGATGGTGATCATGACGGTGCTTCGAGATGGAGATCACAAGCACAAGATGATGATGGCCATATCATATCACTTATATTGATTGCATGTGATGTTAATCCTTTATGCATCTTATTTTGCTTTGATTGACGGTAGCATTATAAGATGATCCCTTACTAAATTATCAAGAAGTGTTCTCCCGAGTATGCACCGCTATAAAGTTCTTCGTCTACGAGACACCACGTGATGATCGGGTGTGATAGGCTCTACGCTCAAATACAACGGTGCAAAACAGTTGCACACGCAGAATACTCAGGTTATACTTGACGAGCTATGCATATAAGATATGACCTCGAACACGGAGACCGAAGGTCGAGCGTGAATCATATAGTAGATATGATCAACATATTGATGTTCACCATTGAAACTACTCCATCACACGTGATGATCGGTCATGGTGTAGTTGATATGGATCACGCAATCACTTAGAGAATTGAGGATATTTTTCTAAGTGGGAGTTCTTAAGTAATATGATTAATTGAACTTAAATTTATCATGAACTTAGTACCGATAGTATCTTGCTTGTCTATGATGTGTAGATAGATGGCTCGTCTTTGTTGTTCCGTTGAATTTTAATGCGTTCCTTGAGAAAGCAAAGTTGAAAGATGATGGCAGCAATTACACGGACTGGGTCCGTAATTTGAGGATTATCCTTATTGCTGCACGGAAGAATTACGCCTGGAAGCACCGTTAGGTGCCGGGCCTGGTGCAAGGGCTGCGCCGAAGTTGTGAACGTCCCGCAAAGCAAAGCTGATGACTACTCTATAGTTCAGTGTGCCATGCTTTACGGCTTAGAACCGGGACTTCAACGCTGCTTTGAACACCATGGAGCATATGAGATGTTCCAGGAGTTGAAGTTAATATTCCAAGCGAATGCCCGGATTGAGAGATATGAAGTCTCCAATAAGTTCTATAGCTGTAAGATGGAGGAGAACGGTTCGTCAAGGAGCATATACTCGAGAATGTCGGATATAACAATCACTTGATTCAACGGGAGTTAATCTTCCGGATGATTGCGTCATTGATGAATTCTCCAATCATCGCCACCAAGCTACAAGAGCTTCGTGATGAACTATAATATGCAAGGGATGACCAAAACAATGCCCGAGCTCTTCGCGATGCTGAAAGTCATGGAGGTAGAAATCAAAAGGAGCATCAAGTGTTGATGGTTAACAAAACCACTAGTTTCAAGAAAAGGGCAAAGGAAAGAAAAGGAAACTTCAAAAAGAGCGGCAAGCAAGTTGCTGATCAAGAGAAGAAACCCAAGTCTGGTCCTAAGCTCAAACCTGAGTGCTTCTATTGCAAGCAGGCTGGTCCTTTGAAGCGGAACTGCCCCAAGTATTTGGCGGATAAGAAGGATGGCAAGGTTAACAAAGGTATATGTGATATACATGTTATTGATGTGTACCTTACTAATACGCAGATAGCACTGGTATTTGATACTGGTTACATTGCTAATATTTGCAACTCAAACAGGGCTACGGATTGCTTAAGATTGGCTAAGGACGAGGTGACAATGCGGCGGAAATGGTTCCAAAGTCGATGTGATCGCGATCGGCACGCTACCTCTACATCTACCTTCGGATTAGTATTAGACCTAAATAATTGTTATTTAGTACCAGCGTTGAGCATGAACATTATATCTGGATCTTGTTTGATGCGAGACGGTTATTCATTTAAATCGAGAATAATGGTTGTTCTATTTATATGAATAATATCTTTTATGGTCATGCACCATTGAAGAATGGTTTGTTTTACTTAATCTTGATAGTAGTGATACACATATTCATAATGTTGAAACCAAAAGATGCAGAGTTGATAATGATGGTGCAACTTATTTGTGGCACTGCCGCTTAGGTCATATCGTGTAAAGCGCATGAAGAAACTCCATACCGATGGACTTTTGGAGTCACTTGATTATGAATCACTTGGCACTTATGAACCGTGCCTTATGGGCAAGATGACTAAAACACCGTTCTCGGAACTATGGAGAGAGCAACAGATTTATTGGAAATCATACATCTTGATGTATGTGGTCCAATGAATGTTGAGGCTCGTGGCGGATATCGTTATTTTCTCACCTTCACAGATGATTTGAGCAGATATGGGTATATCTACTTAATGAAACACAAGTCTGAAACATTTGAAAAGTTCAAAGAATTTCAGAGTGAAGTGGAAAATCATCGTAACAAGAAAATAAAGTTTCTACGATCTGATCGTGGAGGAGAATATTTGAGTTACGAGTTTGGCCTACATTTGAAACAATGCGGAATAGTTTCGCAACTTACGCCACCGAACACCACAACGTAATGGTGTGTCCGAACGTCGAATCGTACTTTATTAGATATGGTGCGATCTATGATGTCTCTTACTGATTTACCGCTATCATTTTGGGGTTATGCTTTAGAGACGGCTGCATTCACTTTAAATAGGGCACCATCTAAACCGCTGAGACGACACCTTATGAACTATGGTTTGGCAAGAAACCAAAGTTGTCGCTTTTGAAAGTTTGGGGCTGCGATGCTTATGTGAAAAAGCTTCAACCTGATAAGCTCGAACCCAAATCGGAGAAATGTGTCTTCATAGGATACCCAAAGGAGACAGTTGGGTACACCTTCTATCACAGATCCGAAGGCAAGATTTTTGTTGCTAAATTCGAAATTTTTGGAGAAAGAGTTTCTCACGAAAGAAGTGAGTGGGAGGAAAGTAGAACTTGATGAGATAATCGTATCTACTCCCTTATTGAGAAATAGTACATCACGTAAAACAGTTTCGTGACACCTACACCAAATAGGGAGGAAGCTAATGATGATGATCATGAAACTTCAGATCAAGTTTCTCAGAACTTCAGAGATCAACAGAGCAAGATCCGCACTGAGTGGTACGGTAATCCTATTTTGGAAGTCATGTTCTTCGAACATGATGAACCTACGAACTATGAAGAAGCGATGGTGAGCCCAGATTCCACAAAATGGCTTGAGGCCATGAAATCTGAGATGGGATCCATGTATGAGAACAAAGTGTGGACTTTGGTTGACTTGCCGATGATCGGCAAGCAATTGAGAATAAATGGATCTTCAAGAAGAAGACCGACGCGATGGTAATGTTCTGTCTATAAAGCTCGACTTGTTGCAAAAGGTTTTCGACAAGTTCAAGGGATTGACTACGATGAGACCTTCTCACCAGAAGCGATGCTTAAGTCCGTCCGAATCATGTTAGCAATTGCCGATTTTATGATTATGAAATTTGGCAAATGGATGTTAAAACTGCATTCTGAATGGATTTCGGAAGAAGAGTTGTATATGATGCAACCGAAGGTTTTGTCGATCCAAAGGAGCTAACAAAGTGTGCAAGCTCCAATGATCCATTTATGGACTGGTGCAAGCCTCTCGGAGTTGGAATAAACGCTTTGATAGTGTGATCAAAGCATTTGGTTTTATCTGAGACTTTTGGAGAAGCTCAGTATTTACAAGAAAGTGAGTGGGAGCTCAGAGCATTTCGATATTATATGTGGATGACATATTATTGATCGGAAATGATATAGAATTCTGGATAGCATAAAGGGATACTTGAATAAGAGTTTTTCGATGAAAGACCTCGGTGAAGCTGCTTACATATTGGGCATTAAGATCTATAGAGATAGATCAAGACGCTTAATAGGACTTTCACAAAGCACATACCTTGATAAAGTTTTGAAAAGTTCAAATGGATCGTGCAAAGAAAGGGTTCTTGCCGGTATTACAAGGTGTGAAGTTGAGTAAGACTCAATGCCCGACCACCGCAGAAGATAGAGAGAAAATGAAAGATGTTCCTATGCTTCAGCCATAGGCTCTATCATGTATGCAATGCTGTGTACTGACCTGATGTGTGCCTTGCTGTAAGTTTAGCAGCAGGTACCAAAGTAATCCAGAGTGGATCATGGACAGCGGTCAAGAACATCCTTAAGTACTTGAGAAGAACTAAGGATATGTTTCTCATTTATGGCGGTGACAAAGAGCTCGTCAGAACGGTTACGTCGACGCAAGCTTTGACACCGATCCGGACGATTCTAAATCGCAAACCGGATACGATTTACATTAAACGGTGGAGCTGTCGGTTGGTGCAGTTCCAAACAAAGCGTCGCTTCGCGGGATCTACATGTGAAGTTGAGTACATAGCTGCTTGGAAGCAGCTAATGAAGGAGTCTCGATGAAGGAGTTCATAACCGATCTAGGTGTTGTACCTAGTGTATCGGGTCCAATGAAAATCTTTGTGACAATATGGTGCAATTGCCTTGGCAAAGGAATCCAGATTTCACAAGAGAACCAAGCACATCAAAAGACGCTTCAACTCCATCCGGATTTGGTCGGTGGGAGACATAGAGATATGCAAGATACATACGGATCTGAATGTTGCAGACCGTTGACTAAGCCTCTTCCACGAGCAAAACATGATCAGCACCAAGACTCCATGGGTGTTAGAATCATTCTTGTGTAATCTAGATTATTGACTCTAGTGCAAGTGGGAGATCAAGGAAATATGCCCTAGAGGCAATAATAATGTTATTATTTATTTCCTTATATCATGATAAATGTTTATTATTCATGCTAGAATTGTATTAACCGGAAACATAATACATGTGTGAATACATAAACCTACTGAGTGTCACTAGTATGCCTCTACTTGACTAGCTCGTTAATCAAAGATGGTTATGTTTCCTAACCATGAACAAGGAGTTGTTATTTGATTAACGGGATCACATCATTGGTTGAATGATCTGATTGACATGACCCATTCCATTAGCATAGCACCTGATCGTATAGTTTGTTGCTAGTGCTTTTCTTCATGACTTATACATGTTCCTATGACTATGAGATTATGCAACTCCCGCTTGCCCGAGGAACACTTTGGTGCTACCAAACGTCCACAACGAATCGGGTGATTATAAAGGTACATTACAGGTGTCTCCGAAGGTACATGTTGGGTTGGTATATTTGAGATTAGGATTTGTCACTCCGATTGTCGGAGAGGTATCTCTGGGCCCTCTCGGTAATGCACATCACATAAGCCTTGCAAGCATTGCAACTAAATGTGTTAGTTGTGAGATGATGTATTACGGAACGAGAAAAGAGACTTGCGAGAACGAGATTGAACTAGGTATTGGATACCGACGATCGAATCTCGGGCAAGTAACATACCGATGACAAAGGGAACAACGTATGTTGTTATGCGGTCTGACCGATAAAGATCTTCGTAGAATATGTAGGAGCCAATATGGGCATCCAGGTCCGCTATTGGTTATTGACCGAGAGGTGTCTCGGTCATGTCTACATAGTTCTCGAACCCGTAGGGTCCGCACGCTTAACGCTTCGATGGATGTTATTATGAGTTTATATGATATTGATGTACCGAAGGTTGTTCGAGTCCGGATGAGATCACGGACATGACGAGGAGTCTCGAAATGGTCGAGACATAAAGATTGATATATTGGAAGCCTATGTTTGGACTCGGAATCACTCCGGGTGAAATTGGGAATTTTACCGAGTACCGGGGTTACCGAACCCCCGGGGTCAATGGGCCATGATGGGCCTTAGTGGGAAAGAGAAAAGGGGCCATAGTGCTGGTCAGACCTTCCCCTTCCCTAGTCCTATTAGGACTAGGAGAAGGGGCGCCTCTCTCTCCCTTCCCACTTGGGGAAACCTAGTTGGACTAGGATTTGGGGGAATCCTACCCTAGTAGGAGTAGGACACCTGGCGCACCTCTCCTTGGCCGCCAGCCCTCCCCTTCCCTCCTTTATATACAAGGGGGCACCCCATGACACACAAGTTGATCATTGAGATCGTTCCTTAGCAGTGCGGTGCCCCTTCCACCAAACTACACCTCGAATATACCGCTGCGGAGCTTAGGCGAAGCCTGCGCCGGTGGAACATCATCATCGCCACCACGCCGTCAGGTCTGATGAAACTCTCCTCAACACTCGGCTGGATCGGAGTTCGAGGGACGCCATCGAGCTGAACGTGTGCAGAACTCGGAGGTGCCGTGACGCTCGGTACTTGGATCGGTTGGATCGGGAAGAAGTACGACTACTTCCTCTACGTTGCGTCAACGCTCGCTCTGGTCTCACGAGGGTACGTAGACAACACTCTCATCTCGTTGCTATGCATCACCATGATCTTGCGTGATCGTAGGAAATTTTTGAAATTACTACGTTCCCCAACAGCATGTATGAGTATAGAGGATGAGTCTACTCCTGTCCCTTCTATCACAAATCACAAAGCAAAGGAGGTCAAATCACAAAGCACGGACGAAGCAACCATCATTTCACTCTTTGCTGACTCTGCTTCTCCATCGTCTTCTTCGAGAAACCATCTCACCACACTAAGCTTGATGAACGACGCTATTATTTACGCGTCCTTTGGTTCAACGGACTTCCTGGATGCAAATAAGGTGGTTGTCTCGGCTTGCAGGCGGCACTTGCGAATGACTTACCGTGGTCTCCCTCAATGGTGTTCTCCGTCAAACGCACTTCGCCAAACCACAACGTTCGAGATATCGTCGACGTCACCGCCATGGGGAAGGAAGTCAAATATAGTTACTACCTCTATTTTTTTGTACATAAGGCCAGTATATCAAAATTACAATTTGCAAAAGGCCACTAACACTAATCGAGGCAAAATTGATGGGGTTTGCCTCGTACTAGCAACCAAGGACATTAATATCCCCTGCATGCATGCGGAAGTGAGAAGGTTGGTTCGCATGGCGCTGCATTAATCAAGCGATGAGGAGTGAGATGGTTAACTCTTTGGGCTTTGGAGAAAAAAATACGCATTAATTGACACGTGAAACGAGGATTTGTATCGATTAATCCCGCAAAGGAAAACCCCGCCTTTCTTTTTTAACACTAGTACTCCTAGTACGTAGTACTATGTACTTATCCTGTTTGGGTCTAGGCCTTGCATTGCCATACTTTGCCTCACATTTTTGCCAAGCTTGCCTAAAGTTTTCAAAATTTAAAGGAGGTACACTTACAAGACGGCTGTCATGGGTCGCACTGCACCTCACACTCGGTCGCTTTCCTGCACGCCGTGATGCACCGCACCCTCACATGCACCCGATCGCTCCTGCACGCTGCAAACCCAACCAAGGAGCACACCTCACCGACATCGTTGTCGCATGTGAACAAACCAAACTCAGCCATCCTACCGCTGACACCTAATTTTTGTTCATAGAGTATGTTTATCCAACCGCATGCTGGGGAGTATCCGTATGGCCCGTGCGGTGGTCTATTGGGGAAGAAGAAGAGGTGAGGAAGAAGGGTTAGGAGACGTAGGATATTCATCCAACTGCCTGAAATGGTAGACTGAGCCAAGTCAGGCGACTAGCATAACAATATATGTTTTTACACAGCAAAAGATCCCTAAAAACAACAACATAAAGAAAAGCTATCACTGCTCGCGGAACGAGATGGCCTCATCGTCTTTGGCTGCCGACGCGAACCAGCCGTAGCTGCCGACGCGTGTCTCCGCACCGTGGTTGTCCTCGGCCTCCAGCTACTCATTCACGTGGAGCGTGCGGGCGCTCTGCATGGACGAGAGCACCGCCCGGTTGAAGTCGAGGACGTCCGGTTTCGCCTGCAGGAGGGCCTTGATGGCAGCGGCATCCGCGCGCTCCGCGTCGAGTCGAGCCTCCGCCGCCCGGTTCAAGTCCAGGACGCCCGGTTCCGCCTGCAGGAGGGCCTCGATGAGAGCGGCATCCACGCGCTCCGTGTTGAGTTGAGCCTTTGCCGCCCGGTTCTAGTCCAGGACGTCCAGTTCCGCCTGTAGGAGGGCCTCGACGGTAGAGGCATCTGCGCGCTCCGCCTCAAGTTGAGCCTCCGCCGCCCAGTTCACATCCATGACATTCGGTTCCGCCTGTAGGAGAGCCTCGATGGCAGCGGCATGCGCGCGCTTCGCGTTGAGTTGAGCCTCTGCCTCCCGGTCCTCCTTTAGTATCTCCAGGTTGAACCGCTGGTCCGCCTGCACCATGGGGGACTCGGACGCCAGCATGAAGTCGATGTCCGTCGTCTCATACCCATCGGGGGCCTTCTACGCCGTGACCTCCGCCATGAACATTGGATCGGCTTCCTCCTCCTCGTAGCTTGGCTCCAGAGAATTCGGGGATTGGCCCGCCGCAAAGCGAGCTTGGGAACGGAGGTCTCTGGCACCGACCGCCGCCGCAATTTCGCGCTGGGCGCCCGGCTCAAAGATCTTGTGTACGTGATCTTGCTGCGCACCATGGCTTTCCGGCGAACTAGGGGATGCTTGTTGCGGGCTAGGGGATCGAAAGGTGGGGGAAGGGGCTGGAGATTAGGTGTGGTTTTAGGGAAGTGGCTGGCGTAGGCCGAGCAACGAAGGTTCTGGTGTGAATAGTGGTTCCGGTGACGACCGGTCAATCGGTTTTGACTGTACATCGCTCTTGTCGCGTTCGCGTTGCAGCCCGGCACGCTGGACCCTCCACGTCGCTCACCGAATGGATCGCGCTTCATCTTGTGTTTCCGCTCGCTTGTGGGACCGCAATTTAGAGCAAACCGACGTCCCTCCCCCTCGCCCGCCCGCATCATTTTATGCGGAGTAAATAAAAACAGAGGGAGTATACTACGGATGAGGATCCCCTGACGTGGCCGAACCAATTGAGTAACATACATGCGGGTCCTAGCAAGCATGGGGTCCGTGTCGGCGTTCTGGGAACGGGGGTACCCAGACTTGCCTGCCTGCGGCCTGCGGCATGGCTCAAGGGGTGGCCCAGCACGACCAATCTTCATCAGCACAAGCTCAAGACCCTCGCGAGGGGCCAAGCCTCATGGGGCGGACGACAAGAAGCTTCCTCAGGCACGGCCTCGTCAGGCTGGCTCGCGAGGAGGCGGAGAGATCAAGGCGGGGTACCTCACGAGGTGCCCATGACGCAAGCCATGACGACCGAGGGCGCCAGGAGGGCGCCAGCCCGCGCAGTGTCCTCGTTTCCTCTTTGGTGCAAAGGAGGCAAGCGCAGGCGAGAGCATCAAGCAAAGGCAACCATTTTGGTGCAACAAGACCAAGACCAACACAACGGCAGGAAGGAGGTCATCGTGGAGCCCAAGTCGGCGTCATCGTCAGAGCCTTTGGCGGCGAGGACCAACTTTAGTCGGGATAAGTGTACTAGATGTTCCCTTCAAATGGCTAATTGTTGGCGCCCTTCCCGCTCAATATTTGGGAAGAGGCCCAGGGCCTTTGCCTATAAATAGGACCAGCCACCCACAGGGTAGAGGGATCCGGAATCGAGAGCAGAGCTAGAGATCAAGCAATCTAGAGAGAGAGAGAGAGAGAGAGAGAGAGAGAGAGAGAGAGAGAGAGAGAGAGAGAGAGAGAGAGAGAGCGACCAAACTCCCCCTAGCAGTTCGTCGCACCGGCCAAGAACAGACCCTCGTGAGGCTGTTCTTCCCTGTACTGTTCATCGTCAGCCCTTGAGGCAATCCACCACACCACACACTGGAGTAGGGTATTACACCACAATGGTGGCCCAAACCAGTATAAACCTTGTGTCCCTTGTGTTGCTCTTTGTGTAATTTAGATCCTTGCGAGGCTACGAGGTGCAGGTAGGTAGGGGGTGAGATCTCTGCATGCACCCCAGAGTTCGAACCTAGAGGGTCTGCCGGAACCCGAAATCCGACATTTGGCGTGCTAGGTGCGCTGACCCGCCTTCTGCCGCCGCCCGGCGCCCGTCAGATCGTCATCATCATGTCCGGCGACCCAGCGGGCAACCTTGATCCCTGGGCGGCCTGGCCCGCCCACGCAGAGCCGCTTGCCCTGGGCGACCCCATGCCCAGTGCAGCTCGCGATCCGCAGGGCGCCTGCGGGCTGCCGCGACGTGGTCGAGCAACGTCGGCACTCACGCCCATGGCAGGCGCGGTCGGTCGGCGTAGGGCCTCGAACCACGCCATGCCACGGCGGCGTACACCCGACGGGAGCAGGCGAACTCAAGGGCCGCGCTCACGGTGGCCCGAGAGCTACTGCAATGCAGGCTGCTGGAGGGCGGTCGCGACGTGCTGCTTGGAGCGGGTGGCGTAGCTCACTGGCTTCGGCCAGCGCCGGGGCTCACCCTTGTGCAGCCAACTACCACCTCAGTCCAGGGTGGGCCACGCGGAGGCCCCACGACGCCTCGCAAGCAGCTCCAAGTGGACTCCAAGGCCACCTAACGCCAACCAGGTTGTCCAAGACGGGCTAGCAAGGCGCTGCCTCCGCCCGGCCAGTGAAGGAGGACTCGCCACCGCCCACGGCCCAGTGGCACATCCGCCTACCACCCCTGTGGGCTCCTCAAGCAGGCTACGTGGCACATGGGGCACTACGGTGAAGCATTCGGGATGGCGGCCCCGGAAGAGTACGTGCCCCACATGATGGATCAAGGGCACTCGCAGGAGGACGAACATGGCTCGCTCCTCGGCACAAGCTGGGGGGACGAGGCACCCGAAGCTGAGCTCTTCCAGGAGCCCCGGGAAAGCCCCATTGACCGCGCCGGAAGCAACAATTATCAGGAAGCAAAAAGGAGTTACTGCCGCAAAATCCAAGAAACATTGACAAACTGGTTATGGCAGGATTTGCGAAATGGTTCAAGAGCCATGTATGCTTTTAAATTGCACTGTCAGATTTTTTAATATATTGAGTAGATAAGATGATCAGCTTGTCTATTTTCTAACCATAGGTTAAGAAGATGCGGGAGGATGGGCAGGTAGTTGATGATGCCCTTTACTCACTAGCAGTGGGTCCTGATACTCGGTTAAGACATTATGAATCTTGCGTTGTTGGAGATGTGCGCTACAACACCATTGCACGAGACGAAGGCAGGAAGACACAAAACAGTGCCATCATGAGCACATATACGTATGACAAAGAGATAACTGAAATGTATGCTAACATAACAGACATTGTTCAGTTGCAGTATATCTCCGGTTTCGAGGATCATTGGTGTGTGGTTCTGTTGTGCTGTCGTTGGTATAACCTGTTTTCCAGGATCGCAAAACCCAGAGCAGATGATTATTTCAAATCCATCAATGTCAAGGCGGTGTACTAGACCAACGAGCCTTTTATTTTGGCATATCAAGCAACACAAATATTTTTCTTGGAAGACACATTTGCACGTAGCGATGACTGGAGAGTATTGCAAAGGTTTGAGCAGAGGAATTCGTTTAATGAAGTTGCACAACAAGATGATGCTTACACTGCTCCTGATGTACAAGATAAAACAGATGTTCCTAATATCTTTGAGAACCATCACGTCAATGACGCCGGCGAAAAGATTGCCTGTCGTGCTGTGGACATACAATAGTTGATCAAGAAGAAGCCAACGTTCGAGGAAGTTGAGGACGAAGAAGAAGATGATACCATGGGGAATTACGATTCAGACTGATAGACATGGCGAAGATGTTGACGTTGCTGCTGTGGATAATGATTACATTGCTTTTTTCGTATTTGCCTGTCAGAAGACTTTTTTATCTACTATGTGAAATTGTGTTTGCTATGACAACTGAAACCTAATGAACATGTTGTTTAGTATTTTCATGTGAGAACATCACTTGTTATGTATGCTGATTTGTGTTTTGTGATTGCATGACGTCTAAAAGATGATGACATTGTTGTTTAGTTGTACTCATATTTGGCTGTGAAGCTTGAATTTGATGACATAGTTTGATGTTGGACTGCAATTTGCTCGACGTCTTCGAATGAGAACAAAACTGACCCGACAGGGCCTCTGCTAATTTATTTATTTATTACCAAAAGGGCCTAAGCTATTTATTTATTTATGAGCAGAAGGGGATACCCCCTGATTTCCGTTAATAGAAATCATTAGATGTTCACAACACTACGCCCAGCCTGCTACACAATTTTCATTCATTACTAGTTATAGCAAAGTGCTCATGTCATAGCCACTGAATACATCACGAATGCTACATACACTGCAAATAAAGAGACAATCATCCTACAGAGCACATCAATTTTTCCCATTATCTTCACAAGCTCTTTCATCTCCTCATTGCAGTCAAGGCCGTTCAGCAGCTGTTGCTTGGCCATGATCGAGGAACTGCATATTTAACCTTCGCTCTGCATCTTCCTCTTCTCGCCGCTCCTTCCGCCATTTGTCCAACACCCCAACCTGCTGGTATTGGGATTCCTCGGCTAACTAAATAATCAGCGTAGTTGCACTCCCCCACATCAGCAACTTCCCAAAAATACAAATCACATGAATCTTCCCTTTTCTGCACGAATCAAATTGGAAGATCATCAACCAAACTATTAAAAAAATTAGCAACTGAAAGCAGCAGAACAACACTTAAACATATTATTAACCCATGATTCGGGCATTTGTAGAAGACTCGGCCAGGGTTGAGGATTGTGGTTGAGACGCGACGGATGACTCTGCGTGATTTGCAGCAGTGGCACCACACCAACGGCAGCGGGTTGCGATGAGCAACCGGCTACGGTGCGCGTGGCGACGGGGTTGTGATAAGACCCACAGGCGATGGTACGGGTGGCGACTTGGCGCATATTTGGTTGTTGCCTGCTGAAGAGCAGGTGGACGAGCAGCCAGCGGACATGGTTTCTGCGGCCAGAGCTTCTAACTAGGCAGAGTAAGTAGAGAAGAGGAGAATCGAACGTTGGATATGTCAGTTTCATTACTTGCAGAGTAGCATAGCACCATATATAGTCATAGTCTAGGCTTGGATTCGAACCAGCTACAGGAGCACGTCTCTCTTTTTTCTAAAACTCAGCAACGTCTCTTTACTGGTACACTAGCTTGTTCTGTACGCCTTCTCAAGTCTTTGATTCCTCCACCTGACATCTGGGACCCACCGAAAGGGCCTTTGTATTTCGCGAAAAAAGTGCCCCCCCGCTGACAGGTCGGACCCACCAGCTATCTTCGCACACAAGGAAGTGCCTCCTTATTACGCACAAAAAAATGAATACTCCCCCTACCAGCTGGAACCCAGCATCGTGGGAGGCTGACTTGTGGGCCTACCAAGTTGACGGGGACGGAGGGCTTTGTCAACTTAGTCAATATGAACGATTCTAGCTCCAGTTACCATACGATGTTCATCCAACGACAGTAGTGCTTCTTCAACCTCTGGTCTTCTTGCTCCAGCCGCCCAAACCAGCGCCGGTCGTGCCGCGTGCTCCTGCCTCCCGTGGCTGGCTGTGATGCCGCGGAGGCCTCATCGCCCCCTACTACTCCCACCGCTGGCCAGGGCATCCCTCTACTCACCCACACCCCCTGTTATTCTGCGGCAACGGCAACCTCACACCGCAGCCGAACCAATGAACCCTCGTACTCCTCTCCGCGTGGGAATCCACTACCGCATCTTCCCCGGCTCCGCGTCGTCCCCTTCCCCGGCCTCGCCGTCGTCCACCGCCTTGGTGCTCTCGGCGTGGCGTGGTCAATGTGGTCAACGACCGACTTCCATTGGAAGAGTACTGGACGTGGAGAGGCTGACAGCTGGGTCCAAAGCCGCAGCTGGGTCCACGACCATAGCCCCAGTTTTTTTGTGATTTGCCAAGTAAGTTGCTTTGTCAGGCCTGTTGGGCTATAAATCTTTCAAGACGAGGAGAGCTTCATTCGGCTGGCCGAGAAAATGGCCTATCAGTAGTGAGAAATGGGTTGTACATTTTTAAAACACATCAAACCGGCAATTAGTTTCAAATTTCTTTTTTTTCATTTCAAGATTTTAAATTGCATTGATTTTTATGCGTGGACAATTTGTTGGGTTTTTATATTGATATACATTTATTTTTAAAATCAGTTTGAATGTGACTCGAGATTTCGGGATTAAAAACAGTTCGGACCGCACCGAAACATGCAAAATTTCGTATAATTTTTTAACCATGGCCACAATATGGGTTGTAATGCTAACAAAAAGAATATGGGCTCCAAAAAACCTTAAGAATTAGCAAATGGGCTGTAAATTATTAGAAATAATGGCAGATGGGCTGTATGATGTTTTCCACAGATTTGAGGCTTTCCTAAAAAAGGTTGGCCTTTAAGTAGTGACTGTTGGATGTCCATCCAACGGCCGCCGTCTTCTTCAATCTCTGCTCTTCTGCTCTAGCCGCTCAAACAAGCGCCAAGGGACTGCTTGCTCTCTCCTCCCATGATCGGTGTCGGCTTGCAGCGAGCCTCGCCGCCCCCCCGTACTCCCATCGCTGGCCTAGCCATCCCTATACTCACCCACACCTGCTGTTATTCCCGCGATGGCGATTTAACCATAAACCCTCGATCTTGTCGTACTCCCCCGTGTGGGAAACAACTGCCGAAGTCTTCCTGCCTCCGTGTCGTTCCCTTCCTAGGCCTCGACGCCGTCCACCGCCTGGTGCTCTCGGCGCTGCCTGGTCAACATGGTCAACGACCGACATGCATCTGAAGCGGATCAGACGTGGAGAGGCTGGCAGCTGGGTCCACGGCCGCACGCAAGGAAATGCCTCCTTATTACGCGCAAAATAATGATTCCTCCACCTGACATCTGGGACCCACCGAAAGGGCCTCTGTATTTCACGAAAAAAACGTTACCGCCGCTGACAGCTTGGACCCACCAGCTATATCTTCGCACGCAAGGAAGTGCCTCCTTATAACGCACAAAAAAAATGAATACTCCCCCTCCTAGCTGGGATCCAGTATAGTGGCTGGCTGACTTGTGGGCCTACTAAGTTGACGGGGATGGAGGGCTTTGTCAACTTAGTCAATATGCACGATTCTAGCTCCAGTGACCGTACGATGTCCATCCAACGGCCGTAGTGCTTCTTCAACCTCTGGTCTTCTTGCTCGAGCCGCCCAAACCAGCGCTGGTCGTGCCTCATGCACCTGCCTCCCATGGCCGGTTGCGATGCGGCGGAGGCCTCACCGCCCCCTACTACTCCCACCACTGGCCAGGCCATCCCTCTACTCACCCACACCCCCTGTTGTTCTGCGGCGACGACAGCCTCACACCGCAGCAAACCAGTGAACCCTCGTACTCCTCTACGCGTGGGCATCCACTGCCACGTCTTCCCCGACTCCGTGTTGTCCCCTTCCTAGGCCTCGCCGTCGTCCACCGCCCTGGTGCTCTCGGCGCGGTGTGGTCAACGTGGTCAAGGAACGACTTCCATCGGAAGAGTACTGTACGTGGAGAGGCTGACAGCTGGGTCCATGGCAGCCACAAGGAAGTGCCTCCTTATTACGCGGAAAATAATTATTCCTCCACCTGCAAGCAGGGACCCATCGGACGGGCCACCGTATTTGGTCAAAAAATGTTTCCCCCTGACTGCTAGGACCCACCGAACGGGGCACCGTATTTTGCGAAAAAACGTTCCCCCCGCTGTCATCTCGGACCCACCGGAAGTGCCTCCTTATTACGCACAAAAAATGAATACTCCCCCTGCTAGTTGGGACCCACCTTGGTGGGTGGCTGACTTGTGGGCCTACTAAGTTGACGGGGACATAGTGCTTTGTCAACTTAGTCAATAAGAACGATTCTAGCTCCAGTGACTGTACAATGTCTGTTGGGGATATTACTACTGGGCGTAAACCGGCCAGGAGAGGCCACGTTGACTTAATCAGTAGTCCAATATACTTGAAGCCCATGACGAAAGACGGTAACACTGTGTAAAGGCCCAAGGCCCAGAACCGGTTTAAGGCCTGTAGCTATAAACCGGCATTGATATGTAACATGCATTGTAAGGTAGAAAGAGCGGAGACCGAGTCGGACACGTTTATGAGCCGGCCTCGGGACTCTGTAAACCGACGGGTGTCAACCCATGTATATAGGGGGACGACCCGGCAGCGGTTCAGGATAACAGACAACAACTCGAGACTCAGGCAAAGCGTATTCGCTCCCTGGTCATTGAAACCCCATCAATTCCATCACAACTAGACGTAGGCTTTTACCTTCATCGTAAGGGGCCGAACTAGTATAAAACTCTCTTGTGTCCCTTGTCCGCTTTAACCCCTTTAAGCTAACCCGTAGCGATGGCTCCAGGACTAAGTCCTTTCATGAGGACATCTGCCGTGACAAACCCACGACAGTTGGCGCCCACCGTGGGGCTATCGCACGATGGTTTCAAGTTCTTAGAGGGAAACTTCGAAGGACTCATGGGTTACGCTGTGGGCCGGATGACCAAGAGTCGTCGTGGCAAGCTCTACATCGACGATGCAGGCTGGGGCCCTGAGGCCGGCTCAATCGAGTACGGGTACTAGGTCCCCTTTGGTGGCATACACGTTTTCGTTGGCAAGATCGGCGAACCGGGCCCTGAGCCGGACATCTGCATCGACCTTGTTGAAACGGCTCAGCGTGCGAGATCTGCCCGGGTCAAGCCTGTCATGAAGCGTGCCTTCGTGGGAGTCATCCATGGAGGGGAATACGAGGACAGATCGGAATCTGGTGGTGAAACCGTCGTTTATTCCGGCGATGAGTCATAGACCGGAGAGACCGAGTCGTTATATCAGCTACAAGATGGCCGGATTGGGGGCTATTTCAATGGCGACAGTATTCCGGACCCCTCTGATCTGCCAAACCGGGTTGCAATCTTCATGGCCGGTACGCAGCCGGCGCTCCACTCTTCGACCGCAACAGCAATGATTTCCGGATCAGCAGCGGCGACGGTAGCCGGGGCAGGAGGCCCCGTGCGACCGCCGGCTCAGGTTTTATCTGATTTGTTTGATGCATTGGCGACGCTGATGGCGGAGGCTAACCCGGTGGATCAGGATGCACAGAATGCATAGATCGCGAAGGTAAAGGATTAGATTACTCAGGCCAAAGCCGATTTAGCCGCTGAGGATACCAGGATGGCCGTAGAGCGGGCCGCTTTGGATGCACATGCTTACCGGCTTATGCTGGATCAGAATGCATCGCACGAAGTTCTGAAGAGGAGACACCGATCGCGCCTGCCTCCGGTTTATGATGCTAGAAACCTCTTTAACACCCAAGGAGCAGGGACCAGTAACCCGTCGGTAGCAAACCAGGCGGAGGCACCTGGAGCAGGGGGCCTGTTCAACCCCGTTTGACAGATCCGCCTAGTCAGAACAACATAGTGACACAGCCTGTCCCAACACCACCGGGTCATTACTCTACTCCGATGGACAATCTTGTTGCTGCCGCTTCACGGCTGGAGGCCATCCCGATTGAAGGTGATTTTCCTGCAGCGGTGGAGACGCGTCAGGTTAAAGAGCTTCTTCGGATAGCCTTGGTTCAACAGGAGGCTTATTCATACAGTCGTGATCGAATTCATTCCAACCCCCCGTCCAAGCCGGAGTTATAGCAACGCGCGGAACCATGAACCGCCCCGTGGCAACAACCCGACAGGTGGCGCTGGTGATGCTCAGGAGGTGGTGGACCGGGCTCGAGCATGCAGGGAGGCCGAGTTAGCAGCGCAGCATGAAGCCCGACAGCTTACTCCGGTTCGTCCAACCACGTCGGTAGAGTCAGGAGTTACCTCTAGTTCTTTGGGGGTGGCGTGTCTCGTCCCAGCGTTGCGCAATGTGCGCCTGCCTAAGGATTTCAAGGGCCCGCGCAAGGTACCAAATTACACCGCCGATTTATCTCCAGAGATATGGGTTGAAAGCTATGAGATGGCCATGGAGATGCTAGATGTGGATGATGCGGCGTGTGCAAAGTACTTCACCATGATGCTTGAAGGGACGGCTCGCACTTGGTTAAAGAGTCTACCGGCTAACTCTATCAGATCATGGGCCGAGTTGAGAGCCCGGTTTATCCAGAATTTTAAGGATACATGCAAGCAGCCTATGTCGATTGTGGACTTAGCTGCCTGTGTCCAGGAGGAAGGATAGTCAACAACCTGGTAGGTGCACCGGGTTTCGGAAATTTTGCATTCATCGGACCGCATCAATGCCGATACTGCAGTTCTGACCTTGGAAGGAAATTGCCAGTTTGAACCGCTGAAGTTGAAGCTGGGACGGCTGAAACACCATTGCAACGACATGGGAACCCTCATGGCTGCTTTAGTGAAGTATGCCGACTCTGATAGTACCAAGGATCCCGAGTCTGAAGATGATAAGACAGGGAAGGGTAAAAAGAGCGGCAACGCCAAGGGACAACACCACAACCCGGCGGGTCATGGAAACGGCGGCAAACATAAATCGGATCACAGCTTGGACTTTGTGGCTAATACGAGCGCGCAGGACAAGGGCCAGGGACGTAAGGGTAAACCGCCCCAGCGCGGCGGAGCACCTAGTCCTAACCCAGACCGCCTATCTTACCTGTTGAACCAGCCCTACCCAAAACATGGGACGAAGGAGATGTCGTCAACACACCTCTGGAAGGACTGCTACATCATGCAAGAGTTTAAGAATTTTAATTCTTTCCGATATGATAATGGGCCGGGTGGCGGTTCAGGCCACGAGTCTCATGGGCCGGGTTATGGTGGAGGCAGCTCTGGTTCAGGCTTCCATGGTAATCAGGGTGGATATAATAATCAAGGTAATCAGGGCAACCAGGGTGGCTACAATCACCAGGGCAATCAGCAGCAGCAGCAGCAATCGGGTTACCAGAGCAACCCGAAGCAGTTAAATAGTGGGCAATATCATGTCTTCACCACTAGCTTAGACAAGCGTGACCAAAAGCTTCATAAAAGGGCAGTGAACTCCGTTGAACTGGCAGTGCCCTGTTATCTGCGCTGGTCTGAGCAGCCGATTGTGTGGAGTAGAGAGGATCATCCACCACGGGTTAACAATCCAGGTCATCTGGCATTGGTGGTGGCACCTCAGGTGGGAGGTTATAATTTCACCAAGGTACTCATGGATGGAGCAAGCAGTATCAGTATCCTTTATTATGAAACCTTCCGTCGCATGGGGTTAACAGATAAAAATCATAAACCGTCCAATACGGTGTTCCAGGGTGTGGTGCCTGGTAAATCGGCGTATCCTGTTGGTAAGATAGCTTTGGAGGTGGCTTTGGGAGATGAGCATGACTCGAGATCAGAAACTTTGACCTTTGAAGTGGTGAAAATCAGAAGTCCGTATCATGCCCTGTTCGGACGACCGGCTTATGCTAAATTTATGGCACGACCTTGCTATGTTTATCTGCAGCTCAAGATGCCGGGTCACAAGGGAACTATAACCGTCCATGGGAGCCGCAAGATTGCTCTGGAGTGTGAGGAAGGTGATGCGGCTTATGCTGAGTCGGTTTGTGCCACAGAAGAGTTAAAGTTTTACAAAGATAATGTTGATCCGGCAGATATGACTTCATTGAAGAAGCCAACTATAGAGCATGATCCGGCCCTGAAGTTTAAATCGACTGATGAGACTAAGCTTGTTGATTTCGTACCTGGCGATTCGTCCAAGCAGTTCAGCATCAACGCTAACTTGGATCTGAAATAGGAAAGCACGCTCATCGAGTTTATCCGTGAGAATCGGGACATCTTTGCGTGGAAGCCTTCTGACATGCCAGGTGTACTGAGAGAACTCGCTGAGCACACTCTTAATGTTGATCCTAAGTATAAACCGGTCAAGCAGTTTCTCCGCCGGTTCAATGAAGAAAGACGCAAGGCTATTGGAGAAGAAGTGGCCAGGCTCTTGGCGGCCGGATTCATCGTTGAAGTATTCCATCCTGAGTGGTTGGCTAATCCGGTGCTGGTCCTTAAGAAGAACGGCACTTGATGTATGTGTGTGGATTACACATATCTCAACAAAGCTTGTCCAACAGATCCTTTTGCCCTCCCCCGTATTGATCAATTATTGATGCTACGGCGGATTGTGAGCGTTTGAGTTTTTTGGATGCATATTCTGGTAATCGTCAGATCAAAATGGAAGTTAAGGACCAGGAGAAGATGGCCTTCATAACTCCCTTTGGAGCCTTCTGCTATGTGTCCATGCCCTTTGGGCTCAAGAGTGCCCAGGCGACTTATCAACGATGTGTGCAGAATTGTCTTCATAAACAAATCGGCCGTAATGTTCATGCCTACGTGGATGATATTATGGTCAAATCAAGGAAGAAGGAAACATTGATTGATGACTTGAAGGAAACTTTGATAACCTACGGGTTTACAAGATGATGCTTAATCCGGCCAAGTGCGTTTTTGGTGTACCGGCAGGCAAGCTCTTGGGATTTTTGGTGTCTAACAGGGGCATTGAAGCTAATCCGGAAAAGATCAAGGCCATCACCTCCTTGGATAAACCAAAGTGTATCAATGACGTTCAATGCTTGGCAGGCCGGATTGCCGCGTTGAGCCGGTTTATCAGCCGCCTCGGTTAGAAGGCAATTCCTTTGTATCAGATGCTGAAGAAAACGGATAACTTCGTCTGGAGTGCTGCCGCAAATGAGGCCTTTGAGGACTTAAAGCGGCAGCTGGCTAATCCGCCGGTTCTTGCTGCTCCGGTTGACAAAGAGCCATTGTTGCTATATGTGGCGGCTAATGCTCGAGCAGTCAGTGTGGCTATTGTGGTGGAGCGCAAGGAGGCAGGAAAGGAATATCCGGTTCAGCGTCCGGTTTATTATATCAGCGAGGTACTTATTGAGTCCAAGAAGAGGTACCCGCACTAGCAGAAGCTGGTATATGGGGTTTTCATGGCAAGCTGGAAGCTCAAGTAATATTTCCAAGGTCATCCTATCAAGGTGGTTAGCTCTGCTCCTTTGGGAGATATAATCCAGAACAGGGAAGCAACTGGTCGGATTGCCAAGTGGGCTATCAAGCTCGGGCCTCACGGGTTGAAATATGTACCCCGAACGGTGATCAAATCTCAGGCACTTGTGGATTTCATCAATGATTGGACGGAACTACAAGCACCAGAAGAGAATCCGGATCACACTTATTGGACTATTCATTTTGATGGGTCCAGGCAATTGGAGGGCTCGGGAGCTGGAGTCGCACTACTAGGGAAAAGGCTAGCAGCAGCGCGGGTTTTAGGTGTATCAGTAGCGCGGGGTGGGGCGCTACTAATAAGGCGCTACAACTAACATATAGCAAGAGCGGCGTGGTCACGGGCGCCTCTTGCTACACAAGTGTAGCAGCAGCGCTGATTCTGAGGAGCACGCCATCGCTAGTGGCTGTAGCGCCCTTTGCAAAGAACGCTGCCATCGCTATAGCGGCGTTGTCGCTAACTTCTATACACTGCCATCGCTATAGCGGCGTTGCTGCTAACTTCTATACACTCGCTCATCGCTAATTTAACAGGTTTTTGTTTTTTGGGCATATTTGTTTTGTATTTGAACAGGCTTTATAGAAGAATCTTTAGCACATAGAAATGTCATCATGATACATATACAAATGCTCATGAGACCACGAATATAATCATAGCATATACATACAAATAGTCTCATCATAATCATCATCCAACACAAAGTGGTCTCTCGTCATCATCTCGAAAATAGCGATACAAGTCCTTGATTACTTGCAAATACATCGTCATCCATCTAAACAATGGTATCGCGAGAAGAGCTATCACTTTGAGTACATGAGTTCATATCCCTCTCTTGCATTAGCGTGAACCTAAACTAACTACTGCCTCGTCGCCGGAACCGGAAACCGGCAACACGGGCACGACACTCCGCGACTCATCGTATATATACTCCTGGCGTAGCACTTCTTCGCCATCGATGATCTATGCACCTGCATCATCACATGAGTCGATGATATGCAACATATATAGTTGAGCAACAGAAAGAGACAAACTTGACAAAAATAGAAACAACATATCATAAGCATAAATAACAAAGTTCATCGTACCCAAAATGCCCTAACTAGAGTGATCTTCGCTAGTCGAGTAGGAGGACGGTTTAATTACATCACAAATAAAGTTTCACTGCGCATAACTCAAAGTTTTGTCAGACGGAAAGTATGGACTAAACAAACACATTGTCATATATCGACAATCACTCCAACATGCCGTGCCATCCATCGAGGTCAGGGAGATAGCCCCAAGCTTAGTGAAAGGCTTCATGTCGAGACGCTGAGAGGCTATCCATGTTCGGACGTCTTCCCGCGACATTTATCCTTCTCCGTAGAACATCCCTGTTTTTCCGACGACCTCTTTCATGATGATTTGGGCAAGTTCGCGCTGGATGTTATAGAACTCAGCTCAAGTCGATGATCCTCGATATCTCCTATGTCCTTTGCCCATTGCAGAATATGGGCATCGCCGAGATGTAGGTGACATTTGAAGGTTCTTGTGATCCCGTCGTACTCCAAGCATGTGGTGTAGGACATAGAATCCATCATTAAGAGAATCGTTAGGTTCTTTGGATGCAGCGAAGTCGGTCTTATGGCGGTATGGCCCCGCCGCCCTTCATTCTTGTCCCTAACCTCTCCACCCCTTGCTTGGTAGTAAACATAGCACTGCCGAGAACATCTTTGATGTGGGTGTAATCCTTTTGTGAATGTTCTTGACGAGTCCAAGTAAAGAGCGTGGGAGAATCGGGGTAGAGGATGATGAGGACGGCGCGGCCGCGCAGCGCATAAAATAAGTACACCTCAAATTAATGAGCCTCCACCGTGCAAATGAATTATTGAAATCGAAGGAAGGATAGCAGCGGAAGACTTACACGGATGATAAGGCATGAGAATCGCCTCCTTGTCCTTATTGGCGATCATGAAACCGGCGATGTAATCCCTCACGTATTCACGCTGCTCTGCATGAGACTCCCAAGAAGCTCTCGCATGTAGTACGGGTCAGCGACACAGATATGACGATCTGCTCAACCCTAATGATGTAGTTCATGTGCAAGGCATAAAGCGGACAAACGTAAAATCCAGCTTCTTCACGTGAAACATGTCGAATATGTAATCGAATCGGAGGAAGAACTTATCCGCAGGGAAGCTGTCGACGTACGACATTTGCCGCGGAGCGTTAACCACGTCATGGGTATCCCGGATCTTCGAGGCAATGAGGTATTTCTCTACCGCAGCACATCGTCATGAAGTCCCCTTAGATCGCCGAATCTGGCCCGTAGCGCTGTTGCAGGTAGGATTGGTTGACCGAGGATATGCCATTTATCCGCATCGGGGATATCTATCTGATCTGAAGCCGAGGCTGCCGAGGCGGCTGGATCATAGAATCAGCTTTTTTCGCCTTTCCTCGCTCTCTTCCTGGACTTCTTTACTACCGAAGGTCGTCAATATACGTTGAGGCGGTAATTCAGGCACCGACTCATGACGCTCAAACCACGAGGAGGCGCCGGTATAGACATACTGTTCAACGCCATCGTTATCCTCATCCTCATCCATGGCGACATCATCGGCGAATAATGGAGCCTCCTCTCACCCCGTCGCTATCACCCAACCCGACACCGGCGCTAATTGGGTAGGTGGGGTGTTGATGTTCATACCTTGCTGAGGCTGCGTGCTCGTGGGTGTGCTCCGGCCGCCTCGACGAAGCAGACTCTTTGGCCACAACAGGACCCACCCATTGCAACAATCACCAAGCCGCGCGGTGTCTCCTCGTCATCCACGAGTAGTGTTGAGGAGGCAAATTCTCGTGACCGGTTCGACATCGCCATGGAAACCTTGAAGACGTTCGGGGATCGGCGGCTGTGGAACAATGGTTCCTTCGGCTTCATTATCGCCGCCTTCCCCACGGCCACCTTCGTCGCCGATGGTGTACAATATGGTAACGGGTTTCGTCAGCCTGCAAAGAAAAGTCTGCGACGTGAGACATCCGAAAGGCAACGAAAACGGGAGATTATACATTTATATTGAAGGGGGCCGATGTGACAGATACCGTGAGGGCGTCGAGCTCAACCAAAGACGGCACCGCCGAGCACGTCCGGTGCGGGAGCAGTCTTGAGGGAGCAAGTGCGGGAGCAGGTGCGCGGAGCAGTCGCGGGAGCAGTGCTCCCAAGAAGTCAACAAGGGAAAGTCCTCTGCATTTTTTCTGGATTTTTCCTTGTCCAAGTGATAACGCCCGTCACCAAGGAAGTAGACAAATCTGCAACCACCTGTTTTGCGGCAGCTACCGCTGTTGCGACTGTCTGAGATGATTTCTTCTCAACCGCAATCTCAACCTTCTTGTCGATGTTTTCTTCAGTTAACCTCCGTCTTTCCTTTCTCTCCTCTGTGGTCTCACGGTAGTACTTCTTCCACGTGGTGCCATCTCCGACACCATGCACGCGTCCATACGACGGTCGAGTATCCACCGGTTGTCGTTTCAATATGTTCAACGCCTGGTTGAATGGAGTGTCCCACTTGGGCCTCGCCAATGCCTCAGACGGCGAGTCGCTTTCGGCCGCAATCCGGTGCTGCTCTCTCTGCAAAAGGCACAAGGATCGTTTACAAATATGACTAACGTGTGCAGTCGAATTGATCAGAAACTAAAATTACCACCAGTCTCATGAACTCCGTAATGACCGGTGTTTTGTCGTAAACCTTCTTCATGGGTCCCAACGGTGCGGGCCCTCGGGGCGTCACGCCTCTGCGGACGGTGAAATCCGCCAAAGGGTCAGGATGCCTGCACTCGCGGCTTCGCGTCCTCCTTGGCCCATTTGGACCTCTTTCGCCCGTAACTACGGCTTCCGAGGTGGTGGCTCCCAATGTTCCTCTTTGAAGCCCCTTCATGTACTTAGACTTTTTTTGGCAGCTTCGCCTCGCAAGCCTCCTTGAATATTTTAAACTACTCTTCCGTGATTGTCGGATTATCATTTACAATCTCGGAGTAGGGTTCCCCGTCGTTGATCTTGGCTTTCACTCGATTTTTCCAGGCGGCCAACGCGTCGCTAAACTTGGTCATGGCGTGTTTGTTTATCTTCTTCATTGCGGGTCCTCGTGCGGATCTTCATAATCCTTCTCATTCCGCCCGGGAACAAGAATATCTGGTGAAACTTCTTTAGGAGGGAGCTCCTCATATTTTCTATCTTCAGTAGTTTCTCATCATGGATGGTGGCGGTTGTCCGCACGATGCAGCCAATTTGATTGCCGTAGCACGCAGCTGCTTCCTCGGCGCCTTTGGCTCAAAATTGCCATCGCCCACCTCCGTGACCACCAGCCTAGTAGTCCTGAGTTTGTTAGGAAGCCG